>JAJJMB010001096.1:2002562-2114071 GCA_023531105.1 Papaver atlanticum | reverse complement strand
CATACCACCATTGTTTGGGCATATCACGTTCATCCCAATCAAAATCAGTGATTGAATCTCACTGAAACTCCTCCAAAAATCCAACATAAAATTCCGCAGAAAACTGGAATTTTTCCCGCCAAAATTCTTTTTCAAACGATGAAGAAGGGTGTCCCCCTAACCAGACCGGGGGTGCGAATAGTAGGTGCCCAACTGAGGTGCCCCTTATCCAAACTGAGAGTCCGAATAACAAATGTCCCTTGGGTGCCTTTAGACTTTTTTGGGGTGTTTTCAACACTTTTTCGAGGTTCCTCCGGTGTATTTCTGGGGTGCTTCCGGTGCATTTCGGGGGTGCCTTTAGTACTCTATCCTGGGGTGTAAAACGACACTTTTCGAGCCAATTTTGCCGCAAGAGCTTATCCCTAGAAAAGACTTAAAGCAACTTTATTAGAAATAAAATGAGTCCTAGATAATGTAGTTATGGGTGAAAATGCGTCACACTTACGTGCTTATCAAGAAGGAAAAGGGTCGGTCTGTAAGGAGGGAAGATGAGATTGTGTGGAGATCAATGGAGATTGATCCGTTGGTGATGTGATGTGTTGAACTGATTTGAAGATGATTCTCTGTGTATACGAGAGAAATCTTCTGAAAGTGTTTGATAAATTACAGTCATGAGTCTGACTCGTGTGTCTTGATTAAGTTCGGTTAACCATTCTTATCAAATCATAGGTTTAAAAATCCATTTATTGCAACACATCAATCTCCTATAAGTGGTGATAGTTGAAGGGAGTCGAGAATAAGGAAGTGGGAGTCGTGCAAAAACCACTTCCGCTCTGCATAGAGGATTTGGTTGATCGACCATCCACTATTCCATTTACTCCTTAACTGTCAGCACGACTTACCACAACTCGCATCCTGGATGTGCCTCACATTGCACGTGTTGTAGGCCGCCAGACCAAAACCCTAGTAATATCCCCCCATCTGACATGGATTGATGTCTCATGTTAAAGTCTTCTTTGCAGATGTATTTTATGTGGTCAACCTTTGACCTAAGACTATGGGTCTTAACTATGAACTGAACAGACGAAGTTCAAGGTTATGATGAATGAAGTATGAAATGTTGAAACAACAACATGCTTTGTAGACGTTGAATTAGGTCATGACATATCATTATGCCAGTTGAAGCAGTAATGATAGTCGAATGACTTGGCGATGGTTTGATGAGATTGCTGGATCGATCATAAACCATCAAGTTGTGCACTGAGCACTTATGAAAATAATCATTGTTGAATGATCATAGAAGGTCTTTCTCACGTCATGAGTCAGTCGAATGACGAGATTATTATATTAAATATTAGTCGACTGACGAACCAAAGGTTGGTTGATGAACCAATAAAATACTGATAGCTGGATCAGTATGAGATTCTCAAATGTTGATAGCTGAATCAACATGAGAAATACGACGACTCAAATATTGATAGCTGAATCAATATGAGGAATATTGCTCTGTAGAGCAATCAAATATTGCCAAAGGTGGCGGTTCTGAACCTTGTTGATCGTGGCCCATTGCTAGATGAGGCAATTAGGACATTTACAAATGAAGCAATGATGGTCGGAGTAAGTACTGCTAGTCAGAGAAAATACTGCTAGATTTATGAATAATTGGTAGCAAGACTAAAATGAAATATTAATAAAAAATACTGGTAGCTGGACAAAATATTATTTAATTAATTAAAATATTGATTGCTGGATCATTATTAAAATATTGGTGTTTGAACATTTTCATAATTATGATAGACAGAGCATTCAGTTCAAAACCCTAATTATGATCAATGGATGTTCAACTAAGAATCAACCAATAGATGTGAGAGGGACTGCCTCTATGAGTGATGGACTGACCATGTACTATACAGATGCTAGACTGAGCATTTACCAAACTACTTTGCATAGCAGTTGGTGAAAGGATGATTAATTGCTATTTAATCATTATTATAATAGTGCTTGACTGAGCAATAGGTAGTGAAGCCTAATTATGGAGAGAGGAGGGACCTACCAAGAGGTGTGGAACCATCCCTTGGTAGTCGTGGGACCATCTAATGGTGAGTGGGTGACCTTCCCAGTTGCAGGAAGGAGTTTGAACCAAATATGGACTTTAGATGATTGATTAGGTCAAAAATCATCAAAAGAGATGGGACCGGCTTCTGCAAGCCAAAGGGACGACCATGACCGGTCATGGAGGCATGCCCGTATCACCATGCTGTCTGTGGACCAATCCTAAAAATTTTGGTATTTTCTGACAGTCCATCGAACATTATTTCATCCTTGTACGAAGAATTTGAGTTTGACCAAAACTCTTAATAGTGGTGGAAGGACCACTATTAAAAATATTAAAATATTAATATTTTAATATTTTTCATGATGGTAGAAGGACAAGTCATGATGGTTGCGGGATAAAGAATACTTGCTAACCACATAGTTCATGGAGAAGTATCCAGTTCACGAAATAGTGAAAAAAGCTTACGGTTGGCGAACCCAGTTCATGAAGCTCTAATTAGGGTTTCAAGTAAGCATGTGAGAATTAGTCTTGAAATCACATAGAAGAATATACACAGTGGTTCGATTACGGAACCGTTTATAATGATTGTTCTGGTAAATATGCCTTATGAACTATAAGCAATTTGATGTTCATTTAAACACTTTAGAATTTGATCATGATGCACATAAAAAAGTGTTTTAGTGATTAATACTGTCTTAGAGGTGTTTATGAGAGTCATAGAAATGTTAAACATATTTTAAAAAAAAAGTCTTTAAGCATCTGCTAAAGTTTTACCGGGACCGTTGGTGAAACGGTTCGTGAACCGTAAGGCATAGTTCACGTGTCAGGGTACAACGGTTCGTAAACAGGTTCGCCAACCTTACTCGGCTCGATAACTCAGATGGACACAGTTCGTGAACTGGGTTCGCCAACCGTAATCCTTTTTAATATTTTAATATTTATGAAGTTGTTTTTCCCATATGAAGGTGCCCATGGTTACAATAAAAGATACTTGCTAACCACAAGGTTCATGGAGAAGTATGGAAGTTTCAGGAGTTTTGATCGAAAGAGGAAACCCTTGAAAGAGCAAAACCCTAAAAAAATAAAAAAAAAATAATGATAATAATAATAATAATAATAAAATAAGGAAAAGAGGGGAGGGCCGGCTAGAACCGGCGGCATGGACTGCCGGCTATCCATGTGGGCCCCACCCTCATGGTTCCTCTATTATTTTATTATTATTTTCTTTTTCTTCCGTTTTCCTTCTATGATCAAACTTCCAATCATATTTCTTCTGTGTTTTTGGATGCTCCTTTGAGCATTATTGCTAAATACACCCGTGAGTCTTGCTCGGGGCTTACTCGGGGGTGCCCCAAATGCCCGAAAGGTGAATATCCGTTACTATTCCATGGAATTCATATGAGTAAAGCCAAGGATCTGAGTAAGTGAATATTAGGGTTTGATTAGCATATTTCATCTAGGAGTTCAACTGTTGAATACAACACTTGGTTATTCTGCACTAGCATGCTGCATGTCTAGGAACCTTTGATAGTTACATATATGATGTGGTCAGCATCATATTTACTCTGAATATTAATATGGGTCAAACACCATAGATGAATTCTGAGTTCAACAGATGTGCTGAGTCTTTCAGCTTTAATCATGAAATATATGGAATATTAAAAGTTTTGCTTCAGAAACCTTGATATCACAGTCATATATTATTACTGTCATGATATTATAGAGCTGCAATTCACACATTGTGAAGACACGAATTTCTTATGATTCTGATACTGATCAGAGATGCATAATTGAAGATTGATAACTAAACAACACTATCATGCTGATACATTCGGGACAAATAACTAGAGCTCCAAGCCAAAATAAGTATTCATAAGAAGATATACGTATTGAGGAAGAGAATGGTTTCACCGTAAGTTGATGCATTATCATTTTATTCATGATTATGTGTACTTTGATCAAGATTTCCAGTATTAATTTTGCATGTACTAACACTTTGTTATAAAGATTATTAATGAGCTTTGTCAGGTAAAACCCAATTTTATTATTAGTTTGATGCACCGAATATTAGAGGTCATAGTCCTGAACAGGGCGCTACTTCGGTCCTAAGGATTCTATGTTATGTGAGACTTGCAGATTCGGTGTCTCGCTCTGGCTACCCTTCTTGCTGCCTTTAGTTCAGTATGTTAGGTGCTCCATCATTTTTGTTAGACTGTTATTTGTGAAGTTGTGTGTCCGTTAGATTTTGGTCACGTGTCTCTAATCCATTGAATGCTCTCTAAGGTTTCAATAAGTAGATATAAATTGTAAGAAAGATGTATTCCAGGGAGTAATGAGAAATAAATGAAACAAACCTTTGGCTGCTGGTTTTCAACTCAGATTTGGCCCGAATCTTTGATTTAGGAGGTTACTCGGTTCATTTTTATCAATCCTGGTTGTTAAATTGTTGTTGGTATACAACAATTGGCATTAGAGTCATTCCAAAAAAAATTCTCTTTACTTACAATGACGTTGAAGGAGGTTCAAGACGAGGTAGCTAAACTACAAACTTCATAATCCAAACTACAGGCTGATTTCATTGTGTTTTTAACGGATCTAACTGCTAGGTTTGATTCTCCACAACCTCTCTTTATACCAATCTCAACACCACCTTACAAGAAAATAACAAAAATCTTGTCACCTTATTCAGTAGACCTTTTACTCAACCACGACAACCATATCCTGACCCTGCGAATGGATCTCATACAGTAGATGATGAAGCTCAGAGTTTTATTTTTCAACCTTCACCTGGGTTCTCTCAGCATCACCATCGTATCCCAAAGCTCGACTTTCCAAGATTTGATAGGGAAAATCCTCGAGGATGGATCCAAAAGAATGAAAGATACTTTCAACTAAATGACATTGAAGATCACCCGAAGGTAGACATTGCAGCCATCTATCTTGAGGGTAAAGCCTAAAAATGGTTTCTCAATTTCCAAGTTAATAGACATAGGATTACCTGGCATGATTTAGCTCAACATTTATGTGCTCGATTTGAAAACCCTATTGAGGAGAATTTTGTTGGTAGTTTTAATAAGATAGTGCAGACTTCATCTGTGGATGATTATTATGAAGATTTTGAATCACTTAAAGCTCTAATGTTGAACATGAATCCTTCCTTGAGTGAAGCTTACTTTGTTATGAGCTTTCTTGGTGGGCTAAAGGACGAGATGGTAAATCTGTCTCCATGTTTCATCCACAAACATTATCAGATGCCTTTTCTCTTGCTAGACTTCAAGAGCAGAAACTCAACTTAGTTGTTGCAGCCACTAAACTATTTCACAAATCATTCAATACCATATTCAACTCAAATAAACCATATGCTTTCAATAATTTCCCTCCTAAACCAATTCTAACATCTCCCAAATCTGCCCCCATGACCCAAAAGTCTGCATTCACCCCTCAATTCAAACCTACTCTATCCACTCCTACAATCAAAAGACTCACTCCCGAGGAGATGAATAAAAAGAGGGCTCAAGGTGTATGCTATAACTGTGATGATGTTTATAGGCCAGGGAATTTTTGTAAGGGTAAACATTTTTTTTAATATTATATGTTGACCAAACTGAGTCACAAGACACCGACGAGGAGGAGGATGTTTTTGAAGAAGTTGTGGAATCACCCATACAATCTGATGTTGAAATATATTTACATGCTCTAACAGGTACAACAACTGGTGATACTATTAGAATCCCTGGTGTTCTTCACAAGCAACATGTATCCATACTTATTGATACAGGAAGCACCACCAGTTTCATTGACAGTTCATTGGCTTATTCACTTCAGTGTCCTATTGAACAAACTGCCCCTAGGATAGTCACAGTTGCTAATGGGGAAAGAATTGTTAGTACTGGTATTTGTATAAAGCTTCAGTGGAGCATGCAAGTGCACGGGTTCATAGAAGATCTCAGAATCTTACCATTGGGTGGTTGTGATGTAGTTCTAGGTGCTGATTGGATTAGGACTTTAGGTGATGTTCTTTTCAGCTTTAATAAGTTGAGTGTTTCTTTCAAGTATAAAAACAAGTGAATTACACTTAAGGGATCTACAACAAAGCATTCACTATTTATGATGAGCAGTACAACAGTCAATATTTTTTTTCTTTCAAAGACTTCTCATGACATTGTTGGTCACTTGTTCTCCATTACTACTACTACACCACCTCCTACACCAGATACACTTTTACCTGTCTTGCAAGAATTTAAAGATATTTTCCAAGAACCAACTCAATTGCACTAAAGAGAAACTTGGACCATTCCATTCCTTTACAACCAAATGCTACACCTATCAATCAAAGAGCATATAGATGCCCTTACATACATAAAGGAATAGTTGAGCTACTGGTGAAGGACATGCTTTATTCTAGTATAATTCAACCAAGTCACAATCCATTTGCTTCTCTCATTCTATTGGTTAAGAAGAAAGACAACTCTTGGAGATTCTGTGTGGATTACAGAAAGTTAAATAACACCACCATTAAAGATAAGTTCCATATCCCTATTATTAATGAACTCCTAGATGAGTTAAAAGGTGCAGTCTTCTTCACCAAAATTGATTTGAGAGCTGGTTACCACCAAATCAGAGTGATTGATTCTAATATTTTCAAAATAGCTTTTAGAACTCATCAGGTCATTATGAGTTTAAGATCATGCCATTTGGTCTTACTAATGCCCCTGCAATATTTCAAGCTCTAATGAATGACATATTTCAGTCAGTTTTGGGGAAATTTGTGTTGGTATTCTTTGACGACATATTGGTTTATAGTTTCAGCATGACTGAGCACATTGAGCATCCCAAGTTTGTTTTTCCCTGCTCAGACAACATCAACTTTATGCTAAATTATCTAAATGCTGCTTTGGTCAAACTTCTTTGGAGTATCTGGTTCATATTATTACATCTAAGGGAGTATCTGCAGACCTTACCAAAATCTCTTGCATGCAGCAGTGGCCTATTCCTACCACTATTAAGGAGTTAAGAGGTTTCCTTGGCCTTACTGGCTACTATAGGAAATTTGTCCAAGGTTATGGAGCCATTAGTAAGCCTTTAACTAAGTTGCTTAAGAAAAATTCATTCATACGGAGTCCAGCTGCTACAGAGGCATTCAAGCAACTTAAGCAAGCCATGACTACAACTCCCATTTTAGCTTTACCAAATTTTACTAAACAATTTGTAGTTGAAAGTCATGCCAGTGATACACGCATTGCAGTTGTTATGTTGCAGGAGGACAAACCAATTGGTTACTTAAGCAAACCTCTAGGCCCAAGAGCACAAGCATTATCTACTTATGAGAAGGAATTCCTAGCCATTTTCATGGCGATACAAAGATGGAGATACTATTTACAAGGTAACAAGTTTATTATCAGAACTGATCATCAAAGTATCCAATACTTTTTTGAAAAAAAGATTACCACTACCCTACAACATAAATGGATTATGAAACTCTTGGGGTTTGATTATACTTGACCATAATTGGATTATAGACATAGTATGCGTACTTGCATATATGTTGATATAAGACAGGTATAGTATGCATACGCGTATGTGTACTGGGAAGGTCAGGTAAAGTCCGGGAGCCACGGTATGCATACCCATATGCGTTTTGGCGAACTCAGTTGAAATCCGGGAACTTTTGTATGCATACCCGTACGCATACTAATTAAATTGTTGTTTTGGATGTGTGATAGTATGCGTACCCATTCGCATACTGTCGGACACAGTCCAAGTCTGGCTACTTAAGTATACGTACCCGTTTGCATACTTGAGTGAGTTAAGTTCTAGAATCGGTTTGTTCATGAACTAATACATTTATATAATAAGGAATGCAATCTTTTACAAACCGTGGCTATAATGTTCATGACTTGATTCGAGTGAATCAAAATCGATTTTGATTCAATTGTGTCTTGTATACTTCTATGAGAATATAAACAATTGAACAACTCTATAACTAGTTTCATTTGAGTCATTTGAACTAGTTGTTGATAAGATGAATATGGTTGATAAGAAAGTATTCATATGGCTAACTTCGGTTAACTATTGTTGAACCAACAAGGTGTACACGTTTAGGTACGGTTATTCATATCTAAATGAAGGTAATTTCATTTTGTGTGTAACAAGCTAAAACCATCTAACGGTGGAGAGATATTGATTTGGTTTCAAGAAACCTTAGCTTGGCTCTTAGATTAGGTTTCATCTAACGGTGAATATTGATTGCTTTGTTTCAAAGCTATCAAACCCTGATTTGAAAACTATATAAAGGAGAACTCTAGCAACTGGGAAACCTAATCCCCACACCTCCTGTGTGATACTAGTTGCGACTAGAGTCGATTCTCCTTTAACCTTAGGTTTTTCACGAAACCTTGTAGGTTAACGACTTGAAGACTTCATTGGGATTGTGAAGCCAGACCCAACTATTTTCTCTGTAGTTGCGTGTTCTGATCTTGCTATTTTCTATCGTGATTGAGTACTATCTTCTCTAAGATATTCTCGAGATTTAATCTCCGATAGGAAAGATAAAAAGTAGTCACAAACATCTTCGTCTCATCGTTTGTGATTCCACAATATCTTGTTTCGCTACCATACGATTAAGATTATTATGAGGTGATTGATATTTCTAGGTTGTTCTTTGGTAATATAAGCCTGGTATATCAATTGATTCCTTTTCACCTTGATTTATCAAAAGACGGAACAAAACTCATAGGTTTATCTGTGGGAGACAGATTTATCTATACAATAGACTTTTCTGCGTGAAACAGATTGGTTTATCAAGTCTTCGACTTTGGGTCGTAGCAACTCTTAGTTGTGGGTGAGATCAGCTAAGGGAATTAAGTGCGCAGAATCCGGCGTGGTTCTAGAGGCGTAAGGAATGCGACTGTACCTTGATCAGTGTGAGATTGGTTAGGGCTCAACTACATTCCAGTCCGAAGTTAACTTGGAGTAGGTTAGTGTCTGTAGCGGCTTAATACAGTGTGGTGTTCAAATCTGGACTAGGTCCCAAGTTTTTTCTGCATTTGCGGTTTCCTCGTTAACAAAATTTCTGGTGTCTGTGTTATTTCTTTTTCGCATTATATTTTGTTTTATAATTGAAATATCACAGGTTGTGCGTAGTTCAATCAATTAGATAATCCAACCTTTGGTAGTTGATATAAATTGATTTACAATTGGATATTGGTATTTGGTACCGTTCAAGTTGTTTCATATAATAATCAGGCTCACAGATTTCTATCTGTTTGATTTGCTGATTACATTGTGAAACAGAGATACAACTCTTAGATATATTTCCATTGATTGAGTCTGACTGTCTAGTTGATTCTCTTGGAATTATATTGGAGTTTTCCATACAGATTGCTAAGTGAAATATTGGGTGTGGTCGTTAGACCTCCGCTTTTTCAATACTATACAATACAAAAAGGGTTCTGAGAATGTGGTTGTTTATACCTTGTCCAGAAGACTCACACCTTTTGCAGCTTGCAATTCTATGTCCATATCTTCCCCAAATTGGGTACAAAATGTCCTCCATAGCTACTCTGAAGACCTTAAAGCTGAACGGCTCATTTGCCAACTACTCATTAATGCTACTTTTGTTCCCCATTTGACTTATAAAGAGTGTATCTTGAGATACAAGAACATAATTTACATTGGCTCTTGAGGAAATATCAAACACATTATCTTAGAGTTACTACGTGCTTCTGTAGTTGGTGGCCATTCAGGCATACAAACAACTTATGTGAGAGCCAAAAGTCATTTTTATTGGCAAGGGATGAAGAAGGATATATTGGTATTTGTATCCCACTGTGACATTTGTCAAAGACATAAGAGTGACTCCACCACTGCTGTTGGTCTTCTACAACCTCTTCCTATACCTGATCATGACTGGCAACACATTACTATGGACTTCATTGAGGGCCTTCCAGTAAGTGACAGAAAAAGTGTTATTTTGGTCATTGTAGATAGGCTCACCAAATATGCACACTTCATTGATTTACAACACCCTTACACAGCTGCATCTGTGGCACAAACATTCCTTAACCAGGTACACAAACTCCATGGATTACCCTCAACCAGGTATACAAACTCAACAAGGTCTTTACAAGTAATTTCTGGAAAGATTTGTTCAAGGCCTTGGGAACTAGTTTAAACTTGAGCACAACCTACCACCCTCAAACTGATGGGCAAACTGAAAGACTTAATGCATGCCTAAAAAATTATTTGAGATGCATCACTGGTCACAAGCCTAGCAACTGGAACAAAATGGCTTGCACTTGCTGAGTGGTGATACAACACTATTTTTCATAGAGGACTGAAAATGTCCCCCTTTCAAGCATTGTATGGATATTCACCTCCTCATCTGGCTTTTCCTTCTACCACCACAACTTCTATAGCTGTTGTGGAATCTTACTTAAAGGAGAGAGCCACTATGATGGATTCACTCATAAAATCCCTTAGCAAGGATCAGGAGAGAATGAAAATTTATGCAGACTCTTCTAGAGTTGAAAGGTTTTTTGAGGTTGGATATTTGGTATATCTCAAGCTTCAACCATACCGGCAAGCTTCTGTATCATTGAGACACAATTTTAAGCTTTCCTACAGAAGATGGGGAAGGTGGATTACAAGCTATGGTGTTAGCGCATAGCTCGGTTGAACTCACCAAGCGTTGGTATGTCAAGTTTGGTTGTCATATTTTAGTGACTCGAAACTCATTTAAAGTCGCTTGATTATATATTAGAGTCAACTTCGTTTAGGTTAGACTAGAAAGTATAGGAATGTTGAGACATACAAGTATTACTCCGAAGACCTGAAGAAAGTGAAGAAGAAGCGAACTACAACGACAACATCATCCTTCCTCTTGAGGTTAGTAATATTGACTTGAACTGTTTCATTCATAACGTATCTTTCAATTCATGCTATATTGAAAACATAAATTCGAAGCTGTATATATTGTACATGGTGTATATATTACTCCAGTGATGTGACATGGTCATATTTGTATGATCATAGTATTAAGGAATTAGACTACGAAGTATAACGCTTATCTTTTGAACTTCGTAGATGTGATATCGACATAATGTTGTATATACTGTTATGATTATGTGAATGGGTTATGGTGAAGATTCCATCCTAGGAAATAATGTTTTACATTTGTTTAAAAGAATTACATTCATGAACTTGTTTTATGAATCGAAAGGGAAATCGTTAGGCTTATGGGTATGGCTATTCATTGCAAATCTTTGGATTACCAATATGTATGAGATGGTAGAACCGATCGTGACTTTGTTATGTATCTTGGTATAACTAATCACAATGCCTGACTTATGATTTGGTATGACTAGTTTTTATTAATTGGTGTAACCGATCCTAAGTAATCACCATGAGATGGTATGATGATTGATATTTGTAATTGGTGTGACCAATCCTAGTAATTGGTGTGACCGATCACAGAGTGTTGTGTAATCGATCCTTGTAATTGGTGTAACCGGTCTTGGTAATTGGTGTAACCGATCCTGGTAACTGGTGTGACCGATCACAAGCAATACCATGAGTATATGGTAACCGGTCCTGGTAATTGATGTAATCGATCCTGGTAACTGATGTAACCAGTCCTGGTAACTTGTGTGACCAATCACAAGTATTTCCATATTAAGGTATAACCGATCCTAGTGATTGGTAGAACCGATTGAACCTATGTATTTGATTTGATATTTGATCAATCACATAGTGATCTTGGAATACTGGTGAACCAATTTTAAACTTGTTTGGAAGTGTGGTATAACTGATTCCAAGAATGTAAATCCATGTATATATGAATAAGAATCTACAGTAAAAAGATGTCAACATACCTTGAACACGTACATTAACTCTTATCATTTATTGTTCAAAGATATTCCTTAGTACTCAAGGAGATCCTGTGCCGAAATAAATTAAGAATCTTTTAATTAAGGTTTTTGGTTTTATATGCTTTAATTACCAGCAATTAAATGCATTGTTAACAGACTCTGTTCTATGTGTGATTGATCACAAGAGATTGAAGTGGTGTTGTGCAAGTTTATTGAAGATTAAAGAAGATTTGAAGACGGATAAGTTTTCTTATTGGTTTTCGTATCTTGGGAATTGTGTGCACAAACCTTGATCGGCTTGGATCCAACTAGAATTGGATTTATTCGATTGATTAGTTGCATGAGATCGGCATTCTCAATATATATCTTTGAGATCTATTTTGATTGAGTGTGAATCTATACTTGACTATTTCGGTAGTTAAAGTTAGATTGATCTAACCAGACAAAGGAGTTTATTAGATTAAACGAAAGAGCCTTTGTCAACAACTCATTATATCTTGTAGCAAAGATTGATTAGAGTGGTTACCAAACAGATTCTTCCTTTGCTGTTTGGAATATGATCCAAAGGACTTGTTATTCACGTGTGTGACTTTAGAAGTCAAAAGCGCAGGGATACTGAGGGAACTAAGTAGCTAGGGGTAGTCTGCTTGGTCTCAATTATTCGAAATTGGTTTCTATTTTGTATAACGGATTAATTCTGAGAGTATTCAAAACTGGACTAGGTCCCGAGGTTTATCTGCATTTGCGGTTTCCTCGTTAACAAAATCTTGCTCTGTCTTTTACTTTGATTTCCGCATTATAATTGTTTACTATAATAAAATAAAATACACGTATGTATTACTTGGTAGTGATCCTATAGAGTTTGGTTAAACATATTTTCAAGTAACATACTTCGTTGTTGTATTGTATCGATCTTGTATCCATAGTCAATCACACAAGTTATCTTGTTGTCGTATTGTCTCGATCTCGTATCCATAGACAATCACACGAAGTGTGAACCGAATTGTCGTATTGTCTTGACTCTGTCCATAGACGATCATATTTGGTAGAGGACTTAGAGGTTGAAACAAAAAGATTGTGGTTTATTTGGGTACCCTCGTCTTTTCAGGTTGCAGCAAGACCTTTGTTACCAGTGTATTTTCGACGATCTGGACATTCGTTAGCAAAATGACCAAAACCTTTACACTTGAAGCACTGTGGCATTATCTTCATCACCAATACTGATAGCATCCCTGTTTTTAGGAGGAACACGGTCATGGAGCTTAACTGATGATCTAGGTTTATCTCTAGTTAAGCGTTTACTTCTCTTCAAAAGAAGATTTCTAAACTGTCTTGTGATCAGAGAAACTGAATTGTCAAAATCTTCATCCGATGATTCAGTCTCAATATGATCATTCACAGAGTTGCCAAAACTTTTACTTTTATTAAGTATATTAGCGTTCTTTTGTGCTTTGAAGGCAATATCCTTTCCAGCTTTGGGTGAATACTCGTGATCAAAGATCTTTAACTTTCCAACAAGCGTATTTCTGGAAATAGTTTCAAGGTTATTTCCTTCAACGATGGCTTGTTTCTTAGAATCGTATATAGCTAGTAGAAATCTGAGAATTTTCATCATAATATCCTTTTCAGGAATAGTATTACCCAATGCAAAAGATGCATTAACAATTTCAGACACTTTGTGATTAAACTCATCAAAAGAATCTTCATCAGCCATACAAAGGTTTTTCCAATCAGAATTTAGGTTTTGAAGCCTAGCTTCTTTTTCACAGGTATTCCCTTCAAATACAGTTTCTAAGATATCCCAAGCATCTTTAGACCGAGTGCACGTAGTCACATGGTGATGAAGATCTGGGGTAATGGCATGGATAATAGCGTTTAACCCATCTGAATTTTGCTTTGCAGCACTAATCTCGGTTTCACTATATCTCTCAATATCCTTTGCAACAGTTACACCGTCTACTGTAACCATCGGAGGATCATAGCCATTTACAACACGAAACCATGATTGAAAATCACGCGCTTGTAAAAAGGAACACATAGCAATTTCTACCATAAGTAATTCGAGCCATAGAAGATTGGTGGTACGTTTATAGAGATAACACTTCTGTCCATAAAGTCAGATGGCTACAAACACAGACTTATGAGGTCTTAGCGTGTTTACCTGCTCCGATACCAATTGAAAACACGGGGGTCTAACAAAACCACCCAATAATTCGTTCGGCAATCCGTATGGACTAAACTCCAATATAATTCCGAGAGCACCAAATATCCATAGTGGGTATTCTCCGTTACTTCAAGTTCTCCATCGATTCTGAATGTGTTCAACTCAGCATCATTGTTGTTGAAGATCCGTAGCAATAACAATATGAAAACGAAAGTTCTCAATCATTGTTATTCAGTGTCATAGTATTGTTATATAGAATCAAAGTCCAATTGCATCTCAACTTTGAAATAATACTACGGTGATATGTATCACTCCCCCTTAGTCAATTCTTCCATCTTATAATGAAACCACTCCCCCTTACATAATCATCCGTAAACCATATGTATGTGTGAACTACTAAATAATTCTCCCACTTTTTGTCAATATAAATTGGCAAAGGTACGAAATCTACGGGATCATAATGAATTCTCAAAAGATAATTCATGACTAAAAGGAAACATATCAACTTTGTTTCGATGATTTCACCTAGTTGAAACTTAGTGTATTCATCAAGGAGTTTATTAAGATACAAGTTAACCCCTTCCAATTCCACAACCGCTCTCCCCACAAAGATATGGCAATTAAGCATATGTCATTCCCAAGGGAACAACATGAGCGACCTTACTTTTATGACAAAAGAAGGATTTCTTTGGCCGATAACAGATCACATGGATTTGTATCCAGTAAACTCGAATAAATTAACCACAAGAAGACCTTATTGATTAATTTAATTAGAAACACTCAACATAAGAAAACTTACAGAGCCATACAGTACTTTCACATAAAAGTGGATCAGTGAAAGATCAATACTACGGAATTTTCTCAACAAGTTAATTCTATCTTTTATCAATAGACTTAACTTTTGAGCATTTATGAGATAAGCACAGTTCACGGACGTAAACACAATATATTTCATAGAAAAAATTTGCGATATATAAAACCAATAAGATTATACTGCAAGATCATCTTCCAAATAACTTAGAATTTAAATAAATAAATCTAAAAACATTGCAAGATGAAAATCGTTGGAAATAGGTATATGTAATCACAATAATTGCTATACCAAACCCTAGTTATCCTTCTTAAACATAAGAATAAATTCTTATAAGAAGTTTCCTAGACAACAAAACGAATTTGTGGTTTCCTCGTTAACAAAATTTCTGGTGTCTGTGTTATTTCTTTATCGCATTATATTTTTTTATATAATTGAAATATCACAGGTTGTACATAGTTCAATCACAGTTGATAAATCCGACCTTGTTTGTTGGATATAACTTGATTGACACTTGGGCATTGGTCTTTGGTACCGTCCAAGTTATTCTTACATCAATCAGGCTCACCGATTTCTATCTGTTCGATTTGCTGATTGTACCGAGAAAGAGATAAAGCTCTTTGATATATATTTTTTTAATGACCCTTTTTGTCTTGTAATGATAGGCCTCAAACTTAGCAGTAAACAATATATTTCAAATAAATCAAAATACATACAATAAGAATGGGTATCACTAAAACCATCGACCCTGTTGATATTTGAATCAGTGGTTGGAAGAAAAACAGGGGTTGGTTTTGGGCCCATCTTGTGTGTCTATGCATTGTTTTTCTGCACGGTACGCTAAGAGTTTTTGTACTTCAAATAAGTGTTGTGTAGCATACGAATAGGTGGCACGACGAAGTGAATTTTCCCCCTTCAGGTCTGACGGTTTCGGTAACGGAAATAAAAAAATTGATAACAGCGAAAAAAACGGGATATACGACTGCCTGCATAATTTTCCATAAATAAATGAATAAATAAATCTGGTCATTTGGTTGTAAAATGATACCATATTTCATAAAGGTATCGCACAAGTAAAACTTTTGATCCGGTCAATCTATTCACCCTTCACAACCAAACCAAAAACTCAACAACTCCTTTTCCCTTTTTCATCATCTTCTTCTATCTTTCACAAAATTCATCTCTTAATTTATCAACATTGATCTGTTGTTAGGTTATCAGGGTTTGGGTTTTGAAGAATTTTTGGTTTTGTTTATAAATCTGACAGCTGCAATTGGATTTGCCACCTCTGTTGTTGGTGTAAAAAAATGGGGTCTTTGATTTTTAAGACATGTTCTTCATCAACATATTCTCTTTCTCAATTTCGGGTTTTTCGTAAACCAGTTGCAGTTGATAATAGAAGAATCGCTAAAAGAGGTGTTTTTTTCAACCCTAAATGTGATTTTGTTCCTGCTGAAAGTTTGAATCTTGAGAATAAGAATATTGGTAGGGTTTCTAGTGTTTCTACTCTTGAACAGCTCAAGAATTCCGGTGTCGGCAGGTACTCAAAGAAAAGGAGCAGTATTATGGTTGTTGGGCTTAGTGTTCACACTGCACCCATAGAGATGCGTGAGAAACTTGCCATTCCAGAAGCTGAGTGGCCTCGAGCCATTGGAGAACTTTGTGGCTTGAATCATATTGAAGAAGCTGCAGTTCTTAGTACTTGCAATAGGATGGAGATATACATGGTGGCTCTCTCTTGGCATCCTGGACTTAGAGAAGTTACTGAATGGATGGCAAAGACGAGCGGGATTCCTGCTTTAGAGCTTCGTCAGCACTTATTTGAAGTATCAGCAGGGCTGGACTCTCTTGTTCTTGGAGATGGACAAATCCTGTCTCAGGTAAAACAAGTTGTCAGAGTCTGTCAAGGAGTTCCGGGGTTTGGGAGGAACATCGGTGACTTGTTCAAACGTGCCATCTTTGTTGGCAAGCGAGAGTTCGTAAGGATACCAACATTGCACACGGGGCAGTTTCTGTTAGCTCAGCTGCAGTAGAGCTTGCTTTGGGGAAACTTCCAGCGTCATCATTACCAAGAGCCAGAATGCTGGTAATTGGTGCTGGCAGAATGGGGAAGCTTGTGATCAAACACTTGGTATCTAAGGGGTGTACTCAAGTGGTTGTTGTTAACAGATCTGAGGAAAGAGTTGCCTTGATGCGTGAAGAATTCGGTAGTGATATTATCTATAAACCCCTCACTGAGATGTTTACCTGTGCTTCCAAAGCTGATGTGATCTTCACCAGTACCGCATCTGAAACTCCACTATTCATGAAGGAGCATGTCGAGGGACTTTCTCCCGTGGGTTCAGATGTTGGGGGATTAAGGCTCTTCATTGATATATCTGTTCCTAGGAACGTAGGATCCTGCGTCTCCGAACTAGATAATGCAAAAGTCTACAATGTTGATGATCTTAAGGAAGTTGTGGCTGCTAACAAGGAAGAACGGCGCCGAAAAGCTATGGAAGCTCAGGTAATTATAAACCATGAATCCAAGCGGTTTGATGACGCCTGGAAGGTTCCTAAAGAAACAGTTTCCACTATCATGAAACTGAGGGCTCTTGTGGAGAGAATTAGACTGTCAGAGTTAGAAACATGCCTTGCGAAAATGGAGGACCCTAAGAAAATAAGGAGAGCAGTTGAAGATCTTAGCCGTGGTATAATGAATAAAATCCTTCATGGTCCAATGCAGCATTTAAGATTTGATGGAAGTGATAGTAGAAGAACTCTTGATGAAATCCTTGAGAATATGCGTGCAATTAACAGGATGTTCAGCTTGGAAACTGACATATCTACAGTCAACCAGAAAGCTCAAGGCAAGATAGAACAATCTCGAAAGTAAGATCTTCGTCATCTTTTTTCATATTCTTGATATCTAGTAAGAGGGAGAAAAAAAACTCATTCATGTTCACATCAATGTTGCATTCCTCCATTCCTTAAGAGAGATTATATCTTATTCCTCAATTCATATAGGAATTGTTACTACAAGTACAAGCTTCTCTTCAGGCCATACGGAGGATGAATACCCGTAGAGCCAAAATCATCTTGCCAAGATGATACACCTCTATAGGTGGAGGGCAGTTATCTCGTTAAATTATTGCTGAAACTAAAGAACTAAAATTTCACACCAGAAAGGAATCAAACACAATGTTCACACGATATATTACCAAAAAATAAACATATCTCATATCTGTATGGCTACAGCCAGGTTGATCCATAGTATTCTATATGATATTTTATGAGCCGATACTTAATAAGAAAGATGCAATTAAAAATCTGTGTCGCAGTTGCAAGAAGATCTGCATCATACGCCTATTTTATTGATTTAATAATAGAAGACCCTTTCTGATGGCCACCTGCTTCATCTATATCTTCTCTCATTGCAGCTCTAATTTTCTCTGCAATCACTGTTGCCTACTTCCTCATTTCTTCTCCTTTACTACTATCTACTACTTGTTCAATTACTTTCTGCACATCCTCACTAGACTAGATAGTTAACCATCAGTTGCTCCAGCCAGTTCCACAGAAACCGCCATCTCTTCTAGTAATATCTTTGAATTATAAGGTTGTTCTGCATTCAAGGGCCAGCCAATAACGGGTACCCCTTGACTCAAAACTCTCTTACACCGACATCCATCCACAATGACTAAGAAAGAATCGGTATTTGGGCACCATCCCTTTTTTTACGGGGGACCATCATTTTCAATCTTGGGAGGTCATTATGAAGTAAACCTAAGTTGCACCTTATCAAGGTATTTATGTTAATACTAAAATTATCCTTTCTAATTAAATTAGTGTAAAAATTAGTTAAGTTAATTAGTGATTATTATGTCAAATTTAAAAGTGTTTTTTTTTCGAAGAATAATTATTGAGAGAGAAGAAGAAGAGGGTTTTGAAAAAAAAAAAATTTGAAATGGTTCATTTCCAAATGAGGGTTTTGGATATATAGATATACTTCAAATTTAGTTAGTGTTGTTTGAATTGGACAAAACTTTCGAAAAAATGAAAATTTAATAAACTGATTTCGGCTATGGCAATAATGTTCGGCTACGACATCTGAAGAACAGGTAGCCGAACTCATTTGCAAGTGTAGTTCGGCTAATGTTTATGAAAACATAAGTAGCCGAACTCAGCTTTAATGGAGTTTTTTTCTTTCAAAGAAAAGTTCGGTTAGGAGAAAAAAATTGCAACGTATTAGGACATTGCGACGTAACCAAACTCAAAGTCCGGTTAGGAATTTTTTTTTTTTTTTTTTTTTTTTTTTTTTGTGAAATAGCCGAACTGTTCTTCTTTTCCATCAGGTTTGGCTAGTTCGACAAAGTTTTTTCACAAAATTCCTAGCCGAACTTCTCTCCGCAACTTCAATTTTTATGATTACTACTCACTGCAACTTCAATTTTTATTACTCACAAATGTATAAAGAAGATATAGGTTAGTCGGAAAGTACCTCTAGTATACAATTTCAAAAATCCGTATTTAAACCGATTATGAAAATGGAAGAGAAAACAAGAGGATAAGATAAGAGTTTAAAATGAAAATAGGTTAGTAGAAAAATTATGTTTATGAATTAGAGTTTAATTAGATTATTAGGTTTAGAAGGGATATGTTATTAGGCTAGTCATAATTTAAATAAAGGTAAAGGATAAGTTAGTCATTTCCGAACTTTAGGACATCCCTTATAAGTGTAGGGAAGGTGGCCTAAGTAATCATGGCCCCCTCTAAAAAAGCAGGGGTGCCCAAAAAATCGTTCAATGCCTTTGTTAATCTGCCACAGCAAGGTTGTGAAATCGTAAATCGTAACGCAAATCGTTTTTTCAATTTCGTGAATCGAATCGTATATTGAATCGTGAATCGAAGTTTCATGGATGAGTTTTAAATCGTAAATTTACCTACATATAATTTTAAATCATGTGAAACATTCAACATACCTTATAAAATCTAATCATTTTCAACATATCTCAAAAAACCATCGTGGTCTGGTGGTTAGGAGCACCTATGTCTGTACCATAGGCCAATGGTTCGATCCCAAACTATTGCATTTTCTTTTATATATATCTTTGAGAGAAAGAATCGCACAAAAAAAAGAATATTACACGATTCGTGGGAGATTCGTTTCAAGGGTCGGTGGTTCGATCCCAAACTATTGCATTTTCTTTTATATATATCTTTTGAGAGAAAGAATCACACACAAAAAATAAAAAATTACACGATTAGGGGAGATTCGTTTCAAGGGGACGATCTAAATCGAATTGCAATAAAATAAAAAAAAATTACACGATTCGTGGGAGATTCGTTTCAAGGGGATGATCTGAATCGAATTGCAATAATTTGACGCGAATCGTACGAGCCAAATCGTGTCTCGTACGAGTTTAAATACCAGCCACAATATCTCCAACTGATGAGCCCATGTGTTTGCTCGAACTCTTTGTCTTGGCCCAGTGAAGCGATTGTTTGTATTTGACAAATATATGAGATTTTTATTTTCTTTGTTATTTTGGTCTTTAATACTAATTATTGAATAACGATGATTAATGGATGATAATAATGACTAATGATTGTTATGCAACAAATATGTAGTGGATTTACGCCACACTCACACTCTTCTTCACCACCATTCTTTCAACTCTTCTTCACCTTTTCACTTCCCCCGTTATTTTGTAACCACCACACCATTACTAGTAACAATGGATGCGTGTCCCTTAATTCCATTGTAAATACTCTTCTTTTCTCCCTATAAATAGAGAGAATTTCTTTTATGTTTCTCTTTTAGTTTATAACACGTTATCAGCACGCTCTACACCGAGCTTCAGAATGTCTAAGAAGAAAATTAGCAATGGAGAATTGGTGCTATAAGAAGTTTTTCTTTCTAAAGATTTATCTTAGTCATTGTTTTATAAATCTTTAAATATGCGTGCACAGTATAATTTTAAACCTTATACTAACTTTTGGTTTGATGTTTTGTATGCACTCTACTTGGCTGGACTAATACAACTTTGGTACATAAGCAAACAAAGACGATGGATTTGTATAATTTGCAAGCACTATAGATTTTTTTTAAACAATGTATTGATGCTCATCTTATTTTATTTTATTTTTACCGGTAAAGATGGTATTGTTGGTTTCTTTGTTAACCCACTTTCTTGTACCAATTTTATTAAGATATTCTTATAACATATATAAATTATTTTCTTAGACGATAACTACATAATTGATTGTTGAGTCAATTTAATTAGCCTTATTTGGCATAGGGGAATTTAACGTTTGGTACCCAGTAAATGGCCAACAATTAGGTTTGATACCCAATATTTAAAAAATTAAGGGTTGATATCTTGACCAGTGGTTGACTGGCAAGTCAAACCGTTGACTAACCAAATAAAAAAAACTAATTTAAAAATATAACCATAACCCTTATCTTCTTTTTCCTTTATTTACTGATGGTGTATGGCTTTCTTGGAGGCGATGGTTCATAATAGCTCGCATATCCATATATCTCCTCCTCATAATCAAACCCACAACGACTCCCTTCACCCCCTCCAAAATCTTTTGTAAACAAAATAATCTCCTTTTCAATTTTTTTTATTTTTATTTCCTTAATTTCTCCGTTCTTTTTTTAGGGTTTTGATTCATTGTTGGATTTGATGGTGGATGTGGCGGTGGTACAATTGCAGGTGGTGTTGGTGTTTGTTTTGGTGCATGTGGATGGGTAATTATGATTTTAATTAAAATATAGATGGGTTTCGGTGATGGAGGTACATAGGAATGAATGTTCGTATGGTCTCCATTGATGGAGGGAGCGAAGCTGTATCACATAAGAGGCCCGGAGAATGTTTGATTTCTCATGGACCTATTTAACTATTATTCATGTGGTTGTGAATACTACATTACCGCTTTTAAGATTGCTCAACGTTTCAATTAGAATGGTGTGTATTCTAAATTCTCTGGCGACGAAATCTTGTTGTCGATTTACAATAATAGAAATGTGTAATATATCACACATTTTATCACGTGCTAACGGTTGGTTAACGTTGTTAAGTAATTAATGTTTATTTATAATTTTAATTCTATAAGTAACAGAGAATCAGGTCAACGACGGGTCAAGGTACCAACCCTTAATTTTTCAGATGTTGGATACCAAACTTAGGTGTTGGTCATTTTCTAGGTACCAAATGTTAAATAGCCTTTTGGCATATTATTGTTCAGTATTATTGACAATAACAGAACCCATGTCCATGAGTTCATAAATATGTTCTCATTAAAATGATTTTTTTCTGCGATGATTTCATATCTTCTTAGCACCAAGTTTTAATTTTTGGGTGCAATTTAATTAATTATAAAAGACATGGTCCATATATCTATGGGTGTTGGTGATCAATATTAAAAATTTGATTTCCTTTCTTCTCTATTTTTTTATAAAGAGTTTTTATTCCTTTAATGAAATTGTAATCACCAAAAGTTGGTGTTACCGCAATTTTATCCGGTAACTAATCACGTGCATGATTGATTTTTTTTTTTTTTGCATCTTCGTTCATTGGAGGAAAATTATGTGACTTTTATATTCGGTTTCTATTGACCTACAAGAAACCATCCATCTAACCACAAAGTGGATTTTCCCATTGCGTTAACTAAAATGACAATATCTTTTTATTTTGTCGGTACGAGAGCTTGATAAATCGTATAAACCAATTGGTGATAATTTTCTCCATCGTTTCTATAAAATGAGAAAATAAATTGGCATATTTTCTATTTTTTTGCCAATGAGTGATTTGTTCGACGACATAATGGATCTTTTTTGTGAAGAATATAACGATGATGTTGTAGAGCCTACGACCCATAGATGTGCGACTCAACTAGATAGTTAGGGTTTTCCTTCTCTTGTATATAATACACTAACACTATGTAATGAATATGGATTTCCATGAATAAGATATTTGCCTTTCTCTTGTACCTCTCCGTCTTCTCCCTACTTTTCTCTTAAACACGTTGTCAGCACGAAGCTATACCGCCGATCTAGATTGGATCGGTTGATTTATTTTATTTTCTACATGGATGATTTATGTCAACGCACTTATACAATTATCGTCAAGCTAATGTTGAAATCGCTGGAATCAAATAAGCTAAGTTGGATCTATTGTCTCCTTTTTTTTTTTCCCCTGTTAAATCTGTGATGTACCATAATCAATTGAATGATTATATTTTATAGTATATTCGTATGTTTGTGATGTGATTGATGATGTCATAGTTTTAAAATCCTTCCGAGAGGAAGGAAATCAAATCTGCGAGAAAGAAAATATGTGAGAGAAGAGGGAAACGAGATCGTATGGGAAACGAGATCTACTGCTCAGTCCGGTCCGGTCCGGCCCTTCCAACCCGGACCGGTCCGACCTGTTCCAACTATGTCATGTTCCGAACTGGTATTCGGCCGTGCATGTCTGAGGCGGTTCCGGTTATGTACAATGTATGGATGGAACCTAAGCTTGGCTTGAGGTATGCAACTAATGTAGGGTTTTTGCGTTGAATACTTGTTGGGCTTATTTATTTGTTTTTAGAACATGCCTAGTTCTGTTTTTTTTTAATTGTCTTAACATAAGTCCATATCATATAAACGGTCAACTTAAATTATGACTGTTGATTTCGATCATTAAGAATTTTAGTTTTAATGTTATTTTGTTATCTTGAATATGATATTGGCTATAGTTGAATGGTGTCTTTTGTTCAATTGGTTGTACCAACTCGATTCCAATGTATTCTTTTGGGGTTCAGAAGTATTTGAGCACCATTATTGTGTACTTGATATTTCTCCCCAAATTTGAAATGTTCTGTGGGATGTAATCCACTGGCTCGACTATCAAAGAGTCGGTATTTTCAAAAGATATGTTGCAAATAAAATCACTTGTATTCCAATTTCTGTGGAAGAACTCACAAAAGGTGATATGAGTCAGAAAATTTCCATTTCTCTACTTCATCCATGATACCAACGAACCAGTATATGCTGAAGTATAAAAACAAGATAATTGTCTTTAGTAATTTATTCAACCTAAAGTAAGTGGTTGACATGTATAGTGAGATTCTCTTGGCCTGTTGAAAGAAAAATAAACCTCCAATTAAGCTGTAGCAAAATTGAAAATGGAAAGAACCCGAAGTAAATTCTCTACAACACTTGAGATATATCTGGATGAAAAATATATCATCCCCTCCCACATTAATTCTAAAACCGTTCTTCAAAACTTAATTCTAAAACCGTTCTTCAATTGTCTCCGTTACAAACCAAAAATCACAGTTAAAGGCATTAACCACTGATTATTATTCCTCACTCAATCCTTATGGTTTCTGAAACGCTCGAGTAAATGCTTGAGTATATAAACTTCTCCATGTGTAATCGTCTTCCCACTCGCAAGTACAGTGTCGATCCATCTCCATGGAAAGAGGTAACTCACTGGTGTTGTTATCGTTCTCCTTTATCTTTGCAGGTATGTATCAGGTTCCTCCCACTCTACATTTTTCTCCATTTCATAAGTTGTTTTTTACCTTCAATTGTGATTTAATCATGTCTGTCATGTTGACCTCAACGTGTTTGTTTCTTAGTCTGTGTTGTTTTGTCAATTTTGGGTACTTTTATTAAGCGATTGTTTGTTCAATGCAGGGTTTGGTATAATTTGTAAATATTTTTATAGTTTGTGCTGCGAGCACAGAGGTACCAATTCCTGAATCAAAATCCCAATTCGTTTGTGCAATGTAGATGTTGTTTTGTATTTCTAACCCTCATTCAATCATTGGACCTGATACAAGAGGAAACTTTTTTTACTTTTTAGTGAACACTGGCTATCAAACTGTATTTGGTTAACATTTGTTTAAAAAACTGTTTAAGGTTCTTAAATATAGGCCATACCAATATACACGTATACAACCAATCAAACATAAACCGGACGTTAACTGTTCTGATTTCACTTTTTGTGAATAAGGATACAATTGTACAAGTACTTTAAGTGATTATCTAACTTAATTGTGAATAAGGACGTTAACTGCATTGGAGAAAGATTATCTAACTTAATTTGGTATCCACATTTAGAAAAGCCATTAGTTTAGAGTGATTTATTAATAGTTTCTTTTATGAAAAGATCCCCATACTTATCAATGTGTGAACTACTATTGAGCAGAAAATCGAGATACACCCAATGCCTATGATCTTTGTCCAATGCAGATGTTTGTAAATAGATGATTTTTCCTTGATCATCGTTAGTGATTACATTTGGAAATCAAGTGTATGATTCGGTTTCAATCGACAAAAAGGATGAGCATAGGGGGGAGAGAAAATCACTTGATGCATATTATATATTTTATTAATTCTACTTTTTCCAATTGAACAGTAAATTAATTTGCTACTGTGTGACTGAATAAGTGTCGAAATGTCAAAATGCAGGTGCATTTGTTGCATGTCGTGCTCGCATCCCATGTTAGGAGGAGCACAAATTTGATAAATGATGGCACACAAGGGTAACATGTCATCGATTTAATTTAACTTTGTAGGTACCAAGTCGGATTGTTTTGTAGTAACTCTCTTAAGGATTTGATGTTGCTGACTGTAACGTAGATGCATTTAATTATTCATTTTTTTTCTCCAAAAGGCTCCGGCGGTAAAAGTTGAGAATTTTATTTTATTTTATTTTGAAGCAAAAGTTGAGAATGTGAACGTAAGTTAAATCAATGTAAGTTGATGCCGAGGAAGCTTTTAGGCTTCAAGACTCTTACATATTGTAGGTAGTATATGAAGCCAAGCTTGGGAAATTTTAGCTTTACATAGAGTGTGTGTTAGTTATGCTAAACTCCGTAATTCTTTTAGATTAGTATTTAATGGTGAAGATGACTTAGAAAACGTGGCATATAGCCTATAATGCTGGAATGTCGATCGTCAGTGGAATTAGTCGCTCATAATATTTTTGGGCTAATCTTACTTTGGTTAGTCAAAGTCATGCCAGAATAGAGTGGTATGCCATGCTAAGTGGAACTAAATTCTCTCATGTTATCCGTCTTTGCTTTTGCCTTTTACTACTTATTCCAAGGTCGACAGTGGCGGCAAAAAGATAGGAAAGACAAATAGACTGGGCTTATAGATGGGAGAGGGATTCATGAGTGTGCATACTAAGAAAAACCCTGGAAAAGCATGCTTAAGGTCATTGTCTCAACAGAGTGATATAGTAAGATAAAATATTAATGGCAAGAGTTTTACATACTGAACGAAACGGCAATGCTTGATTACATCCAATTTTTCAAACACTTTCTTACAGGAATAGTTTTGAATTTTATGCAGGGAAGAACGGTAATGAGGTGAGTGCAGTATTAGAGGTAATCTTCTTTGGTACTCATGCAGTACCGCTCTATTAAACTTTACTGATTAAATAGAACAATCGAATCTACTACCAGTTTGAAATTTGCAAGCCTTGGAATCCTGTGCAGAGATATATTCTCATTGAAAGAATGGATTGAAAAGTAGAGATCATCAGAAGGAAATACATTCCAATACAATGTGGAATCAACCAACATCGGTGGTTTCTATCATCTTTATAACCAGTTATCAATCATAATGCATCTGTATGTTATTATGTATGGCTTGGAGTGGGGTGAATCATGGGATTACGGTGCCAATATGTGGTGGTCGCTTGGATAACATGGTTTTTAGCCTTTCCCATTTCGATGGGGTGTGTATAAAATCTATAAGCTGCTCTTCCTTTTGGAACTGCATCTGAGATTTCTATAGTCTGATAATGTTTCTATATACAAATCTACCATTTCATAAACTCTTAACTTTGTTTAATTGCAAATATAAAATAGTTTTTTTTTTTTTTTAGATTGCGTCGTCATGGATTACTCATTTATTACACTTTGTTTTATATGGTTAGGTTGTATCTGCCATGGATCATTGGAACCATCAGACTATAAAGGATGGCTTCCCGGCTGATCGGCTATATATAATCAAGGATACTCTTGCACTTATGACGATGTAATCTTCCTCGCTCACTATATGGTTATGATAATTGTTTATTGTGTTTTTGTAGATGTGTGCCTTATAAAGTTGATATGAAGTTTCCATGTATTAGAGACCAAGCCAGAGATAAAGTCATCAGGTTACTCATGGCACACATGCCAGAAATTTACCATAGTCCCTTTTCTTTGCAAGGATGAGTGATCAGCTGATGCCAACTTTAGACACTTTACAAAGATGGTATATTTCCAAGTTTTGCATATTTATTCTTAGATAGTGTTGCATTCCTTCCTCCGTAATTGTAGCCACTATTTTTTTTTTCTTTTGACAAGCTTGAAAGGAAAATACTTCATACAGAGTTATATATACTTTTGTCTTACACATTACTTTGGCGTGTGACCAATTTTCAATTGTTGACACTCTGGGAACATATTAAACGTACATTTAGAGAGTTCGATATGAGATCACACAAGCTAATTGCCTATAACATATAGAAGCTAGGTGAAATTGCACAAATACCCGTGTGTTTTACTTACCAAATACACATTGAAAGGTCAAAATTAATGTTTTGCAACGTTCCAATGGAGGTATCTAAATGATGAAGAATTTTGTATCTCTTACATGGCTCTGACTAAGATTGCCTTAGGTCTTCAGACGTTCCATAATGGACTATTTTTTTACAGATGATCCAGTCGTGTGCGCATTGACTATTTTTTACCCCCAATTTTTTTAACTGTTCCAAGTTCTTAATTCTAACTTTTCTCTAATATCTTTTCACTCTCCAGAGTGAGTGCAAGGTTGCACCTCTTATAAGGATCGATTCCCCACTTGTGATCGGTTGCACCTCTTATTAGGATCGGTTCCCCAAATGCTAGATTAAAGTTGCACCAATTACAACGTATCAATCATACCATCTTGAGTGATTACTTAAGATCGGTTTCACTAATAAAAGTCATACCAATACATAAGTCAGGCCTTGTGAATAGTTTTACCAAGATACATAAACAAGTTTATGAGCGGTTATACTAAACACACATATTGGTAATTCACTATAGATTTGCAATGAATAACCATACCAATAAGACTAGCGATTTCCCTTTTGATTCATAAAACAAGTTTATGAATTGTACTTCCTTTAAACGAATGTAAAACATTGTTTTCTAGGATGAAATCTTCACTCATACCCATACATAATCACAATAGCGTTCATACGATTATGTCGATGTCTTATATACGAAGTTCAAAAGATAAACGTTATACTTCATATTGTATTCCTTAATACTATGTCTACTAGAGTATGATCATTCACAGCTACGCATGTTATGTTTTCAATCTAAAAGATTTGAAAGACACAAAACAGAAATGAAACAAGTCAAGTCGTAGTTACTAACCTCAAGCTGAAGGATAATGTCTTTGTTGTCTTCAATCCATCTTCAGATCTTTGTGAGTAACTGGAGCACAATAATTCTATCATTTCTAGTCTAACCTATCGAAGTTGACTCTAGTTTATTTATTAAGCTACTCGAGTTTTGGAACTAAATATGACAACCAATCTTGACATACCAACGCTTGGTGGGTTCAACCGAGCAGTGCTCTAACACTTATACTTCTAGAAAATTCAACAGCCACCGTATCTCTCGAAAACGATTTCATTGCTATTATGAAAAGATAAGGAGAAATAGGATCTCCTTGCCGTATGTCTCGAGTAGCTTTAAATGGCTTGCAAGGAGATCCATCCGATAATACAGAGATTTATGTAGTTGAAATACACTGATAAATAAGAGCACACCATTCATCTCCTAAACCCATTCTCTTCATAACTTCAATAAGAAAAGTCCATTTTAACCTATCAAACGCCTTCGACATATCTAGTTTTAAGGCCAAAAAACTATCACCCTTTCTTTCCTTTTCAAAGTATGAATAATCTCATGAGCAAGAGATATGTTTTCTGAAATAAGCCTTCCAGGAACATA
Source organism: Papaver atlanticum (assembly GCA_023531105.1). Taxonomy (NCBI): domain Eukaryota; kingdom Viridiplantae; phylum Streptophyta; class Magnoliopsida; order Ranunculales; family Papaveraceae; genus Papaver; species Papaver atlanticum. The sequence goes on along the minus strand of JAJJMB010001096.1, from coordinate 2,085,209 downwards.
GGCAGATTGAAGAGGAGACATAAATTTATGAAGGATATGCTTCATTCTCTTAGCCATAACTTTATAAATCAGCTTGTATGAAGTATTGCAAAGAGCACTTAGACGATAATCAGCTGGAGTATTTGGTGTTTTTGCCTTTGGAACCAACATCAGTCTAGTTTGATTTAGTCGTTTACAGATGTATCTACTTCTAAAGAAGTTTTGTACCATTTAAACTGGATCATCTTTAACAATATCCCATTGAGAAAGATAAAATACAGGTGGAAAGCCGTCTGTACCCGGTACTTTCCAAGGTTCCATGTTCTTTAAGGTGTCTAGAATCTCAGCTTCAGAGGGAATGGCCATGAGTCTTGCATTATCTTCTGGTGTAATAACAGACTGAATATGCTGGAGAAAATCTTCATTTTATATGGGAGAAGAGGTAGTGCTGATACTTTGAAAATGTTATGTAAGAAGTTGTGATAAAGCTTCTTTATCAGTGCACCAATTTCCATTAATGTCCTTCAGAGCATCAATATTGTTCCTTGATCTACGCCTGTTAGCATTAGCATGATGAAACTTAGTGTTTTAGTCTACTTCTTTAAAGAAACTTTCTTTGTTTCTGCATCCAAAGCTCCTTTTTGATTTCTTCCCATTTATCAATATCACTTTCTAAGTATTTCTGAAGAGTTATCCACAAGACCCACTACATTATGAAGTTTATCAAGCTGAAAATTTAGTTCTTTGATATAAGAATCAATGTTACCAAAAGTAGTTCGATTCCAAACTCCAAGAAGCTTTCTTGTAAGATTTAACTTGTGGTTGATATTGTGAGCAGCACTTCCTTGAATATTAGAGCTTCATGCTTTCATGATTTGTTCCTTACATGAACTGTCTTTCAGCCAAACACTACAAAACTTCCAATTTCTACCAGAAACATTATCAGTCTTGAACAAGTTTAAACAAATATAAGTATGGTCAGAAGCAAGATGAGTTAAAAGAGACAAGTTTGAGTCTTGAAAATTAATAATCAATTCATCATTTGTAAGTGCTCTAGCTAACCTGCTTTTTGTTAGAGCACTGCTCGGTCGAACTCACAAGCGTTGCTATCTCAAGCTTGTTGTCAAGTTAAGTTGCCAAAACTATAAGTCTTGATTTCTAGTCTACTTGTAGCTAAGTCTCGGATTAGGATAGAAAGTGTAGTTGAGCATTAGAATTCACGGCGTTCATCGATTGAAGACGAAGAACTACTATGGGGAGCTTGTGGAACTTCATCAACAAAAGGTATGTGGATACTTGAACTCATCTATCACTCAAAAGTCTATCTACTCTATCTCCTATTTGAGACAAAAGTCGTATAGCTATATAGACTTCGATTATACACATTTGATATTTCGAGCTGAGTTTAACTCGCTTACATATTTCTCAAAATATGTGTTAGTAAGCTTCCGCTTTAACCAAGTTCATCTTATATTCTTGACGAAAGTCAAAAGATGATCATGTGAAAATCGCCTGGAAACATCTTACATGATTTGTGTGAGACAGTCATTTGATGTAGACTCGGAATGTTTCGTATTGATCATTCGATCACTTGAAAATTTCTTTGAAGCTAATGGTTTGTATGAGACAGCTATTGTCGTCTTCTAAGAATGTTTCAATGATTGAAATGGGAGTTTAGAAAAAATAACCATGATTGGATATAGCACAGTATGCGTACTTGTATGCTAACTGTTGCAAGATATTCCAAGTCCGGGAACCATATTATGCATACCCGTATGCATACTGGTTGGTTAATGAAAGTCCGGGAACTTATTATGCATACCGATATGCGTACTGGCGTGAGTTTCAAGTTCCGGGATTTAACTAAGTTTGGAAGGTATGCGTACCCGTTTGCATACTGGCGAACCCAAACTTAGTCCGGCCACTTAGGTATGCGTACCCATTTGCATACTTGAGTAGGTTATGTTCTAAACTCTGTTTGTTCATGAACTAATACATTTATATATTAAGGAATGCAATCTTTTACAAATCGTGGCTATAATGTTCACGAATTGATTCGAGTGAATCAAAATCGATTTTGCTTCAATTGTGTCTTGTATACTTCTATGAGAATATAAACAATAGAACAACTCTAGAACTAGTTTCATTTGAGTCATTTGAACTAGTTATGGTTAAGATGAATAAGGTTGATATGAAAGTGTTCATATGGCTAACTTCGGTTAATTATTGTTGAGCCAACAAGGTGTACACGTTTAGGTACGGTTACTCATATCTAAATGAAGTCACTTTTCATTTGTGTGTAACAAGCTAAGTTCGATCTAACGGTTGAAAGATATTAGCTTGAGTCTAATCAGGTTTCATCTAACGGTGAATATTGAATGCTTTGTTACCAAGGTAACATTGATTGCAAACCCTGATTTGAAGACTATATAAAGGAGAACTCTAGCAACTGGGAAACCTAATCCCCACACCTCTTGTGTGATACTAGTTGCGACAAGAGTCGATTCTCCTTTAACCTTAGATTTTTTCCAAAACCCTGTAGGTTAACAACTTAAAGACTTCATTGGGATTGAGAAGCTAGACCTAACTATTTCTCTGTAGTTGTGTGTTCTGATCTTGCTGTTTTCTATCGCATTGAGTACTATCTTCTCTAAGATTTGCTCGAGATTTAATCTCCGATAGGAAAGATAAAAAGTAGTCACAAACATCTTCATCTCATCGTTTGTGATTCCACAATATCTTGTTTCGCTACCATACGATTAAGATTATTGTGAGGTGATTGATATTACTAGGCTGTTCTTCGGGAATATAAGTACGATGTATCAATTGGTTCCTGTTCACCTTGATTTATCAAAAGACGGAACAAAACTCTTAGGTATTTCTGTGGAAGACAGATTTATCTATTCAATAGACTTTTCTGTGTGAGACAAATTGGTTTATCAAGTCTTCGACTTTGGGTCATAGCAACTCTTAGTTGTGGATGAGATCAGCTAAGGGAATCAAGTGCACAGAGTCCTGCTGGGATTCATAGGTGTAAGGAACGCGACTGTACCTTGATCAGTATGAGATTGGTTAGGGCTCAACTACATTCCAGTCTGAAGTTAACTTGGAGTAGGCTAGTGTCTGTAGCGGATTAATACAGTGTGGTGTTCAAATCTAGACTAGGTCCCGAGGTTTTTCCGCATTTGCGGTTTCCTCGTTTACAAAAAAATTGGTGTCTGTGTTATTTCTTTTCCATATTATTTTTGTTTATATAATTGAAATATCACAGGTTGTGCGTAGTTCAATCAATTAGATAATTCAACCTTTGGTTGTTGATATAAATTGATTGACACTTGAACATTGGTCTTTGGTACCGTTCAAGTTGTTTCACATAATAATCAGGCTCGCGGATTTTTATCTGTTTGATTTGCTGATTACATTGTGAAACAGAGATACAACTCTTGGATATATTTCTATTGATTGAGTCTGGCTGTCTAGTTGATTCTCTTGGAATTTTATTGGAGTTTGTCCATATAGATTGCTAAACGAAATATTGGGTAAGGTTGTTTGACCCACGCTTTTTCAATTGGTATCAGAGCAGGCAAACACGATAAACCTAACAAGTTTGTGTTTAATTTTTCCTAAAGACTGTCCCTATGGGAAATCTGTAACACTCCGAGTTCCGGACCAGGGTCAAACCCACATGGAGATCCGAACTCAAGGCATTACGGGTCGGAACAAGACTTATGCATATAATTAATCTTGTTAATTTCCTTTTATACCAAACATAATTGAAACTTTTATACGTGAATTTGAAGCATATGAATACATTAAACATCGTTCAAAACATTTTCAACTAAACATTTTTTTAAATTCAATTTACACTTCAAGCAATGCAGAAGACAAGGCAATCACTAAGCTACTCATTTCTATCTTCCACTTCCAACTTCCATAAATCTGCAAGGAATGTCAATTGGGGTGAGATGACAGCTCAATAGAATGCATTCCCTTTCTCAAAATATATGAAACATGGAAACCAATCAAAGAGAATATGTACAAACAAGAGTATACGGTGCAACTTCAAGGATTTAATTATAAATATGTTCATCAACTAACTCACAATCTATCAAATTCTCTTGAATGCACGAGTATCCTCGGTTCGTTCCCCGCCTATCCGTGTATCCTCGGCACGGGACTGCCAACCTCACTTGCACGAGTATCCTTGGGTCGTGCCCCACCTATCCGTGTATCCTCGGTACGGGCACCGCCATTCAAACAAGTATATCAATTCATTTATAAATTCACACTACCGTTGCACGAGTATCCTTGGGTCGTGCCCCACCTATCCGTATATCCTCGGTACGTGCACTGCCATTCAAACAAGTATATCCATTCATTTATAAACTCACACTACCGTTGCACGAGTATCCTTGGGTCGTGCCCCACCTATCTGTATATCCTCGGTACGGGCACCGCCATCCAAACAAGCATCTCCAATTATTTCTAAAATAATTTTATCATACAATTTACATTTTTATATTCCAAACCACTTCATCAACAAGTCATAAGTTCACAACCCAACCCAACCCAACAAGTCATAAGTTCATCAACAAGTCATAAGTTCACAAACCACTTCATCAGCGTTGCATGATGAGCATATTTTCTGATATGGTAGAACGGTTTTTAGAGGTCTTTATGGATGATTTTTCAGTGTTTGGTTCATCTTTCGATGAGTGCTTGCATCATTTGACATTAGTGTTGACTAGGTGTAAGGAAAAGAATTTAGTGCTTAATTGGGAAAAATGCCATTTTATGGTTAAACCAGGAATTGTGTTGCACATCGTATCCTCTAAGGGTATAGAGGTAGACAAAGCCAAAGTTGACCTTATTAAGACTTTACAGGTCCCAAAAACCGTAAAAGATATTAGGTCATTCCTAGGGCATGCAGGATTTTATCGTCGATTCATTAAGGATTTTAGCTTGATTTCTAGACCTCTTTGCAATTTACTTACAAAAGATGTTAAGTTTGTCTTTGATGATGCGTGTTTAGAAGCTTATGAGAAGCTTAAGAGTTTACTCACTACCACCCCCATAGTCCAGGCACCTAACTGGAACCTACCCTTTGAGATTATGTGTGATGCTTCAGATTATGCTATAGGCGTTGTGTTAGGACAGCGAGAAAACAAATTACTTCATGTGATTTACTATGCTAGCAAAACTCTGAATGATGCCCAACTGAATTATACAACTACCGAGAAGGAACTGTTAGCCATCGTGTTTGCCTTGGATAAGTTTAGATCCTATCTACTAGGTTCTAAGGTCGTAATCTATACCGATCATGCTGCTTTGAAATACCTTTTGTCTAAGAAGGATACTAAACCTAGATTGATTAGATGGATCCGCTTGTTGCAAGAATTTTCTCTAGACATTAGAGACAAAAAGGGTACAGAAAATGTAGTAGCAGATCACTTGTCTAGGCTAGTTGTTGATCATTCTAATGATTCCCTTCCTATAAGGGATAGCTTTCCTGATGAACAATTGTTCTCTGTTTCCCAATCACCTTGGTATGCACATATAGTGAATTATCTTGTTACTGGTCGAATGCCTCAACATTGGGGTAAACAAGATCGTTCTAGATTTTTAGCCGAGGTTAAGCATTTCTTTTGGGACGATCCTTATCTGTTTAAGTATTGTCCAGACCAGATTATTAGGAGATGTATACCTGAGAGTGACCAGTCCAGTATTATCTCCTTTTGTCATGAACATGCATGTGGGGGTCATTTTAGTGCTAAAAAGACTGCTGCTAAGATATTGCAGTGTGGATTTTACTGGCCTTCGTTGTTTAAAGACTCCCATAGTCATTGTGTTTCTTGTGAGCGTTGCCAGAGGTTAGGAACCATTTCCCGTATAAATATGATGCCTTTGAACCCTATTTTAGTGATTGAGGTCTTTGATGTGTGGGGCATTGATTTTATGGGTCCATTTCCTAATTCTTTTGGTTATCTTTACATACTTGTCGCTGTAGACTATGTGTCTAAGTGGGTTGAGGCAGTTCCGTGTAGAACAAATAACCACAAGGTCGTAGTCCAGTTTTTGAAAGAAAATATACTTACACGTTTCGGTACGCCGCGAGCTATAATTAGTGATGGAGGTTCACACTTTTGTAATAGACCGTTTGCTCTTTTAATGAAACAATATGGTATTACCCATAAAGTAGCCACCCCATATCACCCACAGACTAGTGGTCAGGTAGAGGTTTCCAATAGGGAAATTAAGCGTATTCTAGAGAAAACAGTTAATCCTAATAGGAAAGACTGGTCGTCGAGGCTTACTGATGCCTTACGGGCTTATCGTACTGCGTTTAAGACACCCATTGGAATGTCAGCCTATCGTTTGGTTTTTGGAAAGGCATGTCACCTACCTGTTGAGTAAGAGCATAGAGCCTACTGGGCTATTAAGCAGCTAAACTTTTCACTTGACAAGGCAGGAGCTCACAGAAAGCTCCAGCTCAATGAGTTGGACGAGATTCGTAGAGATGCATACGATAGTGCTAAGGAGTATAAGAACAAAATGAAACTTGTGCATGATAAGAATATTTTATGAAAGTCATTTTCTCCAGGTCAAAAAGTTCTTCTGTATGACACTCGTTTGCATCTATTCCCTGGGAAGTTGCGCTCTCGGTGGACCGGTCCTTTTGTGGTCCGTACTGTTTTTCCTCATGGCGCTATTGAAATTGAGACACCAGACGGTAGTAGTTCTTCAAAGGTTAACGGTCAGAGATTGAAGCCCTTTTTAGAGCCTTTTCCTACAGGTGATGTTGAGGAGGTCCCTCTGGAGGACCCTGTTTACCTTGATTGACCATCGAGGCAATTTTTATGTTGTATATTATTTTTGTAGGTTTTTGATTCCACTTCACCCAGGTACTATCTTTCCGACTTCTCTCTTTACTGATTCCTCATGTTATTTATACTTTTGGTACTGTTCTTTAATTAGAAACACTGAGGACAATGTTAGATTTAAGTTTGGGGGTGGGGTAGAAACTTTTTGTTACTTTTTGTTACAATAAAAAAACTCCAGAGCCTAGAAATTTATGCCTATTAAGGATGGAACTAACCAATCTAAGTGGATGGAAGCATTTTGGTTTAGGAGTTGAGGAACCAATCTGATTAGATGGAAACATCTATAAGAGTCTATTCATAAAAGCACGGAGCTCAGGTGTTAGAAATAACATGATAGTTTCACCATATCTCGTTGAGTCCTTTTCATTTCTATTTTTATTTTTCTTTTCTTTTAAAAATATGTTTCTCTAAGTGATTAGGTGGGGCTCACGATTCAAGTTGTTACCAATGCTAGGGTGAAATAGAGTGATTGAGATACCAAAAAAAAAAAAAAAAAAAAAAAAAAGACCAGACCAATTAGACCAATCGGAATAAATAACACTTGGATAGCAATATGTGTGTGTTCTCCCTGTCTCCGTCGCCTAAACAAGCGTGGAATGCAGGATCCACAGGAATTACCATGTAATCTGCTGACAAGAAGCATGCGCTTGGATCCACAAGATCTAATCATGTCGTTAGTTCTAAAAAATTAAAAATTAAAAAAAATAATAAATAATAAATGTGTGTTCAATAAATCGACCGCTGGTTCCCTTGTATATGCCAGACGAGTTGATCTAGAATTAGGATTATCGACCACTGGTTCCCTTGTATATGCCAGTTGTGTTGATATTAGTCAGACCGGTATCTCAGTCCATTAGGATAGGTTCATCTTGGTGGAGGCCTTCAGACAGATATGAGAAAACACCGTTCACCTAGTCAACATCAAAACCAGCTATGTTTTTCTATATCCATCTCTTAATCTTTCCATGTGATTTGTTGACTCCGGATATTGATGTCCATAGTGCAACTATCTTAGTAGAGCTCTGTCACTTATATATGAATTTTAGTATACTCGAGTGCAAACTTGTATACAGCAATTGGAATTTCGCATCAGGGTACTTCCTCCCGTAATCAATAAGTATGCCAACCAAGGAGGTTCTTTAGTGCATTCCAAGGTTCTGTGTAGATAGCTAGGGTCTAGAGTAAAGGTTTTGTGGGTACACCTCTGGTAAACCCTCCCGAGACTATAACTCGGCCACTAGGGCCACCTAGGGGTTTAAAGGCTTGTTGCACATGCTAACTGCAACCGACGATGCCTGCGACAGTGAGTTAGGATTTTATTTTGTAGTTTTAATTTTCTCGGGACTAGCAAATAATAAGTTTGGGGGTATTTGATAGACGCATTTTTGTGTCTATTTTCATCTCTTTTATGTATAGTGTTAGTACCCATTTTTGTACTAATTTTGGTATTTTAATCCCTTGTAGGTGTTTTTGGAAAAATAGGCTTTTGCGAAAAAATTGGCTCGAAAAGTTGTTAGAGGCTCCTGGGAGAACATTTGCTATTCGGACTCTCACTTTGGATAAGGGGTAACCCATTTCCAGGCAGCTGCTAAGCACAGACCGGGATTGGATAAGGGGAGGTCATCCCCTTCGTTTGAAATTTCGTTTTGGCGGGAAAACGAAAAGTCACCTGCGTAACTTCCTGGCAAGTTTTGGATCGATTTTTGGAAGTGTTTTATCGAGATTCAATCGCCAAAATAAGTTGGGATGGACTTGAATGGAGTAAACAAGGTTGGTACATCTGTTTATATCGATTAGAATGGGCTGAATGATCAGGTTTTGATAAAACAGGAAAATAAAATAAAAATGGAAACAGACAAAAGTTTCGAATTATATTTAGAAGTTACATGCTATATTTTGCAAGGATTCGTTTGTATAAGCATAAGAAGATAGTTTGGATAATTCAGGAAGGAGGTGAAGTGATTAAACAGGTTAGAATATCCAAAACTTGGCCGAGAAAAAAAAAAAAATTTTGGGAAGAAAAAGAGATTTTGATTGAGTTTAAACCGAGCTGTGAGGTATATATAAGCTCTAGAGAGGCTAAGGAAGAGTTAGGAACACTTTGGAGAAGTTTACAGCCTTATAGAAGCGAAAAAAATCAACTGGAGTCGAGTACAGAAACTTTTCTGCTGCTGCTGCGAAGAAGAACACGAAGAACATAAGACCCTCAGAGTCAGTTGCAGAGGCAGACTTATATTCAGTGACAACGAGGTACGGTCGCATCTTCATGCAGTCACCGAAGCCTTTCAGCAACAATTCCGACTTCTGTTTTAGACCTTCAGCAACTGCAGAATCCGCTGTTTTAACACTTTTCTCCCTTTTAATCAACTTTTGAGCCATAAACATGTATTTTGAGATTATGATTAATATGAGGAGCTAAACCCCATTGCTGAGGCGATAGAGGAAGCTATTTTTCCAATAAAAAGTGGTATAGTCTATTTTATTTATTTTATTTCAATTATTTTTATGATTATTTACCTTGATTTATAATTGTTTGAATGATTTTTGTTAAGCAATTGTTATTTCTTTTGATAGAGCATGCTTGGCCATAGGTTCTTGATGCTTTATACTTTGGATTTACACTTGTTATTTTGAAAATCTACATGTTGCAATAGCTTAGAATCAAATTAAATGCAAAAATTGAATAAATATAAATACTAAATAAAATCACTTTGAACTTGGAAAATAGTGGAATCTTAGCCTCAGTGTTCTTTAATATTGATATCAACTTTGTCAGTGTTTGCTATAATTTTTAGTGATTTTTCTATTTAGTTTTGAATATAAGTCTAAAGATATCCTTCACAAGTTCGAGAATCGAATCCTATTACCACCACTTTCACTACAACTAAAATTTACATCAATTTTTAATAAGGTCAACTTTGGCTTTGTCTACCTCTATACCCTTAGAGGATACGATGTGCCCTAACACAATTCCTGATTTAACCATAAAATGGCATTTTTCCCAATTAAGCACTAAATTCTTTTCCTTACACCTAGTCAACACTAATGTCAAATGATGCAAGCACTCATCGAAAGATGAACCAAACACTGAAAAATCATCCATAAAGACCTCTAAAAACCGTTCTACCATATCAGAAAATATGCTCATCATGCAACGCTGAAAGGTCGCAGGGGCATTACATAGCCCAAAAGGCATGCGTCTATACGCAAAGGTACCAAAGGGACAGGTAAAGGTGGTTTTCTCTTGGTCTTCTGGGGCAATAACAATCTGATTATATCCGGAGTAGCCATCTAAGAAGCAATAATGACTATGCCCAGCTAATCGCTCTAGCATTTGGTCGATGAAAGGAAGGGGAAAGTGATCCTTCCTTGTGACCTTGTTCAATTTCCTATAGTCAATACAGACACGCCATCCCGTGGTCACCCAGGTTGGGATTAACTCGTTATTATCATTATGGACTACAGTGATACCTGATTTCTTGGGGACAACCTGAACAGGGCTGACCCACTTACTGTCTGAAATTGGGTAGATAATACCCGCATCTAACAACTTAAGCACCTCTTTTCGAACTACCTCTTTCATGTTAGGGTTCAGTCGACGTTGCATCTCCCTAGAAGGTTTGGAGTCTTCCTCTAAATGAATCTGATGCATACACACAGTAGGACTTATACCCTTAATGTCTGCTATAGTCCACCCTAAAGCTTCCTTATTATCTTGAAGTACATTCACTAGCCTACTTTCCTGATCACTATCCAAATCGGAAGCTACAATCACAGGTAAAGTCTCAGATGGCCCTAAAAACACATACTTTAGAGTGTCGAGTAGTGGTTTAAGGTCCAACTTAGGAGGCTCTTCTAAAGAAGGAATTAAGGTAGTCTCAGAAGCTGGTAATTGTTCGAACCTAGCTTTCCATCTATTAGTGTCTAACACAGGGGTAGAATCTAATAGGGCATTTACTTCTTCAATAGTGCTATCGTCGTCAAAATCTAAACCAAAATGGGATAGACAACTTTATAATGGGTTTTCAGACAAAATGTTTGGTAATGACTCCTGAACTAAGTCTTCTATCATGTTCACCTCTTCAACACATGTGTCATCTAGCTCATAAGGTAGCTTACTGACATTAAAAATGTTCATTTCCATAGTCATATTACCAAAAGACAAATTCATCACACCATTATGACAGTTAATGATCGCATTAGACGTAGCTAAAAATGGGCGACCTAAAATCACAGGTATCTGGTTTTCTGGGTCAGGGACAGGTTGGGTATCTAACACAACAAAATCTACTGGATAAATAAACTTGTCGACCTCAATGAGAACATCCTCGATAACACCTCGAGGAATTTTAACGGACCTATCAGCTAACTGCAGTATCACCTGAGTAGGTTTCATTTCACCAAGTCCTAGCTGTAAATACACATGGTACGGCAGTAAGTTCACACTGGCTCCTAAGTCAAGTAAAGCTTTTTCTACCCGGAATTTACCTATTGTACAAGCAATGGTAGGGGAACCTGGGTCTTTGTACTTTGGAGTTGTGGTGTTCTGAATGATTGAACTCACGTGACTAGCTAAAAAGGCTTTCTTATGGACGCTAAGTTTTCGCTTTCGCGTACACATATCCTTAAGGAACTTAGCATAAGCAGGAACTTGCCTAATTGCATCTAATAAAGGAAGGTTTATGGTAACTTGCTTAAAAACCTCCAATATGTCATTAAAGTTCGATTCCTTCTTTGTTGGTACTAATAGCTGGGGAAATGGGGCTCTAGGCACAGAATCAGACCTCCCAGGGACGGAATTGACATCATCAGAAACTTTATCTGTCTCCTCAGCTATGGGTGGTCCTGAGGGGTGAACTACAGTATGTTCACTATCGGGCATGGTTACCTCATTGTCTACAATTCTACCACTCCTAAGGGTTCTAACAGCATTCAACTGATTCGATTGTTTTGCACCTATTTCATGAACTCCTCTAGGGTTGGGTTGTGTTTGACTAGGAAACCTACCTTTTTCTCTCAAAGACTCATTTATCAGACCTACCTGGGTTTTCAGCTCGGAAATAGCCTGACTATTTTCTTGTCCTAACTTGTTACTAGCTTGTAGACTTAGTTCTACTGATTGCTGAAATTTCGCAGTTTGCTGAGTTAACAAAACGAGAGACTCCTCTAGGCTTAGGATTTTCTTATCCGACTGATTCTGAAATTGAGCTTGTCCCGAAGGATTCTTAGCGTAACTAAAACCTGGTGGAGCATTAGAGTTACTAAACTGACCTTGATTCTGGCCCTTAGACCAAGCAAAGTTCGGATGGTTTCTTCACCCAGGGTTATAGGTTTATGAATATGGGTCAAATTTCTGACGATTCTCGAGTCTAGTGTTATTATAAAGAGCATTGGCTTGCTCTTCATTATTATGGCCTTCCCAAAAAGGCTCCGATCTACCACTAGCGTGACCCATTTCTAGAGCTTCTAACCTCTTAGCTATCGCTGCAATCTTGACATCTGATTCAAAGCCTCCTTATATTCTATTAACGTTTCCTCTGCTTAGAAGAATCGTTTTCCGGGGTTCCCTACTATTTTCCCATTGTTGGGTCTTTTCGGAGGCTTCATTCAAAAATGCCATTACCGCATCAACAGTTTGGTTCTCAAACCCACCTGTACACAAAGCTTCAACCGTGGATATTGTGGGATAATCTAAACCCTCATAAAGGATCTGAACTAGCCTAACCTTTTCTAAACCATGGTGAGGATATTGTGTTAACAAATCATTGAACCTTTCCAAATACCTATACAAAGATTCTCCCTCTTGTTGTGAGAATGTGCAGATTTGCGTCCTAATAGACGATGTTTTATGCATAGGGAAAAACTTATTGAGAAAGGCAGATGTAAGTTGTTCATATGTTTCGATTGACTCAGAAGTCAAACTATACAGCCACGATTTGGCTTTATCTTTCAGGGAAAAGGGAAATAACCTAAGTTTCAAAGCATCATCATCTAAGCCTCTAATTCTTAGGGTATTGCAAATTTCTTCAAAATCCCTAACATGGAAATAAGGGTTTTCATTTTATTTCCCTAAAAAGATTGGGAGCATCTGTATGGTCCCAGGTTTAAGCTCATAGTTGGCTTATGTGTCAGCTAACTTAATACACGAGGGACGAGTGGTCCTAGTCGGATTTAACAAAGCTTTCAAAGTAGCCATCTCTGGAACTATCGGAGTATTAGGAATTCTCTCTTCAGGAGAATGTTCAACACATGACTCTCCAAAAATTGGACCTTCTAGATTAAGGTAATCGAGACGCTTAGAACTGCTAGGTTTTTCTTTTACAAATCTACCTAGGGCGTCTCTTTTACGTTCAGGCATACACAAGATTTTCCTAAAATTGGAAGGACAAGCAATCACAAATCAAGGACGACTCAACCAAATCAACCCTATTGATTTCTAGCAAACAAAAAGCATGATGACTCCACTTAGATTATTTCTAGACCAGCTTCTACTCTTCCAAGAGGCAACTGGGTACAATTTTAGCAAACCTCGTAGGACTATCCGAATAAAGTAAGTCGAAGAGAAGTAGGAGAAGCTCAGAGGAGCTTTGATACCCCCACCTCTTTGGCAACGCTTCCTTGGGTTACAAGGCGGCTCTAATCGACTTACAGTAATCTTCCTGAACTTTGAGTTAGGCTAACAAAATACCCAATACGATCCTTTTGAACGACTTTCCTACAAGCTCGTTACCCTATCCGTCTCGTTCTAGTCAATATTTTAAGCTTAGGTTCGCATTCGGTATTGTTTTCCTAAGGCGGGCAAGAAGAGAACGGTGATGAAATCCGAACCCTTATCTTGTATGGCAAGGCCTTGCCCTTTACTAGAAAAGTAAATATCCGTATTCAGGTCCTCAGCAGATATGCACCTTAAGGAATACAGTAACTCGCTGACAGGGGATTCGCGAGTGTTCAGAACCTTACCTCCCGTTCCAGACGGGGGATGAATCGGTTGTAGTCGACTCGGGCCACTGACTCCTGTGTCAGTGTACGAACCCAAGGTGCAGAGACAATGTCGTAATTGTCCTACTTCTCTGCAAACAGTTTTATACTTAAAAGGATACCCTTCTGTAGGGTATATAAAAATTAAAATTAAAATAATGTCCAATGTCCCAAAAATAAATAAAAAATTACAAAAGTAAAAATAAAACCCTAATTACAATTTCTAAATAAAAAAAAAAAAAAAATCTTCTTCTTCACTCCTTTGGATTCCTCTTTTCCTTCCTTTTTGGGCGATGCTTTCCTCTTTTAGCACTTTTTCCTTTCCTTTTAGCCCCGCTCCAAATCTGAAAAGAATCAAAAAAATACCAAACCAGTAAAAAAGAACAAAAATAAAAATAAATCTAAAACCCTAAAAACAAGTCCGCGTCGGCGGCGCCAAAAATTGATGTAAATTTTAGTTGTAGTGAAAGTGGTGGTAATAGGATTCGATTCTCGAACTTGTGAAGGATAACTTTAGACTTATATTCAAAACTAAATAGAAAAATCACTAAAAATTATAGCAAACACTGACAAAGTTGATATCAATATTAAAGAACACTGAGGCTAAGATTCCACTATTTTCCAAGTTCAAAGTGATTTTATCTAGTATTTATATTTATTCAATTTTTGCATTTAATTTGATTCTAAGCTATTGCAACATGTAGATTTTCAAAATAACAAGTGTAAATCCAAAGTATAAAGCATCAAGAACCTATGGCCAAGCATGCTCTATCAAAAGAAATAACAATTGCTTAACAAAAATCATTCAAACAATTATAAATCAAGGTAAATAATCATAAAAATAATTGAAATAAAATAAATAAAATAGACTATACCACTTTTTATTGGAAAAATAGCTTCCTCTATCGCCTCAGCAATGGGGTTTAGCTCCTCATATTAATCATAATCTCAAAATACATGTTTATGGCTCAAAAGTTGATTAAAAGGGAGAAAAGTGTTAAAACAGCGGATTCTGCAGTTGCTGAAGGTCTAAAACAGAAGTCGGAATTGTTGCTGAAAGGCTTCGGTGACTGCATGAAGATGCGACCGTACCTCGTTGTCACTGAATATAAGTCTGCCTCTGCAACTGACTCTGAGGGTCTTATGTTCTTCGTGTTCTTCTTCGCAGCAGCAGCAGAAAAGTTTCTGTACTCGACTCCAGTTGATTTTTTTCGCTTCTATAAGGCTCTAAACTTCTCCAAAGTGTTCCTAACTATTCCTTAGCCTCTCTAGAGCTTATATATACCTCACAGCTCGGTTTAAACTCGATCAAAATCTCTTTTTCTTCCCAATTTTTTTTTTCTCGGCCAAGTTTTGGATATTCTAACCTGTTTAATCACTTCACCTCCTTCCTGAATTATCCAAACTATCCTCTTATGCTTCTACAAACGAATCCTTGCAAAATATAGCATGTAACTTCTAAATATAATTCGAAACTTTTGGCTGTTTCCATTTTTATTTTATTTTCCTGTTTTATCAAAACCCGATCATTCAGCCCATTCTAATCGATATAAACAGATGTACCAACCTTGTTTACTCCATTCAAGTCCATCCCAACTTATTTTGGCGATTGAATCTCGATAAAACACTTCCAAAAATCGATCCAAAACTTGCCAGGAAGTTACGCAGGTGACTTTTCGTTTTCCCGCCAAAATGAAATTTCAAACGAAGGGGATGACCTCCCCTTATCCAATCCCGGTCTGTGCTTAGCAGCTGCCTAAAAATGGGTTACCCCTTATCCAAAGTGAGAGTCCGAATAGCAAATGTCCTCCCAGGAGCCTTTAACAACTTTTCGAGCCAATTTTTTTCGCAAAAGCCTATTTTTCCAAAAACACCTACAAGGGATTAAAATACCAAAATTAGTACAAAAATGGGTACTAACACTATACCTAAAAGAGATGAAAATAGACACAAAAATGCGTCTATCACACTGCCATTCAAACAAGTATATCCATTCATTTATAAACTCACACTACCGTTGCACGAGTATCCTTGGGTCGTGCCCCACCTATCTGTATATCCTCGGTACGGGCACCGCCATCCAAACAAGCATCTCCAATTATTTCTAAAATAATTTTATCATACAATTTACATTTTGATATTCCAAACCACTTCATCAACAAGTCATAAGTTCACAACCCAACTAACGATGTAATTCTTTCAATCATTTAAGCAAACACACTAACTACAGAATTTTACTTTATAGGTTTCGTAATGATAACTTTGTCCGATCTACCTAAAAAATTTAGTGAACATTCCTGACACCATCCTGTATAACATATCCAAATTTCACATTAAACTAACAGCTCAATCAAAAGATATTGATTTTGCAAACGCATCACAAAATCTAGGCAGATAACATTATTTTACCAAAATATTCACCATAAATTCATATTAGTCTAAAATTAAGCAAATCCAAAGCAAAATGAAAGATAAGACATTTATATACAATTTTGTTAAGACCATAAATCATTTTAATATCATTAAGACTTCCTGAGAACATCAAAACCACAGAAAAACGAAACTGTCCATAATTTCAGAAATCATAATCCAAATTACAAGGAGCATTCAACGGTGAATTTGAGTAGGAAAATTCTAAAATTTTAACAAGAGATACCTAATCATGTTATCTATCAGTAGGAGAATTTTGATCATCAACAAGAGATATATATTTATTCAATTAAATTGCAGAAACCTAACAATACAAAGGCATATGAAATAAACACCAAAGATAAACACCAAAAGAGAAAGGGTTTCACATTCTACCTTAATTAATTTGATCATATCCATACTCTTCTTCTCTAAAAAAAACCTAGTTCCATCTCCTTCTTCTTCTCCCATCCTTTTCTTTTCTAACCTCTTAACTCTCTCTCCTAATTTTAATTATAATTATAAAACCGATATTAATACAATATTAAAACTAGCACTAATATACAAATTTATTATTTTGTTTATCTTTTCATTTTCTCTTAATTTTATATATTTACTAAAATAAATTAAGTGACTCTATTTCCACTCATAGATTTCCTAGTTCAAGCAACTCACCTAGGCTAAGGCCAAGGAAAAACAACCGAAATAACAAGCTAAAGAGTATAACCCAACCCGAAATGGTAAATAAAAATATCGGGTATTACAAAATCTCTTTGGGAAACTTGTTCTGGGCATCTGTGACGCATACCAGAAATCTTTTAAGATTGTTCTGAGTTTATTCTTTTCAAGACTGCTGGTCTCACAAGATAATCTCACATCATCTAAGACGTTAGAAATCCTAGATGATGAAAAACAATCTAAAGGAAAAAATAAAAATTCCTTTAAAATGGTTCGTTGCAGGAAACGTGTGAATAAAAGCTCAAGGATATGGAACCTCACTAGACTTCTAATTAATCTTTTTGTGGAATACTATCGAGATGGATCAATTGACAAAGATTTGTTTATGGCTTTTAAAAACGTTTTTAAATCTCTGGAACGACTTGTCTTGATTAAGAAAAAGGCATGTGCTGGTAAAAACTCTGACTCTGTCATTCGTAACACTCATTCGATTTTTGGAAACAACTCTGTCAAAATCGATAAAAATATTTTTACAGGTGGTGTTGCAAGTTCCAGCTATTTGAAAAATCCTTCCTTTAATCATAAGGAAAAGGAGTCAAAAATTTCAAATAACCCTGAGCATCATAATTACTATGATTATATGTCTAGTACATTTCACAAATATCAACCGGAGAAGATGCATGAGGATTCCTCTGCTCATCTTGCCTCTTGGTAACAAGAATGGCATCACCCCATTTGTATATAACTTGGAATGGGGCAAGTAACGGTCTGACTTGTTTTGTGTCCTTGTATTATAGGTTAGTTTTAATTTTTTGAAATTTATTTTCCTTAAAGAAAAACTCGTTCGATAGATTTTTTCTATCCACCTAAGGTTAAATAAAGTGATGTAGATCTACTACTATCTTTTTCTGCACTATGTTGAATTTTCTCACAGTGTGCGAACCTTGTTGGTTGAACGATGCTTAAAATCCCACTTTCCTTTTGTGGGTCACGGCTCATGAACGGGTCCAAGCCCATCAATGGGTATATAAGAGTTGTGCTACGCGTACCCTTCTTCTTCCTTCTCTTGTCCGCGTACATGAACTAACTCTTTTCTAGGGTTCACATTTCAACTCCATTAAAATCATTCTTGGAGGTCTAAGGGAGGCAAAGGGGTATCTTCACCCTCAAGAAGCATTTCAAGTAAGTTTTTCCTTCTTTTTGATCCCTCATTTTTTAGATCTCATGGGAAATTTCAAGGTTTCAAAGAAGGTTTCAAAAAACTTGGATTCATCATCTTCTAGCATGACTATACCTCAAAATCAAGTATCTATTAGAATTAGATTTATCAATGATTCTAGTAGTAAGATCTTTGAAAGGATTTCTTCTAGTGGTTTCATTCTAGAAAAGAAATTGGATATGGTTAGTGGTCATAAAGAAGATTTGGTTTGTTTTGAAAATTTTAATCTTGGAAACATCTTTAATGGTCTTGGTGAAGGTTTTGAGAAATAGAGACGAGATTCTTGTTAATAGAGAGTTGATTTCAAGGATTACCAAAATTCCTTTGGGTAATTTTCGCCTACCTAGACCAAGGGAAGAAAGACCATCTTATGAAACCATTTCTAACGGTCTTTGTGGCAAGAGTGTTGATTGGATTGAAGGGAAATTTCCTACTAATTATCTTAGTCTTGCTTTGATGTCTTTCGGAAAACTTGGTATATCTAATCTTTGTCCCTCCACAATTGAGAATTCTCGGTGGAGTCGTGAGTTTGCGGAGTTAGTCTATTTCCTTGAATTGGGTTCTCAAAGTCTTGATATTTGTGGATTCTTCATTCTTCAAATGCTCTTAATGACGTCATCCAACAAGAAGTTAGGCTTTCCTTGCTTAATTGAGAAAAAATTTCGAGCACATTCTATTGCTCCTATTGGCAATTCCATTGGAACTCACAAACTTGTTCGTCCATGTACTTTCAAACGTATGAAGGAGAATGTTTGCAAAAGGCAAAGATGTGATTCCCGTGACGGTTCTTGTGATCCTACCACCTTGAGTCTTCTTCATCAAATTCACAAGGGTGTGTGTAAGATCAATTCCAAGGTAAAATGCGTGCAAGAACAATTACGTGTGATTTCCACTAAGTTTCCCGAAATCAAGGAAGATATGGATATGATTCAAGCCTCTTGGATGGTTTCCGATGATGAAGATGATGATTAAAATCTTTATCTCTTGTTATGTTATTTTATCTAGGAAACTTCTTATGAAAATTTATTCTTGTGTTTTAAGAAGGACAACTAGGGTTTGGAATAGAAATTATTGTTAGTACACATAGCTATTGCCAACGATTTTCATTTTGCAATGTTTTTAATTTATTTAAATTCTAAAGTTTATTTTGAAGATGATTTTGCAGTATTAATCTTTATTGATTTTATATATTTCAAAAATTGTTATGGGATATGTGTCTTTGCGTCCGTGAACTATGATTGTCCCATATATGTCAAAAGTTAAGCCTATTATGTCATTATGCAAATATTAATGGAAGATATGATGAACTTTTGATTGCAAAGATTAAGTCGATTATATGTCTTTATGCAAATATTGATGACAAATAGAATGAATCTTTGAATATTCCGCAGTATTGATCTTTCCCTGATCCACTTCCATGTGAAAGTACTGCGCGGCTCCGTAAGTTCTCTTATGTTGAGCATTTACGATTAAATTAATCTTGGGTTCTCTTGTGGTTAATTTAATTGAGTTTCTGGATACAAATTCATGTTTCATGTAATTTGTTAATGTCCAAAGAAATCATTCTTTTCTTGCAAAAGTAAGGTCGCTCTTGTTGTTCTCTCGGGAATGACATTTTATGGGGGAGAGTTCTTAATTGAACTTGTGCTTAATTGGAAAATCTTTGTGAGAAGTGCGGCTGCGGAATATTGTAGGAGTTATCTTGTATCTTTATAAATTCCTTGATGAATACACTAAGTTTCTACTATGTGAAATCATCGAAACAAAGTTGATATGTTCTCGTTTAGTCATGAAGTATCTCTATGAGAATTTCATTATAATCCCACTATTTTTCGTACCTTTGCTAATTTATATTGACAAAAAGGGGGAGAATTAATGTGTAGTTCACGCTACAAATACATATGGTTTACGGATCATTATGTAAGGGGGAGTGGTTTTCATGTGGGATGAAGTATTGACTAAGGGGGAGTGATACATATCACCATAGTATTGTTGTCAAGGTTGTGATACAATAGGACTTTGATGCTGTGAAATAATACTATGACACTGTATAACAATGATTGGGAGATACTGTTTTCTCATTGTTATAGCTACGGATCTTCAACAACTATGATGCTGAGTTGAACACGTTCAGAATCACTGGAGTACTTGGAAGTGACGAAGATTTCAAGTAATGTTGAATATCCAAGGAAATCAAGCATTTGGATGAGAAGCTACACAGTTTATTTATTTTGTAATCCATATGTATTGATAGTTTTGTCACTAAAATTGACAAAGGGGGAGATTGATAGAGCACTGCTCGGTCAAACTCGCAAGCGTTGCTATCTCAAGCTTGTTGTCAAGTTTAGTTGCCAAAACTATAAGTCTTGATTTATAGTTTACTTATAGCTAAGTCTCAGATTAGGATAGAAAGTGTTGTTGAGCATTAGACTTCACGGCGTTCATCGATTGAAGACGAAGAACTACTAAGGGGAGCTTGTGGAACTTGATCAACAAAAGGTATGTGGAGACTTGAACTCATCTATCACTCAAAAGTCTATCTACTCTATCTCCTATTTGAGACAAAAGTCGTATAGCTATATAGATTTCGATTATACACATTTGATATTTCGAGCTGAGTTTAACTCGCTTACATATTTCAACAAATATGTGTTGGTAAGCTTCCGCTTTAACCAAGTTCATCTTATATTCTTGACGAAAGTCAAAAGATGATCATGTGAAAATCGCCTGATAACATCTTACATGATTTGTGTGAGACAGTCATTTGATGTAGACTCGGAATGTTTTGTATTAATCATTCGATCACTTGAAAATTTCTTTGAAGCTAATGGTTTGTATGAGACAGCTATTGTCGTCTTCTAAGAATGTTTCAATGATTGAAATGGGAGTTTAGAACAAATAACCATGATTGGATATAGCACAGTATGCGTACTTGTATGCTAATGAAAGTTCAGGAACTTAGTATGCATACCGGTATGCGTACTGGCGTGAGTTTCAAGTTCCGGGATTTAACTGGGTTTGGAAGGTATGCGTACCCGTTCGCATACTAGCGCACCCAAACTTAGTCCAGCCACTTAGGTATACGTACCCGTTTGCATACTTGAGTAGGTTATGTTCTAAAATCGGTTTGTTCATGAACTAATACATTTATATATTAAGGAATGCAATCTTTTACAAACCGTGGCTATAATGTTCATGAATTGATTCGAGTAAATCAAAATCGATTTTGCTTCAATTGTTTCTTGTATACTTCTAATGAGAATATAAATAATTGAACAACTCTAGAACTAGTTTCATTTGAGTCATTTGAACTAGTTATGGTTAAGATGAATAAGGTTGATATGAAAGTGTTCATATGGCTAACTTCGGTTAACTATTGTTGAGCCAACAAGGTGTACACATTTAGGTACGGTTACTCATATCTAAATGAAGTCACTTTTCATTTGTGTGTAACAAGCTAAGTTCGATCTAACGGTTGACTGATATTAGCTTGAGTCTAATCAGGTTTTCATCTAACGGTGAATATTGAATGCTTTGTGACCAAGGTAACATTGATTGCAAACCCTGATTTGAATACTATATAAGGGAGAACTCTAGCAACTGGGAAACCTAATCCCCACACCTCCTGTGTTATACTAGTTGCGACTAGAGTCGATTCTCCTTTAACCTTTGGTTTTTTCCAAAACCCTGTAGGTTAACGACTTAAAGACTTCATTGGGATTATGAATCCAGACCCAACTATTTCTCTGTAGTTGCGTGTTCTGATCTTGCTGCTTTCTATCGTATTGAGTACTATCTTCCCTAAGATTTGCTGGAGATTTAATCTCCGATAGGCAAGATAAAAAGTAGTTACAAACATTTTCGTCTCATCGTTTGTGATTCCACAATATCTTGTTTCGCTACCATACGATTAATATTATTGTGAGGTGATTGATATTACTAGGCTGTTCTTCGGGAATATAAGTACGGTGTATCAATTGGTTCATGTTCACCTTGATTTATCACAAGAAGGAACAAAATTCTTAGTTATTTCTGTGGGAGACAGATTTATCTATTCAATAGACTTTTCTTTGTGAGACAAATTGGTTTATCAAGTCTTCGACTTTGGGTCGTAGCAACTCTTAGTTGTGGGTGAGATCAGCTAAGGGAATCAAGTGCGCTGAGTCCTGCTGGGATTCAGAGGCGTAAGGAACGCGACTGTACCTTGATCAGTGTGAGATTGGTTTGGGCTCAACTACATTCCAGTCTGAAGTTAACTTGGAGTAGGCTAGTGTCTGTAGCGGCTTAATACAGTGTGGTGTTCAAAT
The DNA here is from genome assembly GCA_023531105.1 of Papaver atlanticum. NCBI lineage: Eukaryota > Viridiplantae > Streptophyta > Magnoliopsida > Ranunculales > Papaveraceae > Papaver > Papaver atlanticum. The sequence continues at coordinate 2,062,758 of JAJJMB010001096.1, read as the reverse complement.
CTGGACTAGGTCCCGAGGATTTTCTGCATTTGCGGTTTCCTCGTTTACTAAATTTATGGTGTCTGTGTTATTTCTTTTCCGCATTATATTTGTTTATATAATTGAAATATCACATGTTGTGCATAGTTCAATCAATTAGATAATCCAACCTTTGGTTGTTGATATAAATTGATTGACACTTGAACATTTGTTTTTGGTACCGTTCAAGTTGTTTCACATAATAATCAGGCTCACGGATTTCTATCTATTTGATTTGCTGATTACATTGTGAAACAGAGAAATAACTCTTGGATATATTTCCATTGATTGAGTCTGACTGTCTAGTTGATTCTCTTGGAATTATATTGGAGTTTATCCATACAGATTGCTAAACGAAATATTGGGTGAGGTTGTTAGATCCCCGCTTTTTCACTTTTTATTCTACCAGTACCATGTTTATTACTAGTCCAAGTGAAGGATTTTCCATTATAACTTAAATCAATGAGACCAGCTTCATCAATGCATTGAACTACAGATTTAGAGGTTGAACTAGAAGCACTATTACTCCCTACTCTATCTGTAGGATCAAGAGTCACATTTGAATCCCCAATAAACACTCACGGTTGATTGATTTCTAGTCCTATGTCTCTAATAAGATTCCATTGTGCCTTCTTCTCAGTTGGTTTACAAGAACCATACACACAAGATAAAAGCCACTCTGGCTTAGAGGGATAATGCTTAACTAAACAATGTATCATATTTTTTGAAGAGTAAACTATCAAGCATAAAACCATCTTTCCAAAGAAGCAGTAGACCACCAAAAAGACCTATAGAAGGCTCATAGACTCTATTAAGGAAGTCTAGACATTTAGAGAGTTTGAGAATTTTATTTGAGCTTATTTTGGTTTCTTGTAAAAAAAATAATGTTAGGATTATGAGTTTTTGACAAATTTTTGATATGGTTTCTAGTTTTTTGTCATTAAAACCTTGACAATTCCAAGCTATAATCTTCATTCTAAACCAATAATTATGAAGAAAATTAAAAATATTATGAAAGTAAAGGAATTTAAAATTGAAAAAATTGCTTAAAGAGTAAAAATTGAGATAGTAATGAGGATACACCTGAGCAGTTTCCCCATGATCTTCATTTATGGGCTCAGCTTGCATTGTCTCCAAATTGTTGTTTACCATCTCAAAAGTTGGATTATCGATTATACTAGTTGGAGCATTGACATGAATATTATGCGGATTCATTTGTGGCTCATCATTAAGAACTGAATTCTCATCCTCTTGGAATTTCTAGTAGCATCCAGGTTTTCATCCTCTTCAGTTACAATATTCTCTTTTTCTTCCATTTCTTCCAGCATAGAATTTGATAGGATACTCTCACCATAGACTTCACTTTCTTCTTGAAGAATAGCTTGATATTCAGTAGAATTCAAACTATCTAGATATAAAAGGTACGCCCAATGAGCACACTTCTCTTGTTGGTGATCAATAACAAAACACCTATCGCAGATTTTCTTTGGCTGGAGCTCCTAATGATAACGAATCCAGACTTCATCTCCTGAAATAGTTTTGCACCAACCACCTCGATGGAGAGGCTTTTTGAGATCCATCTCAATCCTAGCTTTCATTGTATTACCATATTTAGGTCTACAGTTCTCTGGAACAGTATTTATTTTCCCACCCATAAAACCAATAGCTTCTTCTACAACTTCCTTGTTCAGATGTTCAAGCTTAAGATACTTCAAATGGACAGTAAAGACTTGATGAGTGAAAGTATAATCCAAAGCTTTGGTACCAGGAACAAATTTTTGTAGATGTGTATATATTTGTGCACCATTGTCTTGTCTTATTGATATACTACCTCCGTTTCAAAAAAATAGGCTGGTTTCATGTACAAATTACATATGAAACCAGCCTATTATTTTGAAACGGATGGAGTATAACCTCTTATATGGGTATGGATGTTGGACTTGCTAGGTTTTTGTAGATGTGTCCATAGTTGTACACCATTGTCCCGTCTCATTGATATATAGTCTGTTTTATGGGTATGGATATAGGATTTTCTAGGTTGTAGATGTGCACATAGTTGTGCACCATTGTCATGTCTCATAGATATATGGCCTGTTTTATGAGTATGGATGTTGGATTTTCTAGGTTTTTGTGGATGGGTACATAGTTGTACATCATCGTCATGTCTTATTGATATATATGACTTGTTTATGGATGTTGGCTTTCTGGGTTTTTTATAGATGTGTACATAGTTGTACACCATTTTGTCATGTCTCATGAATATATTGCCTGTTTTGTGAGCATGGATGTTGAATTTTGTGGCTTTTTTAAATGTATATATAGTTGTACACCAGTGTAAATTAAAAAAATCAAAAAATAAAAGTTATATAGTCATATAGGTATTATTTTTGTAGAGCTTGGAAAGAGCTTTCGAAACATATAAAATTAACGAATTTTGGACGAACAGTTTGAAAGATAAATTGTTTTTTAATTATTTTTTGTTGACATCATCTTGAGTTATTTTGGACTAAACTGTAAATATTTAGACTAAATTATAAATTAGGTAGGTTATTTGTGTATTTTCCATATTTCAAATAAATAAAAGACTAATTTGTACCTAGTTGAATGGGTTAGGACTAATTAGTATATTTGGGTGAGATTTTGGACTAAACCATATTTTTCTCAATCACTAAATGGGTTCACCATTTGTAGAGTTTTGATGGTGCCATATATGGGGGAAATGGTGGGGAAGAAAATTGGGGTCACCAAGCAACTTCGTAGTATCCAATGTTGTCTGCGACTATGTCGTTCTTCTTTAAAACAGGCCGAAGTGCCAGGCCCTACACTGATTTCTTCTTGATTTTCTACGGGATTGTACCTGCAGCACTGAGCTGTAAGAGAGCGAACTATTTTGTAGAAAACAGAGCGAACTATCCTTGTGCGATACAAAAGAAAACAGTTAAGCAGCAATGTGGCCTTTCAGAGGGTTTTCTTTTGGGTGGAAAAAAGCCTCTCATCATATCTAAATGTGAATCTGTGAAGGTCTGAAGGGTGTGACAAGTATATGGCATTCTCGTTCTCTGGACTGCCATACATGATTTGCCTCTTACCCAACCAGTGTCCTTTGTGTAGTTGGTGAATTGCAGTATTAGGGGAACCAACCATTGACACTCCCGCTCTTTCAAGAACTAGATTGTACACATTGCTGCATCACATATACTGAGACCCAACGAAGTGTTCCAAGAAACAGAGACACCAAGATTCAGAGAGATGTCCCAAACCAAAGCAGGATAGCCAGGGAGCTGGTTAGCCGCTAAACAGTGCAGAGCATCAGGAGAGATACAACATTACACGCGAATTACTCAATGTACCAGTTTATAGCGATAAAGAAAACATAAATAACTAAAAATGAATAGTATATATCATTTTGAATTAAAAGCTAGCTACAACACATTATGTTATCCAAAGCCAGCATGAACCTGACGGTAAGGGAATTTGCTCCCAATTAGCCTACATCTCTACTAAACATAAGTTTAAAGAACCTACTAATAAGCTTTTGTTATGAACCACTTTGATTGAACTAACCTAATTTTGGCGTTGCTTCCATTTACAGATGCTACATGATCCTCCGTAATCATCAAAAGGAACACATCTACCGTTAGTAAGCTTGCTGTTACAAGTTCAACTCAATCCTGCTTGTGTGACTGTTGTTGAGATCTTGAGATTTGTGTTGTATCAGGACTACATCACTCCGTGAAACCCAGCCGAGTCGAGTAGAATTGACTTAATTTGCTCTGGCAGCAGATCAGAGGCTTCTTTGCGTTGCTGTAGAATGTAGGGAAAACATTTTTTTGTGAACTAGACAAAGATGAGTAAACTCTTAAGTATAAACGCAACTTCAGGCAAGCAGAAAGTCAATACACAAAAACTGACTACATGTGAAGGTTAATGTGCTACAAGTTTTAACAAGGTGAAGCTTGAAATTACCTCAGCACGGAAAACATCCAAAGAGAACCCCTCAAAACAACTGATAACAGCCTGCTCAATATCTAAACCAAGATCATCCAGAGCTCTGATTGTGGAGAATAACAAACCTGGTCTGCGGGCACAAAACATGTGGATGTTGACACCATTTCCTTCACTTAACCTTACTTCAACCTGCAAATTCCAGAAAATGGACAATATGTAATGGCAATAGTTCCGTTGTTGAGGTACAAAAACTGGAAATTTGAAATGCCAATAGGCAATAAATAGATCTCATGAAGGTGAAGTGAGTATATGGGGATGGAGTAGCAGTGGAAATTTCATGGCTTAGGTAGAGTGAAATGCCTATTTTCAAACATAATCCATTCAAGCAGAAAAGATCAGAACTGAGTTCACAGATCCCACCAGGTTAATGAGTATATTGACAGTCACAAGTATTAGTCCATAATAAGGTGACCAAGAATTCACTAGAGTTCCATGGAAGCATACCCTTGTAGGTTGGCCGTTTGGACTCGGCAAAGTGATTGGGCAAAGTTCTTCCTTGATGCGGGAGGATAGCGTTGCTGGGGTAGATGTCGAAGGGTGGACACTGGACTGTGTTGAAGAATCAGGTGGGGTTGTTTCTAGTTCATTTTGAAGATCGTTAATTCTTTGCAGAAGCTCTTTCAAATATTCAATGGCATCTCCTAGTATAGAAGCTCTATCCATCTGCGGTTCAGGAAAAGATAGACAAGGTAAAGATAGTTTGTGTGAAATCGATAAAGCATATACGACACTGAGAAGGTGCAAGTTTAAGGTGCTTATGTAACGGTACATTAAGAAAATTATACTTTGAACCCAAAGTACATCAAAGAAATTAAACCATGGAATCAACAGGCATTAGGTTATCTATGTAGTATGAACAAGGACTTAGTTCTAAACGCAAAAATATTGAGTACTCAGTCAAACTGGAGTCCTAGAGGGTAAAAATCAAACGACATTATGCCTGTCCGCAATTTCCTATAGCTGGTTAATTTTCTTAGCTAGTTTGCCACTTAGCTGAATCATTCAAGGTCAATATGTCATCTCGCACTAACCCTATACCAGTTGCACTATCAGTGTTCGGCGAATCTCCTTGAGCCCAAGCTAGAAATAAATTGGAAAAGCGAGTATTGAAACTTGAACTACTAATACTGAAAACTTGCAAGCCTAAAAGCCTAGATGAAGCAAAAAGCAGAAACATAAAGCAATTGACTAACAATAATGAGCACAGAAATTTTCACCTTGCTAATCTTGGGAACAACAGATCTCAGCATGTAAAGCCTATCATTAAGCTTCTTCCTCCGACGTCTCTCGGCCATCAAATTCTTTGCCGGTGCTCCTTTTCTCTTCCCCTTTTGGTCTCCACCAGTGACAATAGTACTATTCTCATTCTTAGAATTCACATTCTCATTTCCCTCATCAGAATCATAATTCAAACAAGACCCATCAACACTCTTCACTTGTTCACCTCCTAACAACTCCAATTTCCCTTTCACATCATCCTCCATCATAACTGAACTCTGACCATTATTATCTGAACAACTAAGAAACCCTAAACCACCATTCACCGGTGTAGCTAAATTCTGCTTAATAGCAGCAATTCTTTTCTGGAAAAGAGTGGGTTCAACCCCATTTGCTGAGCCTGCTTGACTAAATGCCCTATAGGTTTGGCCAAAGTCGATCTCTAAGGGTTTGAGAGAAAAGGGTTCTTGAAAACCAGTAAGATTGACGACGTTTTCAGGCAACGGAATCAAATTTGAAGAACCCATTTCTTCTTGAGAGGTTAAATTAGTAAACCCATTGTGGTTAATCTGTAATGGCGGTAGAAATTCAGGATAACAACTTAAATGAAAGTTATTCTCAAGTGGGTTATTACAAATAACATTGAGGAGAGAAGAGAATGAAAGGTCTTTGGTTTCATGGTTTTGATGAAGTAATAAAGGGTTGTTGCTGTTGTTCATAAACAGGTCATCTTCTAACATTAATTTAAAGTTGGACATAGAAACCAATTCGTCACCTTCTACTACTTGTTCCTTGTTATTCCTCATCCATGAAATGGGTTCTTCTTTTTCTTCTGCTTGTTCTATCCATGCAACTCCATTATTAAACCCTGGTACTGGTAGCATTTTTTAAATTTTATTTTATTTTTTGAGAAAATTCAGTTTTTTCTTTTCTGGGTTTGTAGAAAGGGAAGGGAGAAGAGGTGAGTGAAAGAGGGAAAAAGGAGAATGGCTTTTAAAAAGACTGTGTTGTTGTTGTAAAAAGAAAGAAAGAAAAAGATAACTTTAAACGTTACACTGATAACTGTGTTGTTTGTTGTACTGCTACTGTGTATTTAGCTGTGAAGTAGTATTAGAGGTCGGTTTAAATTAGACCGAGAAGGGAGTCCGGAGGCGGACCAAAAGTGACGGTCAAAAATTAACCCAAGGCTTCATTTGTGTGGTTCACAGCTAATACCAACGGTTTTCCAAATTTGTTTGCTATTTCGAGATCTAAGGTCTGGAACCTAGTTAGTAAGTTCGCGAATCATTCGCGAATTTTTCCGTATCACGAATTATACCGTCTTATTCACGTACGTTTGCAACTCCGAACCCAAGACGCGTATTATGTGGCATTCCCGGATTATTCGTGAATCGTTCACGAACTTTACGTATCCCGAATGATACGTCCGCTTAATTCACCAAAAATTCTTTAGCTTTTACGTTTTCAAAGGCCCCACTTTTTGGGCTTTACTGCCTTCCGAGCATACACGACCCAATATTAGACGTTGTTGTAATTTTATGAAGCAAAAATGACTGAAGAGATTTGAAGGTGAAGGTGAGAGAGATCTCAAACTCACTAACCAAGCATCTAAACCACTATACCACGTCCTCTTGGATGACTAATGCTGTATATATTATTAATATCATCATATTAAGTTTATTTTTTCTTTAAATAACTCACACATATGCATAAAAATTGGTCTATGACTTTATAAATACAAATTATTTGTTATATATAGATACCGAATTTTCAGAGCCGAACTCACATTTATAAATCGAATTATACAAGTACGTATGTCGTTCCGAATTACTGACGAATCACGCCCCGTTGACCGAATTTTGGACCGAGTCTGAGTTTTACAAAACTGTATAATACTCGTACGTTTGCCGAATCCCGAATTGCTAACTAGGATCTGGAATGACAATTTTATGGTTCTCCTAACGGAGCCAGACTTTTACCCAAGTGGGGTTAAATTCATACAATAAATTTTCGGGCATAACGGCGGTTATGCCGCCGCCCGATTTTTTTTGGCATTTTAATTGGTTTTGTATCATTTTCTAGGTGAAAATCAAGTTATAAATTAAGTTAAAGATGGTAATTTACTTGTACTAGTTTTTCACCCATGCGATGCACGGGTCTGTTTCTCCCTTATGAAATATAAGATCCATGTTGGGAGATTTCTTCTTTTAGGTCTGCCTTCAAGGCTACTGTAGATATTGCAGCTCACAATTTAGACCAATCATGCAAAAAAATGAAAATACTTTCACGTCAGATTGAGATTGAAGGAAAAACGTACAGGGGTTAAAAGGATATGTTGCCAAAGCCAGAACTCAAAGTTCTTAAAATGTTGACAAATTTTTCATAAAGACTTCATGCAAAACTGGAATTAGGGTAATACTGATACATGAAGCCAGGTTGGAGGGCTTACGATAACTTTGAGTGGAGGAACCAAAACACAAACTTTCGACAGATTTGGTTTTTTATTCCCATTGATGTATTATTATGCTGATTTGCCGACACCACGTTGAGTTGGTATAACTAAATTGGGTTAGGATATATGTATCTAAGCGCATAGGCCTATGAGGGCAATAAAAACAGATAAATACTAATTAAATTCAGCTGGTTTATTAAGCTTCCTATTAATAAACTTGCAAGACCATAATGGAAATTTGCGAAGTAAATCTATAATATCTAGATTAAGACTCTGGTTCTCCCATCTGACTCTATGAAGAGCTTCATTAGCTGTTGCTGCTATATTCTGCGCATCTAACTCAAAGAAAACTTATTGTAAAGCTAGCCTCTCTGCCCATCCCATAGCCTGCAGCAAGTCATCTGCTTCAGCATGCTCCACATCTAAGTATCCATACGCATGGATACATCGTCCTTGCCTAAATTCATCGTCCTAGTTGTGTGATATCTTTTTTATGGTGTAGCTACAGTAAGAGTGTATCATCTCTGTATTGGGTTATTATTATTTGTCGAAGCTTCTCAATGATAATGACATTATATTTGCATATCCACAAATTAACACTACTTACATAGCAAAAATTGACCCGGGACCATTAATACTGAAACACAGATTGCATCATTGCCCCCTCCAAAAGTACCTATTTATGGTTCCATTTTATACTCGATATATCCCTAGCCAGTAAATAAATATTTTCTAGTTGCATCAAAAATAATGATAAGATAAAAAAAACAATTTGTCTTTAATTGGATTGTATTTTCCAGACGACAGATACCTGACCATGGTCAATGTGGATGACATGGTAGTATGGTACGAATATTCGAGCTTATTAAATTGGCTTATCTTATACCAAGTGAGCACTTTCCTGCGAATGTTTTAATAGAGTTTAGCTCTACAATAACATATAACCGATTAGGTTAACTAAAATCCATTTGGATGTAATCGGGAGTCCTTTGTGCGCCATTATTTTTTTTGTCAGTTTAATATGCTAAGTGTGTTACATTTTTTAGCGTTAAGTTATTTTTGCTAAGATCATAAGTTTAGATGGAACTATTGGATGCCAAAATCAGAGAACAAAACTTCGTATCGAGTATTTACGACATCCTCAAGTTGAGGTTGAGTTGAGAAAATTTGACAGGAATTGCTTGTTTATAACTTTATGTATCTTTTTATACACTACATTCTTGCAAGGTAATGTTGACTCTTCACATTTTTACAGCTTGGGTAATTTTTCAAGAGACTGTTAGTTGGAACATTTAGTATACAGTGTCGGGTGAGTTGGAATTTTGTGTTCTTGAATAAGTATTTATATTTTTTTTGTGGTCTTTCAGTTACCATTCTTTGAAATATTAATATGCAAGTCATTTGAAAATGCTAAACCAAGAGTCCAGTCAATATCTCCCCATTAGATTGATGTCCACCTGAAAATTCACGCATCAAATTCAGTTTTGTCTCTGTTTGTCACATGCACACACACAGACACATCCGTAGAATGTTAAATTACATGTAGTTTGTAACCAAGATCTCATACCACTCCCAAAAGCCATGAAATTTTTCGATGCTCCATTTAATTCCACTCCCCGTGATAAATTTATATGATGTGAATTGGTAGCCAGGCAAGAAAAACGGAAGAAATGTGTAATATATTACTCATATCCCATTTCTGGATCCCATCTCCAAGGATTGAACTCAAGGGGATATTTATACTTGTAAAAATTCAAATGCACCGTTAGAGGGTAGACTAATTTAAACAAGTGCATTATGCCCACAATATCTCTGTCCGGTTCATTGGATGCACATAAATGTAGCGAACACATCAAAGTATATGGACGATGAACCGCAGAGCTGAAGAATCTTATTATTACATATCCAAACCACTACAAATGGCCAAAAAAAATTAATCATATGTGGCCTCATGCTCCTCTAAGGAGAATGCAACAGAATTATAAGAGTAGGACATACAAACCCATTTCCATTATAACCAAAACTTCTTGAAATTTAAAAAGTCGTATCATCATTTTATATTATTGCAGAGTATAATAAAACTGGTTCGTACAAATTAATTGGATACCACCTAATCTTCAATTATTTCTTGTTTTTTCTTTTCTTTCATGAACATTTACTTATGAGTTACAATTACCACCATCAGTAGAGTACATAAAGATCTTATTTTATGCCAAGAGCTTAGAACGAAGTAAAACACAAATCCAGTTATAATATAATCTTAAAACCTAAGCTAAATGGCTTCTATAATCATGGAAATTAATTCGCAATGTCAAACTAAAATGTCATTTGGAAAACATAGTTAACTAAATAGATAAAAAAATACCCAAAAAAAGGAAATCTTGGAAAGTGTTTATAGCTGTGTCAGGAGCGGGATTGTGAATCAGGCAATCGGAGATCCTGGAAATTAATATGAACCTTCTGATCTTGATATTAAGCAGAAGCAGGTAACCTATGAACCAAGACTATATAAAGAAGAAAAAGAAAAAGTAAGAGATAGAGATAGAGAACTGCCAAGACATCAAATGAGGCTCAAAACCACATATTGGTTATAAAAAAGATGATATTAATAGCAAAGATAAAATGACAACCCGCCGACTAATGTTATATAGATACAAATGAAAATATATATTAGAAAGACCGGGTTACCGTTAAGTGGCGGTGATAACCAAACTGCTTCTTTGCCCTGATTTCTTCTTTGCCCCCCCGGGAATCCTTGAACTGCAAATCAAACAACCAAACCAACAAACATAAGAGAACATATAATTGAAATGGATATTTCGATTATTGTTTTTTTGGAACCATCTATTTCGATCTATGAGTTGTATGACTATGAAGGCCTAAATTTATCTTAAAAAATCTCCAGAAATTTAATTCCTAGATTATACAATTTGTTCAAATTTTGTCTAAGAAAAATTGAAAGTTAGGGAAAAAAAGGGGGGACCACGGGACTACCACCGACTTTCTTCTCCGCCAAGGATATCAACTACATGAACTTGATGACTATTACTTCAACAACTACTTGTGAGATTGAGTTCCATGTATTATACAAAAGAAAACTAAACAGAAAAAATAAAAATCAAATAACCAAATCGAGACGATGTTGATATTATTCTCTTACCACCGATAAAAAAGAAGAAGACATTATTCTCTTACCAAAGCTGCAAACACATAAAATCAATTTTGTAAAGAAAATATAATAAAAATATAAAAGCCAAAAACAATGATAATAATCATCTGCATTATTAAGAAAATTAATAGAAATAACATTGTAAATCAAAATTATGATATTACGTTGTTGATATGATTATCATGATTAAACGTAGACTATTCACTACTTGATTATATCTATATTTGCATAATGAGTTTATGTGTACCTTGATATTGTTTGAAGGACAACAGGTGCATGATTGAGGGGATCGACCGTACCTGCACAACGAACAATGAAAATAGATCAGAGGGAACTCTACGCGAGAATGGAAAATCTTAAAAGAGAGAAGCAACATGTTAAAAGAGGGAAGCAATGGGGAAAATAGGATTTGCCATTTTCTTGAATGCTTTTTATATATAGGGAGACACTCAACCCACAAATTCCATAAATAAATTTATTTGGTATGAAATTTTTTGGTAATTTTTTTTTTTGACGAAAAAAATATCGAGCGTCTACTAGTCGTCTAAGAATATAAATACTCTTTATATTTATTTAGTTATTCTAAGGAAAATGTTTTATATAGAGACACCATAACCACAATTACCATAAAATAAAGACTTTGCTATAAAAATAATATTGATCCATGTCTAAAAATATCAAAAGATTTTATATAATGAAGAAAATATTTATTCCAAAATTCACATAAAAATAATAATGAAAATATATACTATTTATTCTTTTTATAATATTATTGTCAAAAATAAATAATAAATACTAAGTATATCGTGCATGTCTAGGGACAGTAATTACTTTTTCTTTTTGGAATTAATAATACTGACAAAAATTAATGAAACTCGTTTTGCTATTCTTCCCACGATTTTTGTATTTTTGTTATATTTTTTTGTTTTTCTTTGCTCAAGATTGATGTTTATGGTTTTGCTTCAATTTTTTTTCTTTCAATAATTTTTCTTTTCAACTATTTGATAGGATTTGCCGATTTTTCTGCAGAGGAAGTACACTTTGATCATCAACAGGTATTTTTATTTTAAGTTTTAATCACTGATCATCTAAATTTGATGAATAATTTTCTATTTTCATCCCATATTAAAATTTGTTTAATTATTAGCAGCTTGGAATTGTAATTAGGAATTAATTTAATTTTAAGATGTGTAATCGGACATTGGACTTTTTTTTTTAATTTTCTGATTGATTTAATTCTGTGATGATAATCACGATGCATAATTTAATGTTTATAGTTTAATCATAATGAATGGTATAAACATGATTTTATTTAATTATTTATTTGTATGTTTTAACGTTAGGATTTAATTATGATTTTCAATTGATTTAATTTATAGGATTTCTTAAGATTTAGTTAATTTAGGAAATATTTTATTTGAATATGATTGTCCAGAAAATATATACAGTATATTATAGCGCAAAAGATATTTTCTCGGATTTTTTTACCCGAATTTTTATAAACTTACCAAAATAAATTATGGTGGGGTCAAAATCAACCAGAAGCTCCGGTTAATGAGAGCGTTCGAAAAAACTATGTTTTTATATAGAGAATTTAATGCATTTTTAATTATTAAGTTTATAATCCTGGCCAAATTGGGGTATACCCAGATTTAAATGGACCTAGTGCCCTTACTAAGGGGAGGCCAAATATGGGTGAGTTTACTTTAATACCCTTGAAGTAATCCACCCTATTACTTAATCAGATAACCCTAAAATTAAAAGCCTAAAAAACTATTAATCTTCTCTTAATCTTCTATTCTTCTTCTTCTTCTTCATCTACATCTTCCATCAAAATCATAAAAAAAAATATCTACAAATCGTCCAATTTGATTTTCTTGAAAAATGGTTGATTCCAAACGATCAAGTAGTAATACAGATTCAACAGGACATATCAAAAGATCCAAATCAGAAAAAGAAAAAAAAGGTAAGGGAAAAGTTGGAACTAGTGAAATCAGTAAACCCGAAAATCCAATCCCTGAGAATGTTGAAAAGAACCCTCCACCGGCGAAAAGAAGACTGTAAGTGATTTCTAAACTCAAACCCATTATTGTTTTGTGTGTTTTGATTGTTATATTAGATTAGAAATCGAAAATGATGATTTTCAGGGATTTTAGTCGGCAGAGTTTTTTGAAAAATAAGATGCCGGCCTTAGGATGTAAGTATTAGTCGGCAGGGTCGTAACATGAATATCATGCCGGCTTTTCATAACTGCCATGGCGACTGTGAAACATTAACCAGGGCCGGCATGGTAATCAATAACCAACCCTACCGACTTTTCTCTAGTCGACATTTTCTTAGACTTGTACCGTCCTGACTTTATGTCACAGAAACTTGATTTTCCTGAGTTAATAGTCAGCATCTTTCTTGAATATGACCCTACCGACTGTGTGTTAGTCGGCGTGGTAGATGATTACAACCCCCCCGACTAAGTGTTAGTCGGCAATGTTTAGATTGTCGACCTTGCTGACTGGGTGACTAGAACCATGTTTCAATGTGTATAATTTCCATATCTTTTATTGTGTATTGTTTAGGTTCCCAGAGGAAAAGATAGAAGATATCCCTTGTCTTGTTAGCAATGCAGCAGAGCTATTAGAATGGATTGACAAGATTTATCCTTCTTTAGAAGATCCTAGTGATGAAACTGAAGAGAATTGCCCTGTAAGAAAGTTACTTCTGATGGGTAAGAAAGATCCTGAAGAATTTCTAAGGTTTATGAACAGTCCTAGCAATTCCCTCAACTATGAAGAATGCACATCATCAAAGGAGGAAGAAGAGGAGCTTTATCCAAGGTTGTCCACATAAACCCTGCCGACTACAAATTAGTCGGCACTATAGGAGGGTAATAACCTTGCCGACTGTCCCAGGCCTTTTTTTTTGTGCTGTCATGCATGTACAGTCGGCAACCTGACGAAATCATAACCTGTCGACCCTGAGATGGCCGGCAAGGTCGTGTGATAAATACAATGCCGACCAAAGGAGTTAACACCAAAAAAAAACACATCCATTTCATTAATTTGTAGTACTCAAAAGTACATTACACAAAACACGAATGTGATTACAAAAGTACTCCAAAAAGATTCCTTATTTCCTAATCATAATTACTCATCACTCAAATCTATTGGAGGGAGTTCATTCAAATCTATTGAACCTCCTTTAGTCAAATCTATGGGACATTCCTTAGACTCATATAAAGCATTCCAAAGGTGCATGTTGTCCTCATTCCTTACAAGGAGTGTTCGGGTCATCATACTTTTGATACAACTTGAGATGTTTCATCATAAAACGTATTGCCCAATGTGAGACGTTGCAATGTATTCCAACAAGCAACCAATTATCCTCCTTAAACTCCTTCAACTTCCGGTACCTACTTTCTTCGAATTGCTTTCTTATCTTGTTGATATCATTATTAGTGTACTCATGGATAGCATGTTGCACCGTCACAATCCTATTTTGACTCGTGAAAAGCTGACATTTTAGTCTCCCATGAGCTTGCTCTACCATACTTGTGGACTCAAGTTTGAAATGTTTATAGATGTAAGTAAAAGCATACACAAACCTCTCTTTGTGTGGCGTCAATCATTGTCTCTTGCAATATTCCACTACTTTGGGGTAATTAGTTCCCCAATCATCCTCGAACTTCTTCAAGTTTATCTCATATCTTTCCATACTCATCGACCAAACCAACTTATACCACGCTTTCATGAATAACCCAAATTTGATCTCACCTTCTTTCCATTCTTCGTCTTCTTTCTTTTTCTCTTCCTCTCTCTCCTCTTAGTTAGTTTACTAAGACGTTCATCTTCCTCCTTTTCACGTTTAGTACCTTTCTTTGCCTTAAGCTTTTGGATATGATTCCTACAGTTCTTTCTAAGATTGCATTGTATATTCCAAGTGCAAAGCAAATTTTGTTCCTTGGGAAAAACTATCCTCACGGCGTTCATTATTGTTTGCTCACTGTCGGTCACTACGGGAGTCTCGTCTTCGTGGTAGAGAAGCTTCAAAGTTTCCAATGCCTAAATATAGCTATCATCCTTCTCACGATCCATAAAACACCATGCCACCATGAACGATTTCTTATTCGAGGTTTGTCCTACAATGTTCAACAAAGGCATGTTGTACCTATTCGTCTTATAAGTACAATCCATGAACAAAACTTGGTAAAAGCACCGGGCCAATTGAATCATATCGGGATTCGCAAGAAAAATACGATCCACCTTCCCCTCCGATGACTCATGGTGTCTCACCGTGTAGTTGTATTTGTGTGCCAACCATTGTGATTCGTCGATTACCTTTCTTCCATCCCATTCAATTCTTTTGATAGTTTCCTTGACCGCATAAATTGTAGACAATGAAGAAAGGTTATTCTTGTCATCCCTCTTGAACTTACTAAGGAGCTTGCTTGGTTTTATTCCCCAACTTGTTCTTACTTGTTCGAACTCGTGCGGTTTCAACTTAGCAACTTGGCAGTGCCCAACAAGACTTTCCGGATCTTTATGGTTATGCCAACCAACATCAACTTTATTCATTCTCCACATGTTATCAGTGTCTTTGTTCCTCCAAAAAATAATCTTGAATGGGCATCCACACTTCTTTGACTTCGTCTTGTACACCCTAGTCGTCTTCTTATCATACACATAACCCTTTCTCTTGTGACTTGCGTTCGGCGACCCACTACACTCGCATACCATTTCAAACCGCGAATCTTTTTGTTGAGTGTTTTTCACTAGAACGCACATCTTCTCTTTTGCTTTCTCAATAACCCACTTGACCGCGTCGTCTTTTTCCTTCCATTCCAAATCATTAGCATAATGTGTGGAAGTATCAGGACCCCTAACACTGTGAGCTTGAGGCTGATCCGTCATCGGTACCAATGCAATCTACAAAACAACACAAGTTAGTTGATATGTGCTACAATAGTCGGCAGGGTCGATATATAAAACAACAACGACTAAACAACATCCTGCATGGTCGAAGAATAAAACAGTACCAACCAAACTATAGTCGGCAGGGTCAACGTATCCAAAACAATGCCGGCTTAAACATGTTTCAAATCACGTCTCCTGAGCTGCAAAAATCTTTTAGTCGGCAGGGTTCAAATTTTCGACCTTGCCGACTAAACACTGCTCATGAAAAGTCGTGGCATTTGGTAATAAAAACCACGCCGGCGCTTACAGTCGGCAGGATCGATAATCGTCGACCTTGCCGATACTGGGCAGCAAAAGTGAAAAAATAAAATAAAAAAAAATCGATCATTTGCATGGAAAAATCACAATCTTCACCACGTAAGTTGTCTACCTGATTACTTGCAGCTCCCTTCTCTTCTTCCGGGTCATTGGATTCTACGTTTGGCTCAAGGCATTCATCACTTCCATATCCATCTTGAGTTTGAGGAAAATAAAAGTGAGGCTCATGCATATAATCCATTTGATCATGATTTTGTAGATCATCATACAAGTACTCATCTGTAGGAGGAAAATTAGAAGACTCCCCCACTTCAAAATCAGGATTAGAATCACTCATATCATAAATTTCTCAAAAACCCTAACTTTTCCCCCCCAAAACTTCCTCTACTACTTCATACTCTTTCTTACTCTCAATTATTTCCAAATCCACTCATATAAATCAACTAACTAATCTAACTAATTTAACTAATCTAAACATATCAATTAAATTAGTGTTAATCATTATAGGGGCAATTTAGCCATTTTTAAAATACAAGGTTAAGGGGTGGCTTCTTTTACTTCAAAATGACCTAGCTTTTGTCTCATTAGGTATACCCAATTAATCTGGGTATACCCCAATTTTCCCAATTAAGTAAAATTTTGACTTTATCATAAATATTTGCCCCCACAAGGCATGTAAAGTATAACAAACTTAAGCCTAATTTAGTAAAATTTCAAAATCAAGTGGGGTCTATAGACCCCACTTGTCCCTCTTTCCCTCCGTCCCTGCCTAGAATGATATCTATTATCAGAGGTAAATTTTTTACATCTGCTTATTTGATAAATCAAACGCATATGAGTGTCTGCTAAAAGCCTAAAACCATTATACTCCTTATGCAGGAGGTTTTGAAATCAAATCTGTCATATGTACTCTGCTATTCTTTCACAAGTTGACATGTATAATATTAAAAACCAACCATATCCGATGATGATAAATGTGCATTTTTTGTGTTTTTTGTATGAAGTCCATGTCATAATATGTAATTTGTGAATAATGTACTACTAATGCTAAAGATAGATACATATATGATTTTGAATAATGAGATCCTAAATATGAAAGATAATGAAAACGATAGACCCTAATAATTTGAATTATGCGATCCTAATATTTAATTATGGTACTCTCTGGAATAAATATTTCTGTGCAAGTTATATCCCATATAAAATCAACTTTATATGCAAAGAGAAATTCAACTTACGAATATAGTTATGGTTATTCTCACGCTATAAAACTCGAATAATGATGAAATTGAAACTTAGGTAATATGTTCTTCATAGAGCTCTACATTCTTAGCAAAACTAATCGTAATTCGGAAAAATATATTACCACCAAGTACCACTTTTACAATCAATTGTAAGATATTAGCGGTTGAAATTAAAATTAGTAGATGACGAAAGTTTAGTATATTGAGATGCATATATATTACTCCCTCCGTTCCACTAGTAGTTGACCTATTTATTTTTAGATTTTGTCCCATAATAGATGACCTATATCACTAAACAAGGAGATATTTCTAAAATTAGCCTTTTAATTGAATATTGTTAGTATAAGAAATATGCATAATTTGATAGACGTGTTTATATTCGTTACGTAGGTGTTTTAAAATGCTTTTCAATTGTATAAAGTTTGCGAACATCCGTGGTGTAATTTGAGAGATAAATCATTTCTAAATTTTACTAGTTATTATCCATAAGGGTATAGTTGTAAAAAATACTTAAAATACTCTTTTCACTTTTTTGCTTTAAGAATTGTGCAAACTTAAACTAGGTCATCTAATAGTGGGACGGTGAGAGTATAATACTATTAGAAGAATATATTACCGAAACATCTTTTTTTTTCTTTTTTTTTTTCAGTTTAAAGACCGTATATTAATATCGATTATACCATATACAAACAAACCTATCAAGAGAAGTTATACATTGGTGGTTGGTCCTCTCATAGCTACAGGTGCTAATGTAAGAACATGACCCAACATGTTAGTTTCTCTTAAAGATAAAGCATTATATTGAAAATCAGTTGCAGAACTAGTTGTTACTCGAGTAGGCTAGCATCCTTCGGTTCTAAACAAATCCTATCGTAGAATAAAAATTTCAAAATAAAAGAAGGCATTGAGGAAGTGGTTGTCCATTCATTATTGTGCCAAGAAAGTAAGAAACATTTATTTCAAATTCCTTATAGTCATAAATTTTATAAACAAAGATAGTCGAAATTATAACTAGGACTATGAGAATACTCATCTCAATGAATCCATTATTACTTGTGTCATTTTCTTTAAAAGGCACTATTTTGCAAGAGCCCAAGTGAAGTTTAACCAGAAATCATCTCAATGAACCCAAGTGAAGTTTAACCAGAAATCAAGAATGAACGAGTCTTGTCATGACTTTAAAGAAACTAAAGAAAACATAGATGTACCAAGAAAAGGAAAGGGCCCTTATACTATGCAATATAATGCAAGTAATGGAGACTTTTAGACATAAAGAGAGAATAAGATAAAGAGACATAGCTGAAGAAAAAAAGAAAAAAGAAAATACCAAGAGTGTCATTTTTTGTTTAAGCAAAATGTTGCATAGGATTGATACATCTTTTTTGTCATTTTTCCATTTTTATAAAAAAAATAATGCAACCAGTTTTTATTTGTGTGACAATGAAGTAACGGAGTTGAACAATGCCAATAAAACTCCAAGTTTAAGTTAGTTTTGAATGACGATTAATAATAAAATTATCCTCTTATTAAAAAAAAAGACGATTACTATATATTTTATTCTTAAATAGCTTATATCCAAGCAGTAGTGGAGTCACGCGAAAACGAATACTAGGGAGGGGCAATAAATATTGAAGGTTGTATTTAGTAACATCTAACTCTATCGAATTAATCATTTTCTAATGGAAATAATATGTTTTTTTCCGGTTGTATAATAAAGAACCCTGGATTAGGAGATACTCTCATAAACTGGGAGATACTCAAGGTTATTGAAAAAACAGGGGTCTAACAACCTCACCCAATATTTCGTTTAGGAAATCTGTATGAACAAACTTCAATATAATTCCGAGAGAATCAACTAGACAGTCAGACTCAATCAATGAAAATATATCTAAGAGTTGTATCTCTGTTTCACAATGTAATTAGCAAATCAAACAGATAGAATCCGCGAGCCTGATTATTATGTGAAACAACTTGAACGATATCAAAGACCAATGTTCAAGTGTCAATCAATTTATATCAACAACCAAAGGTTGGATTATCTAATTGATTGAACTATGCACAACCTGTGATATTTCAAAAGAAATAACACAGACACCAGAAATTTTGTTAACGAGGAAACCGCAAATGCAGAAAACCCCCGGGACCTAGTCCAGATTTGAACACCACACTGTATTAAGACGCTACAAACACTAGCCTGCTCCAAGTTAACTTCGGACTGGAATGTAGTTTAGCCCTAACCAATCTCACACTGATTAAGGTACAGTTGCGTTCCTTACACCCCTGAATCCTAGTAGGACTCAACGCACTTGATTCCCTTAGCTGATCTCATCCACAATTAAGAGTTGCTAAGACCCAAAGTCGAAGACTTGATAAACCAATTTGTCTCACACAGAAAAGTCTATATTGAATTGATAAATCTGTCTCCCACAGAAATACCTAAGAGTTTTGTTCCGTCTTTTGCTAAATCAAGGTGAACAGGAACCAATTGATACACCAGACTTATATTCCCGAAGAACAGCCTAGTAATATCAATCACCTCACAATAATCTTAATCGTATGGTAGCGAAACAAGATATTGTGGAATCTCAAATGAGACGAAGATGTTTGTGACTACTTTTTATCTTGCCTATCAGAGATTAAATCTCGAGCAAATCTTAGAGAAGACAGTACTCAATCACGATATAAAACAGAAAGATCATAATACGCAACTACAGAGAAAATAGTTCGGTATGGCTTCACAATCCCAATGAAGTCTCTCAGTCGTTAACCTATAATGGTTTTAGAAAAACCTAGGTTAAAGGAGAATCGACTCTAGTCGCAACTAGTATCACTCATGAGGTGTGGGGATTAGGTTTCCCAGTTGCTAGAGTTCTCCCTTATATAGTCTTCAAATCAGGGTTTGCAATCAATGTTACCTTGGTAACAAAGCATTCAATATTCACCGTTAGATGAAAACCTGATTAGACTCAAGCTAATATCTTTCAACCGTTAAATTAAACTTAGCTTGTTACACACAAATGAAAAGTGATTTCATTTAGATATGGGTAACCGTACCTAAACGTGTACACCTTGTTGGCTCAACAATAGTTAACCAAAGTTAGCCATATGAACACTTCCATATCAACCTTGTTCATCTTAACACAACTAGTTCCGGGAAGTATAAAAGACACAATTGAAGTAAATCGATTTTGATTCACTCGAATCAATTCATGAACATCATAGCCACGGTTTGCAAAAGATTGCATTCCTTATTATATATAAAGGTATTAGTTCATGAACAAACCGATTTTAGAACATAACCTACTCAAGTATGCAAACAGGTACGCATACCTAAGTGGCCGGACTTAGTTTGGGTTCGCCAGTATGCGAATGGGTAAGCATACCTTCCAAACTCAGTTGAATTTCCGGACATGAACTTACGCCAGTACGCATACGGGTATGCATACTAAGTTCCCGGACTTTCATTAAACCAACTAGTACGCATACGGGTATGCATACCATGGTTCCCGGACTTGGAATAACTTGCAACAGTTAACATACAAGTACGCATACTGTGCTATATCCAATCATGGTTAATTGTTCTAAACTCCCATTTCAATCATTGAAACATTCTTGGAAGACGACAATAGCTGTCTCACACAAACTATTAGCTTCAAAGAAATTTTCAAGTGATCAATAGATCAATACGAAACATTCCGAGTCTACATCAAATGTCTGTCTCACACAAATCATGTAAGATGTTACCTGGCGATTTTCACATGATCATCTTTTGACTTTTGTCAAGAATATAAGATGAACTTGGTTAAAGCGAAAGCTTACCAACACATATTTCGAGAAATATGTAAGTGAGTTAAACTCAGCTCAAAATATCAAATGTGTATAATCGAATTCTATATAGCTATATGACTTTTGTCTCAAATAGGAGATAGAGTAGATAGACTTTTGATATATGAGTTCAAGTCTCCACATACCTTTTGTTGATGAAGTTCCACAAGCTCCCCTTAATAGTTCTTCGTCTTCAATCGATGAACACCGTGAAGTCTAATGCTCAACTACACTTTCTATCCTAATCCGAGACTTAGCTATAAGTAGACTAGAAATCAAGACTTACAGTTTTGGCAACTAAACTTGGCAAACAAGCTTGAGATAGCAACGCTTGCGAGTTCGACCGAGTAGTGCTCTAACAGTTATATGTGGCTGGATTTTTGCTAAGTGGGTATTTTTTTCCAGATGAAATGTCAGTACTGCACTTACCCTAATAAAAACTATAAACCTAATCATTTGGTATTCCCTTCACTCTTCAACTGCCGACTGCATCTCTCTCCTCCTCCTCTTCCATAACTTCTTCATTTCATCGTCAATGAATCGACGATTCCAAAACCTTCTTCATCGATTATAGGTTTTAAATCAAAAATTAGGTCAAAATTAGGGTTATACAGTCACAGTCAGCACTGCTATAAGTTCGAAGGCAATACCGATACCACTCGGTATTGATTTTTTGATGAAACCAATGTCGACTGTGTTAGTCCTCATAGCTTGTAGGTTTAATGCAATACCGACTGTGTTAGTTAGCATTGCGGGTTGTTGCATTATCCATGCCGACTGTTGGTACACCAATGCCGACTGTTTGTGTACCAATGTCGACTTTGGTATTGCAGTGCCGACTCCTTTGTTTATTCAATATCGATTTGAAGATTGACTTAGGGTTTGAGTTAGGGTATGAGTTGGGGTTTATCATGGATGAAAGTTTGATTATCTTCAAAAGGTTGCAATCGGGAGTTATCAAAACGAATGTAAGCACCTTCTTCTTGGTGAGATGAGGATTCCCCAACATCAAAATCCTCACTAGATTCTCTCATGTCAATCAAATCTCTTAAACTTTTTCTTCTTAAACTCTCTTAAATCTATAACAAACACTTAAAAAGATAAAATCAAAATCCAAAGTTTAATCTCAACATACTTGGGGGATACTCAAAGGTAACTTAGGCATTACCAAAAAAAAATGGATAAGGGGTTTTTCAAAGAACACACAAAATAATTGGGGGATATGAATTAATATTCTCATCCGATAGTTCCTGCTAAGGGGTGTTTTTTAGGTGCAAAAATACTAAATTACTCTTTAAAATAGATAAAAACTAAATCTAAAAACCTAAATCTATTCTTCTCATCCCCATTCCCTTTCAACTTCTCTTCTCCTTCTCAGTCGGCTCCTCTCTTTGAAAAAAAAATCCATAATCAATTTCAACACGGTTGCATCATTGCTTCAAAAATATCTTTGGCGATTAATCGATTATATAAACATGCCCCCTTGAAAGAAACGTAATCATCGATTGTTTTAAAAGAACTCGTTTAGGTTTGAATAAAAATTGTAACTGATTTTTTTTTAGTTTCAGTTAATACAATGCCGGTATCGCGTACCGGCATAGTTTTAGTATGAACACCATGTCATTTTACTATGCCGGCACTGTTTTTCGTATGAATACCATGCCGAAATTAATTCTGGCATGCTCGATAGAAATCTATCAATACCGATAACCAAGTGAAAAAAACTCAATTTTATGGGAAATTTGCATCATGTGCCGACATAAAAAGCTAAGCAATGTATCATGCCGCCACCACTACCGGCATGCTCGATAGTGAACATTTTGTGCCGACGGTGTAGTTAAGGAACACTATTCATATAAAAAAATATGCCGACTACAATTTTAAACTTGGGGGATATTGTGTGTCGGCATGGTAAAAGTATGAATACCATGTCGTTTAGGTCATTGCCGGCATGGTATTCATACTTTTACCATGCCGACACTGAGTTTTTCAGGCGTAACAATGACGAATTTAAAGAAAAAAAAATCAAATTTCAATAGATTAATACGTATATATGAGTATTCAGAGCACTTGTATGTTCAACTTGTTTACTTTTCTGGGTTGGTTCTTCATCTAAACCTTCATGATAATAAATATCTTGTTTTAATGTTGTTCCATCAACAAATTCAATGATAAAGATTTATACTAATCTTTTAACTTAATTAAACATGATTAACTACTAAGTATGATATGTGAGGGGTAAATTACGAATTACATAACATATATGGATATGGGGTACCTGTGAATTACTATTTAAATCCCTATTTTGTCTTATTAGCATATCCCCAATTGCGCGTTCTTTTCAAATTACTTCATAATTTTTTATTTTTTTTAGTATCCCCCAATGATGGGTTCATAAATCTAATTCCATGGAGTTGGAGGCCTATTAAACAAAAAAACATGGTTTAAAGTCTGTTTTTAACTTTTTTTTTTTTCCTTTTGGAATTTGTCTTCTAAAGGATACACTTTTCATGGAATTGTTTTCCATCTCTAGTATCAAATACGTCCGAAGTTTTTTTTTTTTTAATTTCTTTCGCAAATTGGCAACAGATAAACCGTTGTATGCGATTCCAATTTTAAAATATGTTATATCCACTAAAGATAAAAGAGAAGTACAAGAAATCAAAAGAAAAAATAACTTGTGAGACCACTGACATGAAATAAAAGCAAATACAAATTGCAGGCCAACAAGTGCCTTATGCAATTGTATGGGTCATATTCAATGAGAGAAACTCTTGTTCTTTATTAGGAAGGTTAAGTCTAATTTAGAGATCAAATCTCTTATTGTGCCGTGGTTGTCCAACACAAACACTCTTTACTTGGTTCTGATATAAGCGCAGAACAGGGTCAAGGAAGTCGGCCGTGGAAGTTCTGCGACTTGAGATAAGTTCTATATTGCTCAATGGAAGTCTAAATATTGATATATAGAACGAGTTTAAGGAATCCAACTGCAAAATTATTGCAACTTAGAACAGGTTCAGTGTTGCTCTATACTAATAGGTAATCTCATAATCCTATTTCAATGGGATGTTGTGCTAAACTAAGTTGTAGCAACCAAGTGATGGTCGTGTATATTTCCTTTCACTCTAAATAAATTTACCTTTTTGCAAAAAGAAAAATTTGTTGCTTTTGTTTTCCACATAACGGTGGCTTGTTACAGCTACATATATTTGGTTGCTGTTAGCGTCTATAATGTTAGGTATTAGTGAATGTCGAGTGTTGTAATAATGTGCTCTATTTGAGGTTTTCAACAAAAAAGGGAAGAACAAAAAACAAAAACAAAAGTTCTTCTTGGATTGTCCAATAAAAATCACAAAAAACAGGCTATTCATGATTTTTTTTTTTTTTTGCGGTTTCACTGTAGTAAAATGGTAAAGTCACTTGGTGATGATACTAATGATCCGAGTTCGAAACTCGCCGGCACCAAATTCTCTGCCTTTACCGATCTAAATAATTATTTTTTTTATCGATTCCATGACATTTAGATAGAACTTAGCTTTCTAAAAGAGTTAACCATTCCATTTTTAGGTTTTAATCAAGGCATACGGTTAGTTTTGTGGTTTTATAACACGACTACGGAAGGAAAACAAAAGAAATAGTGAAAGAACGTTGCATAATTGATTGATAATGATGATGGAAAGAAAGAAACGCATGGTAGGCAGTTATGGGGATAGAGAAAAAGAGTGTGTTTGGAATAACGAATGACGTAAGTAGCTGTGCAGTGCTAAAGAGAATCAGAATCATATGACCAAGCTTCTCGTGAATACATCATTATGTATTATTATTACTTGCTGCTCTCTCCATCTAACTCACCTACAAGCTACAAAGTACAAACTACATGGTCCTAGTCCTAGAAACTTACTTGTCTTGTGGGATCTAGATTGGTACTATGAGATAAAAAAAATTCCCTTGAGGTGCCGGTTGCAACGTTGAAATATCATTGTTTTGTATTAGTGTTTAGAGGTAGAGCGTTGAACATCTGATTAGGAAGACCTGAATGTGCACCATAGAATAATCGGGGTGCACATATTTGCACTGGATAGTATAATTAGTTTGAATTTATGAACTGCTGAGCAATTTTCAATTTGATTTTGTAATCCCCGAGAGGTAAAAAAGAGAGAGCAGAACTGACATGATCCTCGACCTCGGTTTCATGACCCACCAGACCTCTCTTTAGTTTTTCGATTCATATTCTGGTCGCGTTCTGCTTCTTCTTCAGTTCTGGCTCCTTTTAACTGTTCGACTCTGGTACGTCTCTTTCTTGCTTACTCCAGTCCACCTCAGTCTTCTTCATCATCAAAGTTTTCAACTAGTTTTTGTTCTCTTTCTATCTCTCATGATACAAGTTACTGGAATTACAACAAGAAAGTGGATTTCCATGACGAACCAATTTAAGCCAGAAAACGTGCATGTATCACACAGTTCAACCCTCAACCTCAACGCATCGACGAGAAGAAAAAATTCCTAACCACGTAAAAATATGCTACTTCTGGTAGATTAAACTTTCTGTTGGAAACTGAAAAAAAACTCAAATACGATATTTTTACAGGAGTGGCATGAATAAATTAGGATTTTCTGGATGATCACAATATTGCGATTTTTTTTTCTTTTGCATTTCCGATGTGCCCGGGTGTATTAAATGTCACTCGGTTTTTTTAAAAACTTCAAACCTGCATAAATAGACTGAAATGGATCGATGTTTTTGTTCCTCACCCGCTTTATCACCCTATCCTATCGTTCATGCCAAAATGGCAAATTGGTTTCCAGAGACGCGATCATCCACAATGGGTTTTTTTTTGGGTGCAAATTCACTTGTAGTGTCGTCGGCTAAATTTATTATTATTGGTCTCATATCATATCCACATGTGACATGTGTATATAACCCTTTCTTTGTAAGGTACTTTAGTTTAATAACTACCAACTACCACTGGTAGTGAGCTTCATTTCCTCTTTTAGGAACACGAAAGCTGTTCGATGAAATGCCGGGTAGGAATTCTTTTTCTTGGAATATTATTATATCTAGTTATGCTCAGAATGTGTTTGGGTAACGTCTAACGAGTGCATTATGTTGTCATTAACTCCTAATGTTTATATTGACACTGCGATTGTGAATATGTAGGCCAAGTGTGAGTGCTTAGATAGTTCTGTACTTGTTTTTGATAGAATGAGTGAGAAAAAGCTGACTGGTCTAATGGTAGGTTATACACAAGTTGAGGAACTCAAAGAAACTCTGGTTCGAATCCTTTTATATATATAATAGTATCTTTAAAGTGTGTCTAGTGCTTGTCGATTTGAATTTGGCAAATACACACTGATTAAACTAGTTAGAAGTATTTTGATCTCTGAATTTATGGTGAGAATGCATTGATCACTATGTGTAGCCATTCAAGATTGGTTTTGGAAGCAAGGCAGTATCTAGACTCTGTGAAAAGTGAATTTTGGTGTTGATGCAACCATCGAGCACCACAATTGTATAATTGGTATTTACTCTAGAGCCGGAAATTTGGATGACACACTGGAATTGATAACTATTATGCCGTTTGAACCTAATATTGTGAGCAACCTAATATTGTGAGCTGGCAGAGTTTATTGGGTATGGGTGGATGTTGGAGTTATAGAAATGAAAAGATTGGTGCATCCAGAAGTCTCCTTCAGTTGGATGTAGAAGGTACTGCAGGTTATACTCTCACGTTTAATTTGTATGGTAGGAGACGTTGAACTGTTTTTGCATGGACCGCATTAGAAGTTTTCCAGCAGATTTGAATTGTAACGGTCAATACCCATCGTTTGAGCAGAGAAAAAACCAGCTTCTTGGTCACAGTGAGAGGCTTGTAATTGTTGCCGCTTATTGATCTTCAAAAGCCCCCATGCTTGCCCCGACTTCCATCAGTTTAAGGATGGGAAATGTTCAAGCAACGATTACTTGTGAAAATCAGTATTTCATGGAACAAATTTTCTCAGCATTGTAAGTCAATGTTATATGATTACCCTAAATCTTAATTTTCCAGTCTTTCTGTATTATGTATGTACTAAATTTGCTTTATCTCGTTTTGTGGAGTATAAAAATCTAGTATTAATTAAGAATTTCCATACTTAACATTCGTTGCTTATAATTTGAGAGCGCAAAATTCAAGTTAACTGGCTTAAAGGTTCTGGAGTCTTAAAAGATAGCTGCGGTATTAGATCAAAATGTTAAGACCAGTTTAGTGAAAAAGCTTAGTTACTGACCCAGTTTCTTCTGCACTAATGTCCTGATTGTTTTCACTTTCCTGAGCTGTTTATTTCAGAAATTATTTTGCACAAGCTGCAATTACAGTTTTGTCGAGGATCCTTCTCTTATTCAGGCGTAATACGGGTGAAAAGGATGGAAGAATCACTAATCATTAGCACCAGACAGCTGGATATAGAGGCAGTCACACGCATATAAAGTGAGTTAACATAATAACACTGGATGTACTTTCGCATAGTATTTCCTTGTCATTTTTAGTATCTTGATACACGTTTCAACCATTACAATCCATGTTAGTGCTCTGGCATGTTCTTGCCTTATCTGTTTGACAGACCAGAATTACACAACTTGATCTGGCCTTGGCATATTTAGCCTCTTGAAGCAAGTGAATGCCCCATCTACTACAAGGTTATGACCTGATATATACTTTGCTTCATCAGATGCTAAAAACACAGCGGCCCGAGCTATATCTATGTCCTCGCATTTTGCCCCTTTAAGTTCCCCTAGTTCATAAATCATGTTCTCTATCCATTCCCGTTCGACTCCATAGAATTTTTGCATCTGAGCAACAACAAGTGGTGTTGGAATAACGAATGGGGAAATGCAGTTGATTCTGATACCATCTTGGCTTATCTCACTAGCAACAGACTTCACAATTCCAGGCAAAGTGAACTTTGACACAGAGTAAGGGTGTGGCCCCAGTCCACCTAGAATTCCTGTAATGCTGGCAGTACAGAGAATAGAGCCTGCATGGTTTGGTTTCATCACACGCACAGCGTGCTTGATTCCTGCCATTGTGCCGCGGACGTTAACCCTCATGACCCGATCAAATTCATCTAGGTTGAGATCAGCTATGCTTGGAGGGATCGATGGGCCTACAATCCCGGCATTGTTGTACATGATATCGAGCTTTCCATGCCTAGCTACTGCAAAATCTACAGCTTCGGCAACTTGGCTTTCCTCGGTAACATCACAGTGGACAAAATTAGCTCGTGCTCCTAGTTCTGCAGCAGTTTGTGAGCCCATTTCTTTGTCCGAGTCAGCAATTATCACATGGGCTCCTTGTTGGACGAACTCTCGGGCTGATGCCTTGCCAATCCCACTTGCTGCTCCTGTTATCAGCGCCACTTTGCCTTCTAGCCTGCTTTGAGTTACACAAAAATGAAATCAATTTCTCTGAAAGTCTAAACATTTACACGCAAAAAACGCACACACCACCTACACCCGCGGCCATACACTGCCCACCACCATCACCAGGATTAGATGTGGGGATTGACCAATCTGTATCCAGTGTCCACAAAGCAGTCACAGACTTGACCTTGTATTCTGCTTTTGTTCTGTGAAATTTTATATTAATAATCTGAGGGTTGTTGTGGTTGAGGACAACTTGGTGCAGCAAAATGAAGTGTCACTAGTAGTTACTATCTACTTTCCTATATTCAATATTTCAATATTTTAAGAACTTCTGTGTGGGTTGTCGGGTCGCTGTTAGTAAAACATTGTTATTTTTGTCTTCCTTTCTTGCCCTGTAGTTGTTAATATCTTTCTCAATGTTCATTACAGATTAAAGTCAAGTAGCTTTGAAGAACATGAAGTTAATGAAAAAGCGGAAAATTGATATTCAACTGATTATTCCGTTCTCAGGCCGTTACTTTCAAAGATTACAAAGTTAAAAGAGAAAAAGAATAAATGCTTTTGAGGTATGGTTTTAAACTTTAAGTGGGGTAGTATGAGTATCTATCTATATCTTCATTCAATGATTAATGTTGAACCAAATTCCCTTTGAAATTCTAAAGTTAATAAAATTCTTGCATACTTATTATTATGATGAGTAGTACTACTGCAAAGTATAAATAACTGTTGATGCATCACTAAATAAGCCAAAACTTACTTATTAAGGGGATAGATATTTGCAATAACATCCCTAAAAACGGCAAAACTTAGTTTAATATATCTAACTAGTGAACTAGTAATTAGCAAACAGCAATAAGAAATGATTTAGTAAGTCTCCTACAGTATGCAGAGAAATGTTTAGCTTATTTCAATCGTAATTTAGGACGTAGTGCAGAGTCACCGCAATAGATGCCTCTACGGTAGGTTGGCATTACCGAAGATCCGAGGTCAAAAAAAAAAGTACAAAGTTGCTGAAGTGACTAGCAAGCGGAAATCGCTTCTACTGATGGACTAGTAGTGTAAGTGGTCAAACTAGAAGATGATAATGGATCCTCGATAAGCATTAACATCGACTCAGAAAACATGTTGCGTTTTAACCAAGAATGGAAGATAAAGATAGAGAGGACGAGGAATGAAGAAAACTCACCTGCTTCCACCACCAAGTGCAGTACTAGTGGCAGAGGAGAAGCAAGCAGCAGCAACAGGATTGTTATTCTGATGGAACATTAAACTTGTTGAGGCACCAATTATAATCCTTCCTGCCTTCAAATCTCTCAAGTTGCTCTTCCTGCTAGCAGATCATGCATTAACATTACATTACTTGTTATTCCATATAGTGTAGCACTTCATTTCATATATAAATAGAGTAGGAAAGACTAACCTGGCCATCAGTAATGATCTGATCGACATATCTGATGCTGGTTCTTTGTTAAGCTGCCGTGCGTTGGATAGATCTGATGGTGAGGGCGCAAAAGGCTTTTTGGAGAATAGAGAAGTGATGAAGAGATGGAAAGACCTTTTGGAGAGGTTAAAAGGAAGAGATGAACTTATTTATGCTTGGAGCCTAGGTGGTCTATTAGTCACAAACAAGGAAGGAATGAAGGTAGCTAGGGAAGAAAAATAATCTTAAGATTGTCGAGTCGAGTCACACAACTTGCCAAAGGTTAAAATACAAATAAGAAAGTCTTTCTCCAGTGAGTTTCAGACTACGGCTGTCAACGGGTCCGGTTCGCCAGTTTTTTGGTCCTAATATAGCGCATTCGGAACCGGACCTCATAAAAACCCCCAAAACAAATCTATTCGGACCGTGATATTGAACAACATAAAAATCGTATACTCACAGTCGAACACTTCATTTTGTGTGTGCACGGTTTTTATCTAGTTTAAAAGACGGTCCATGTAGACTCAAGTGAAACCAAAATATTCGTAGGTCCCGAAATCTATTGGGTCCTTCAATATGTAAAAATGATAAACGAAATAAATCCAAGCGAAACTGGATAATGTTATGAAATTTTAACTAAAAATACTAATAAAGTATAACGATTCTGACATCCCGTTTCGATGGGTAAAACTAGTTAGGATCCGAAGACTTTTGCTATTCTTCCTCGTTGGAGGCCCGCCACTACTAGACAAAAACAGACATTTAGAAGTAAAATGGAAAACCTCTTATCCAACTTTTTTACTAAATGACTAATTTATCCCTGATTAATCAGTGTTAATTCGGGTGATTGATTAATGTTTAATCATGTTAACCTAGAAATCAATTAATCTTAAATCATCATCAAAACATGAAAAAAAATTGATTTTTTTTTTTTTTTTTTTGAAAAATCTCAACCCAGATGCAGTATACGTTCATGCACTTTTATAAAACTTAGAACATAGACCGATTGTAAGATTCAGGAGTTTTTCTGTGATTTTTTTGCTAGATTCGGTTAACATAAATGCCCACGTAAAATGATTGTAGTTCTGGGCATTTCTTCGACTGTTTTGCTCATATCTTCTTCGTCCGATGTCGGAATGACCTCATTCTTTTTTGCGTTCAATTCATATTTTCATGTTTTAAAATATGAAGATAAAAATTTCAGGGTTTGTGCGAAAATTCAAGCATGGTTAATGAATCGGTTGATATATGCATTAACGTATACCGACTGTGGTTGGTGTTCATCACATCAACCCAGAATAGGTTTATGTAGGTGTACCATATCTACTGATTTTGGGGAACATCAACAACAATCGGTTTATGTTAATGTCTATATCAACCGATTTTGGTTGAGTTTAAGAAAAATTTGATGAGAAATTTCATAGGTTCATAGTTAAATCATTGATGAGTCCCTCTTAAAAGGAACGGATTAAAAGGATTTAACTCAATCACTCGAATTGTTTGTCGCCAAGAAATATTGTTTGAAAACCCCAAAAAAAATGGAGAATTGAATTGCTTCGTGATTATGTTATAGTTTTTGATTATCATAGAATATTTTTTTTTTTTTTAAAAAGGTTTTGATTAAAGATTGTTAGTAGAAATGATTTAGGTTTTTTATTTGGTTTAGACATTAGAATTATTAAGTTTTTGTAAAGCGTAATTAGTATATTAGCACACTTTAGACACCCATTATCCTTTTCTATTGGATAGATGAAGAAATCTATAGGCCTTAAATAAAAGCCTTAGGCCTCAAACTAGGAAGGTTTTGCTATGCCATTAACAACATTCTGGTTATCGTTAAGGAAAACTAGTCTTCCAGTTTTACAACCTTGTGTCCATCTAGTTGCTTCTCTGCAGGCTATTGATTCAGCTTCCTCAGAGCTAGAGTACCATCATGTTCCGCCTGATTATTATTATTTTGGTAAGCTGCACAAAAAAAAAAAAAAAAAAGTGGAATTGCTATTGTTGCTTCAGTAAAATCGATTTATTTAGTTGTCTTTTTCTAGGTTTTCTATGAGTCTCCACGCAAGTCTAGTGAAGAGAGTTAACTTGAATTTACGAAGGTTTTTGATACCTATGCCTCCACTAGCTTTGCTTGCAGAAATCGAATCCCATGCTTTAAGATAAAACTTTTTATTACCTTTATTTTTCCGCCACCGAAAATCTCTCTGTAAAGCATTGAGTTTATCTAAAGTTTTTGTAGGGAGCAAAAAGCACATCATATGATAAATAAGCATAACACTAGTTACCGAACAAATGAGAGGGATTCTTCTTGCTTGAGACAATAGTTTAGCTTTCCAATGTTGTACTCTACTATATACTTTATCCAACAAATTTTTGACAATTGAAAACTCTTAATTATTTTTCCTACTTTAATAATCCTAGCTAACAATTTACAATGTTTATTTTAAACTTTTTTATTAAAGTATATACCTGATTTCTGATGATTTATAACTTGTCCTGATGAATCAGAAAATAGTCGTCCCGAAAAAATAAATGAGTAATCTATGGGATGTTTTTAGTGACAGTAACACACGTTCTTTTATCAGACATTTCATATGCATAAGTAACTTCGACAAAGCTTCGTACAAAATAATAAATATATATGGTGACAGAGGGTCACCCTATCTAATTCCCTTAGTGAGAAACAAAGTATCACCTGGAGTACCATAAACAAGAATATCATAAGAAACAGAGCAAATGCGATTGTAAATGAGATCACAAAATTCATTTGAGAAACCCAAATCTTTAAACAAAAAGATGACGAAGTCCCACTCTAGTCCGTCAAAAGCTTTAGATAAATCAAGCTTGAGGGCCATACGACCATTTTTCCTTCTACTAGTTTTCATAGTACGGAGAATCTCATGGGCCACTAATATGTTATTTGTCTTTTGGGAATAAATGTAGATTGATTTTGGAAAATTATTTTATCAAGAAGAGGCGTAATTCTATTAGCAATAACTTTTGCTACTATTTCATACAAGGCGTTACTTAGACTAAAAGGTTTAAAGTCACTAGGACTCTTTGGGGTTTTATTTATTGGAATTAGAGATATAAAAGTATGATTAACCTTTTGGTTAAATTTTCTATTTCTAAAAACTTTTTGAACCCAACTGACAATGTCATCTTTGAAAAGATCCCAATGATGGTAATAAAAATCCGGTATGAGTTTATTAAGACTTCCAGGCTCATTCGGAATATCAAAGAGTTTATTGTTTTCATCATTAGTAACTAAAAGTTCCAAAATATAGCTAAATATAAGATTAATATTATTTCACTTGACAAGGCGATGTTTTTAAAATGACTAGTGCTAGAAAAAAATAATGCCCTTCGATCCAAAAACTACTAATTTCCCTATGAGCATGAATATTATTGATTCTTTTTCTTTTAGAGGTATATTGATGAAAAAATTGTGTATTTTGATTATTATGTTTAATCCATTTTCCCCAATAGATTCTATAACATATATACCAAAAGCTTAAGTCATTCATTAACAACTCAATCGTTTTTTTTTCTATATTGTATGGTTTCTTGTTATTAAAATCTATTTCACTAGTAAAATTTGGAAATATTCGTAAGAATATTACCAAAGTCAGTTCTTTTTCCACGATCTAAGATCTTATTCGAGGTTTTTAAGAGTATTGAGGATATTGTTATTTCGACCTTTACTCTGAAGGAAAGATTTTTCTATTACATTATTCTAACTTGTGTTCACTCCAACATTTCATACCCTTATCAGGTTTGTTACTTCTCTCAACAGCAAGAATAGTTTGTAACATGATTAGAGCATGGTCAGAAACTACCTTGTAGGGTGTTTTTTTTACAGGATCTATGAAACAATTCAAGTAATTTATGATTTATTAGAACACAATCAATTCTTTCTTGAATATATTGGTCTCCAGTTATCTTGTTTGTCCAAGTAATAGGAAGACCAGTGAAATTAAACTCCACAAGATTAACATGTTGAATGAAACTATATAAACATAAGAAAAACCACTAATGACGGCTCATTACCACCCTCTTTATCATCTTTATGCAATATGAAATTCATGTCTCTTATAGTGGCCCAAGGAGAGTTCAGAAAACTAATACTAATGATGAAATCCCATTGTCCAGTTCTTAAATTGTCATCTAGAGCACCATATAATAAAGAAATATAAATAATATTTTTTTATTAAAAAACTAGTAAAAGATATTGTTTTTAAAAGAGAAGAGTTTAGTGGAAACTCCCTAAAACCAAGCAATTGCAAAGCCTCCAGAACTATCGATGAATGAGTATGATGAACCAGTAATTTGTTTTCATATTTTGAGAAATTTTCTCAACTACAAACTTAGTTGGTTTAGTTTCCGATAAGAAAATCATACCCAAAATATGTGACTTATTAAGATGATTTAAATGATTTTGTTTCAAATGAGATTCAATACCCTGGAAATTCCAAGACAATACCTTGAAGTCATAACTTATAACTCTTTCATCCATCAAGACATAATGAAATTATATGATGATTAAAGGGAGATAAAGCATATTAGAGACTATCTATGAAGATGATGATATACTTAAAAAAGGCTTTGACAAAATTTGCATATGAACCTGATTTGAAAAAATTGAAAGTATTTCAAGTAACAAATATAAAAAATCAATTGAGACATATGATTAAAAGAGCAAGTACATACAAAATTTGGAAAGAATTATTTGGATAGGTTACCTCATTATGGTTCAGAGTAAAGGCCATATTTCCTTGATGCTCGACATTGACCTCACCAGGCATCATTATATTCTTAGAGGTGCTATGATCATTTTAATTAGATTGGCCCCTCCTCAGCACAAGCAAACTTCTTTATTTCATTGTTATTCATATCAGTTGATGCTGCAAGTCCAATTATTTAGAATCTTGAATCTTGTAGATCACTAATTCCTTTATCCAAAACTCTCTCAACTGCTTCCATGGGTATATTACGGTTTTTCTCATTAATTACAACCCAATCATTTAGAACTTATTTCTGGGACCCAGATTTTTTATTTATTACAATATTATTTCTTTTTCCCAATTTAGTATATTGATTAAGAAGTCTAACCCAATCTGATTGTCTTCTTTTCTGTTTTTCTATCTTGTTATTTTCATATGTATATCCTTCTTCATGTGCTTCTTTGATGTCTGCATGTGTGTTATCTTGCACTGGAGCATTACCTTTGATAAATACTGTAAACTTCTGAAGTAATCAACCTTCTTCCATTTGTGTTTTCCTTTTCAAACCTAGAACTTTCACATTCCTTTTCGATTGAATCGTCTTTAGAGTTCAATCTTCTTTTTTTATTCCTCTTGGATGATATTCTTTTTTGTCATTGCCACTATCATAAATATTTATCCTATTATCAGCTTGAGTACCAGCTTCTGAAATTCTACATTCTTGTAACATTCTGCTATTGAGATGAATTTTTATGATTTTCTATCTTAAATAGTAACCTCAGAAGTGTTCTTCTTATAGTTAATCACCCTGGAAATGCGTTATCACCCTTACGATCTACCAACTAGTATTTTTTGCATGTTCCACAAGAGAAGGGTTATAAAGAAGATCTTCAGTTTTATTGTTTCTTTGTCTCTTCCTTTCAGAATGATTATCTTGATTATGTGTATAAGTGGTATTGTTAGATCCACTATGATATGAGCTTTGAAAGTACCACGTTCATCAAGAGGACCAACCGAAGTAAGAATTTCTTCCACTTTTACACTTTTCTAGCAATATCATCTCTAGCAACCAAATCACTTCTAAGATTAAAGTATATCCAAAAATTATGGGTAGTGAAATCAACATGTTTTGCATTTTCTCCAATATTGTTGGACAAACGCATAATAAGAGGTTTTCCATTTACTGTGTTAGGATTTGAGAAGATTGTTGCAGCGAAATCACCAGCTTGAGAGAACCTGATAATGAATACTAGAGGATCATAAGTTTTAGAAATGATAATATGACCAACAAGTGACCAATTGTAATCCAAAGCATAAGTCATTTCATCCACTCTTAGACCTCTAGGATCATCACTTCTTGGGTATAAAATTTAACTATCAATCTTTGGTATTTTCTTTTCTGAACCAAGATAACAGACATTCTGAGAAAATCAACATATTCTCTACTGGTACCATGAGATAAAGAAATATAATCGTGCATCATTTGTGTGAGGTGTTCAATGAAAGTGTTGCAAGGTATATCAAACATTTTTGGAAAGACTAGTAATAACTTAAGAATGATGTTTATCAGAATGAAGGTAAAAGTATAACTCTTGTGTTTTTCTTTTCTTAGAAGCTATAGTGAGTGATAAGAATGGAATAAGGAGATAGTTAATACCACTTTCATGCATGTAAAAAAAGAAAAAAAAAAATTTGTTGTTGTATGCCACTTGTAAAGAATCATCAGAGTTATAACTGTGTAAGTGAACTTGATGTGCATGTATAGAAAAAACTGGAAAGGTAATAATTTCTTATTCTTCTTAGACTCAAACAATAACAAAGTTCCTAGACTAAAAGGGATAATAATTATAATGTAGAGGAATGTTCAGAATTTTGGCTTGAATTATTTTTTTATTTTTTTTGCAATAAAAAAACCTAATGAAACACTAAAGATGAAGAAAAAAATATAGAATACTGAAAAAGTTGGAATAAATTAATTCGATGGACACAACCAGAAAGAGAGGAAGAGCATATGAATTCAAATTTAGTTGTAGATTTGATCATGGTCGGGGATGAATTGAGAATCAAGAATACTAAGTTGACCTCAGTTTTATTGCTGACTTGCAAAGTCATTTTTCCAAACTGTCTATCCTTATAGTTTGTTTAAGCAATATTTTTTCTAATTTGTTGTGTACTTTTTAGGAGATTTAGACGGAAAAGTAATCCACATACCTCAGTTTAATTATAAAAATAACCAACAAATTAAGTTTTCCAAGACCACCAATGAAGTATGATACCCGTCGAACCCGGGGAACCCGAAGTACCAATTCAAATCTGGGGTCAACATGAGGAACCCAAGATACTTCTTTGGAAAAATCCGTACAACACCTTCATGGGTTCTCTGGTTCGGTCAATCTGGGCAAAGAATTTCTTACTCGGATCTGGCTAGGTCAAGTTTTCCAACCCGACTAACCAATCTAAGTCTCACTCTTAGTAGAAATACATAAAGAGATGTATTGGTTAACTAGTCTTACACTAGAAGTACAACATTATATTTTTTTTGGTCTTTCTTTCTCTTGTTAGTTATATTACTATTTTTTTAAGTGGTTGATGTCCTTATAGTACAGTGGTAAAGTATGGTAAAGCTACCGGGTGAATACCAGTGACCTGAGTTCGAAACTCTTCAACACCATATTCTTAACCGGCACCAATTAAATTGAGTGTTGAACGAAAACAATCAAAACATAATATTATAAGTGTTACATGAAATTCTTTTGGATACATGTGCTCCTAAAGTGTTATAATTTTTTCGATCGATAAAGAAAGAATTTTTTCGATCGATAAAGAAAGAATGAGGTACAAAAGGCTTGAACCGCCCAAGAGGAGAAACAGATACGACAAGAAGAGAGAGAAAAAAAACTTGAAATAAATACCATCGAAATAAATAAAAAAATAAAAACACATAACATATCAGATTAAGGAGATTAAAATAGATATTGACCCAGTTTTTCGTCACATCTTGAAAACTAATTTCTTCAAAATCTTTAATAACCATAGACTATTGAAATAAATTATAATTCGACAAATGAATAACTTGCTCAGTAGGTTGAGTTTTGCCTGTGAAAATCCGAGCATTGCTCTCTTCCCAAGTGCACCACAGGATTGTAGCAGCTGATAAATTCCAAATTACCTTCTTTTTACAGAAAATGGGTCATTTGACCAGATTCGTTTAAAGTCTGGTTGGATTGGACGGGTAAACTCTTGTCTGGGTGAAA
Source organism: Papaver atlanticum (assembly GCA_023531105.1). Lineage (NCBI taxonomy): Eukaryota > Viridiplantae > Streptophyta > Magnoliopsida > Ranunculales > Papaveraceae > Papaver > Papaver atlanticum. The sequence continues at coordinate 2,024,796 of JAJJMB010001096.1, read as the reverse complement.
TGGACAGAGAATAATTAAATCATGAAACTGACTATTGTGCCCCTCCACTACCAACAGTTTCCCATAAACAACAATCGGAATTCATTTTCAAGAGAAACCTGACTTCATCGTTAACATCGATCACCACCACAACCACAAAATTAGTTTATCCATCTTCCACCATCTCCAACACCAGAAACCACCAACAACGCTGTCGTCAACAACATCTCCACCACAGTCGCCACTACCATCATCTTCAAAATTATCTCCACCACCATTATCGTATCTTTCTTCACCACTAGAAACTCCAAACCCAACATCATCGATACGACCACCACCACCACCAGCAACATCATACTCCCCCACTATTTTTCTCCACAACCAAAAACACCAACAAACAATATAAATCTAAACCACCACCGCCATCAACAGTTGTTTTTTTTCTCTTCAAATGCCCTAATTTAATTAAGATTTCTCAAATTCATGAAATCTAAGAGAATTGGGGGTTTTCTTTCATCAATTTCGCAAACTATGCACTCGTAAGTATCCTAGCCCTAATTTAATTTTTGATTTTAGTATCAGATTTCATCAATTTCACATGCAATGGTTGTAATTACATGAATTTATCTTTTTTTTGAATTTTAGTCTGTCTTTTTCTTGCATAAGAGTTCTTGTCCCATTTAAACGTGGATGAAATCGGTTTCATCATGTTTTAGGTTTAGTTCAATTTGCTTTCATCCATGTTTGCCGGTGATGAAACTGATTTCATCCCTTTTGAAATTGAGCTGATCTTGAATTTGTTTTTATACAAGTTTAAAATAGAATGAAACTAGTTTCATCCTGTTTTAGGTTGAGTTGAATTTGTTTTCATAAAAATTTAAACTAGGATGAAACCAGTTTAATCCTTTCTAATATTGAGTAAAATTTGTTTTCATCCATGTTTTAACCAGGATGGAATCATTTTCATCTAATTCAACACTGGGTTGAACTTTGTTTCACCCATATTTAACCAGGATGAAAATGGTTTCATCTAGGATGAAACTGGTTTAGCTAGGATGAAAATGGTTTAACTAGGATGAAAATGGTTCCATCTAATTTTTCATTAACTAGGATGAAACTGGTTTCATTCTATGTTGGTTGTGCTGAATTTGGTTTTGCTCATGTTTAAACTTCGATGAAACTGGTTTCATCCAGTTTTGGATTGGGTTGAGTTAGGTTTCCCCCATGTTAAAACCAGGAAAATGGTTTCATCCTATTTTAGATTGGATTGAGCTGGTTTCATCATGTTCAAACTGGTCTATGTATGATATTATAGACCTTAGTCTGATTTCACCCTCTTTTTTTTTTTTTTTTTTTTTTTTTTTTTTCTTTATCTTTAATAGAAACTGGATGAAACTGATTTCACTCATGTTTCAATCGAAAACTCAGTTAAAAATGGATTTTGGTGGGTGTGTTCAGTTCGCAAGAGTAGGAGTTCGAGTACACAGAAGAAGAGAAGAATTGGTGGTATGACTTAGAACTGATGATGCTTTTAAGAGGAATTAGAAGAAGGCAGTGAGAAACAGATAATGTTGCTGCTATGTTGGTGAGTGGAAGCTGAATGAAGTGCAGCTGCATTTGCAAGTAAGAGAAAAAAGGTTAGATGATTGCGAAGGTTGTTACACTAGAGTTTTAAAGGAGTTGAAGTTCGTGAAATGGAACTATTGGTATGCTGAGAATGGTCAGTGGTTGATGGTGCTGAGTATGGAGATTGTTCTTGCTGAGCGCCAACAACCATGAATGAGCTGCAGATACCGTGATCAAATTTTGGCTCCAATCAGTACTCAAAGCCGAGATGGAGAACTGGTAATTGAGTGTACTGATGCTGCTAATCGACTCAGGTAAACAAGAAAGTGAATGTGGTTGTTTGCAGTAGCTTGGTGTTTTGAAGTTGTACTGGTTGGTCTAAGATGATGGCTCAAGTGGTTATACAAGAGTTGCAGTTGAGCTAAACGATGCAGGGATGCTCTGGTGGTGCTGAGTTTGATTGGTGAAGCTGAATTAGAGTACAGTTTGGATGGGAACTACAAGTGAAAGGCATAGATGGTGTTTAATGTTAGCTGCAGATGTTGTTTGTGTATGAATGCAGTTGCATGTGGCTAGTAATGATGTTTGTAGTTTCAACTCAGGTTGTGGTATGTGCTCATGGTGGTCTGGTAGAGATTTGATGGGATATTTTAGCCTAAGGGATATTTTAGGTAAACCAAATTCTTTTCTTTTTATTTTCTGGGTGAAATATCCACAATGGATAATTCAACAGTATTTTTTTGATTCCTGTCCATATAAACAGTATCAAATTTTGGATGTCTTTTTCACCCAGGAATTATGGATTTTGGTATATTTAACCAATTTTGTGTTCTTTTTATTGAATGTCAAAATTCATTTACAAAGCCAGAAGAACAGCAAGAACATCAGACGACACAGTAAAACAGAGATGTAGCTTGTCCATAAAATCTTGTCATATTTTGATCACAGACACACATTGCAAAAACAAATGAGGGTCACTTTCACCATTGGTAAATTCATTCAAATCTAACCAAGTAAACTTGTAGTTTGAAATCTTACTTGAAATTCTTTTGGATACATGTGCCTTGTAATTGGTAAATTCATTTAAGTTCGACTAAGTAGATTTGTAGTTTGATATCTCTTTTTCAAATTCAATGAAGTTGAGTTATCACAACAGAAAAAGTTTTTTTTTTTTTTAAAAAAGGACAAAAGAAAGTACATGAGGGGCTGTACAGTACGAGTATTAAAGGAAAAAGTTATGGTAGGATGGTGGTAGTAGTTGGGATGGGTAACGGAGAATCCAGTTAAAGTTGAATCTGGTCTTCAGGTTGCCGGCCTTTAACAGTAACCTAACCAAACTCAACCATTTTTATAATACGTGTCTGTGACCTAATTTTATAAGGTAGGGAACGTCTATTACATGTGTAGAGTACTTTGTCCTACTTGGAGTCTTGGACAGGGGCAGGCGGCTCCGCTTTCAGATGCATCATGTCCGAAATGTGCATGATGCTAAGCTAAAGTAGTTTAGTAGTGCAGCTTCTTTTAGCGACATAACCTAAATTTATAACATTACATTTCACTTAATATATTAAAGAGGTTCGCAAAGAGGTTGAGAGACCCCTTGGAATCAGGTGGAGTCCTTTTGAAACACTTAAAAAGACTAAATAATAAGAAAAAAACTATAAAATTTTATGGGGTTACTAATTTTCACATGGATTACCAAATTTATATAGAACAAAGTAATCCTCATCCCCCACCACTTTGATTCACTGAGTTCAGAGTTGGTAATCCCTATTGTCATAGCCTTATAGCGCGTTTGGATGGACACTCAGAAGTTGCTTTTCGACTTCTGGAAGTCAAAAAGTCAGAAGTTAGTTTGGCAATAATATTTCAGAACGACTTCTAGAAGCAGAAAAGTTAATTTTTTGTGAAGCAAAATAGTTTTGCTTCTGACTTCTGCTTCTGACTTCTACTTCTAGAGAAGCAGAGGTCAGAAGCAGATTTGTATCCAAACGCGTTATTAGGGAAAACAGCAACTTGGCATTGTTGATTATTAGTGAACAATTGTTATTTTTGGACAGAAAAACAATGTTGTGTCTGGATTTGAGGTTTTTCATTTGTTTGACTAAAAAATTTAGTATAACAGAGGAAGTTAACCGGAACACTTTTCCCGCTCTTAGCCAAGAGATTGTCCTTCTGGGTAGTGTTAAAACTTAACAAACCACCAAGCAAAAATATAAAAAATCTTTTTCTGTAGCATATAATAATAGTCCTTATACTATTTCCTAAATCCTTCATTTATGAATTTTTAGGCAATTATAAGGGTTCGAATCCCAATCTCCCTTATGGAAAGGGAGCATGAAAATTAACACACCTCTTGATAGTTCTCTTAAAAAAGAATCAACTAACAATTTTTCTGAAAAGAAAAAATTACATGAAAGTGAAAAAGATATATACAATAAAAGAGGTCAAAACAACCCTACATGACTGTTGGGGAAAATTGGCTACATCCACCAAACGACTACATCAAACGACTACGACTTCTTCTTTATTATCATGGAGTTACCAAATATAAAATTTACGCTATATGATTGATGAATCAATCAACAAACTATGATCCAACATTGTGTTCCAACATTGTGTGAACCCTGGAATAACTCTCTCAAACAGAACGTTTCATAATTCACCGAATAATATCTCCAACCAAATGAGATATCATACTTATCTCGCATAGCAAAATGGTCTTCTCTTAAACGGTGTCTCTTCCAACACAAAATGATGTATTTTTCATCATCGACGAACAAGATGATTTTCTCTTCAATAAACGTTGTCTCCCACATCTTTCATCGTAAATAAATCTTGAGTTAACTATTCTCCCTCAACACCAGAGAATGGTCTCTCTCTTCTCACTAAGACTCCACCCCTAATGGTGGGATGCAATCCCTCAAAACCCCTATACCCATAAAAATTCAACATCATATAAGCCTTCATATGTAGTTACCCTAAACTTGGCCTCCAAGTATATTCTTAGACTTGGGAACCCTAAACTTGGTCTTCAATTATCTTTAAAAACATGAAAACTTTAAATGAGTTTCCTAATTGAATTGAGAGACCAATTAGAGAATACTTACACAAAGAAGAAAATCCTGAAAGTAGAATATCTTGTGCTCTCAACTTTGATACCAAGACGCGTTTGATATTATTAATTAAGAGATTTTTCTTCAACTCTATTTACATTTGGATTGCGTTGGTGAGTTGGACTCGGGTTATTCAATCTTCCAAGTTATAGATAAATGTAAATGGTAAGGCAATGTAACATTTCAGCTATACTGGAGTGTTAGGCAGAGACATCATATTTCTAATGTTCTCTTATGTCTAGCTAAAAATGTTCGTAATAACAACAGGAGAACTGAGCCGGCATCATGCCATAACAACGAAGTAATGGGGACACAAGGTTGATGATTCTTATGGTGTGATGAAGTCTTCTTAGATATGGGTTTCTGAGAATATGAGAGTTTCTAAAAGCCTTCGAGAAACTGAATTTCCTAAATCCCGCCTAAAAACACGTATATGCATAACACTCACTCCTAAATTTTTAGAAACTTCATAGGATATCTAATTGAGATGCTTGACCACAATTCTTAAATCTAAGAGTATAAGTTATCTTATGCAAAAATAACCAATCGATTTAGAGCTTGTATGGTCAGTCAAATATGCGTCCACATTTGTTATTGGTGATCCCCTGCAGATTTCCTGACTCAATGGACTTAGGTATAAGAGTATATCCGGTTCACGCGTCCTTTTAGTATTTCGTAGCATAAACAAAGATGAATAGTTTTCATAAAGGATATGTTTCGTTGTTCCTTACTCATTGTTATCGATTTTCGAGTTTGTGGAATGTATATGTAATAGTAAGAGTAGCAACGAAAAATATAAGAGTCGGTGCAGGAAGGTATTGGCGTAGAAAAATATTAACGTCGTGGGGCATGCTGGCTCTATGAGATCTATAAGAAAAAGTGGGACTCTGAGAAGAAAGTGAGGATCTCATGGATAGATGGTGACGGCCTCATGGGAGGTGAGGACCTCATGATGGATGGTGACGGCCTCATGGATTTGAGTCTCTAACATGCTGGGTTTTCGAGAAGTGGTGTCTCTGAGAGAGGTGGAGGCCCTTAAATACCGTCTGGAAATTCTCTTTTGCACATTGTTCACGCTAAGGTTATCAAACTTCATATGACGTTCGTATTTAGTGGTGAAAAGGAGAGGGTACCAAGTACGCCACAAAATTTTTCGTTCGGCAAGCTGTATGGAAAAATCCTAATACAATTGAAATTAGACCAACTTAATGATCCTTGACAATATGTATGTAGAGTTTATTTCTCTAACTCTTCTCAATCAGAAAGTATAGATACAAGAGTTCGTGAACCTGATTATTAAGAACAGTAGTTGGATGATCTCAAAAATAAATATCCAAGGTCAATCTAGTTATATCCAAATAATTGAATCCGAATTTCGCCAAATATGAAACTTGTGATCTATCTTTCAAGATACAAATTATACAAGAACGAGTCTCGTAATCTATCATAATTCATAGGAACTTATCTACTAGAATTGATTACATACAACTTGTGTTATTTCTATTATAAAGATAAAACAACATAATTCGGAAATAGAAAACACACAAGACACCAGAAGTTCTGTCAAATAGGAAAACTGCACCAGCAGAAAAACCCCGGGACCTCGTCCATATTTGAACACCGAACTGTATTAAGCCGTTACAGACACTAGCCTACTATCAAACTTAGGATCAGAATGTAGTTGATACCAAATTCACCCTCCAAGCAATTTAGCTACAGTCGTGCTCCTTACATCTATTGAACCTCACAAGTCTCTACTCAATTGATTCACTTAGATGACGTCCTTAGCCTAAGAGAATACTTTTAATACCTATCTGCCTCTAATAGATAAGCATATTTGATTTTTCTTTAGATCGAATAGGTCAAAGGCTTGGAAATCCGTTTGCAATGGACAAAGCTAGCAAACCTCACAAATTTGGAGAACTTACACTCAGTTAGCTGAGAATCCTGGATTCTTAACCACCTCCCAAGAGAAACCTTAAAACTAATACTTAAGAACATATTTTTAGATATTTATCTTGAGGAATCATAAATTTTGAGACAAAGAGAAATTTGTGATTTCTGTCTATCTTGTTCCTTAAAAAGATTATTAAAACCTAGATAACAAAATAAATAAGATCAGTATACACGAACTATCAAGGTAAAGATAATCGGACCTGGTGTTGATGGGTGAAAACAATTTGCTGGTTTTTTAGGTTAGTGGAGACTCGAGCGTACGGATGGAGACTCCTTGACCTAGAGAATTGCCAAAACATTTTTCAAACAGATACACTACACGAGAGTGCTTTGAGTTCGAGAGATCAATCTGTAGGATTCCGGCCTAAACCAAGATAATGGCCGTTCCAGAGTCAATTCGGTCACAAAGAGGGATGAGGGTCGATCTGTAGGAGGGAAGCTGAGAAGTATGTGAGATCAATGATGATCTAAGGATTGTAGATGTGTTGGTGATTTCTGCAAGTTTGTGGACTGTTGAGTCCGGATGAGATAAGTATTGATCGATTGAGTGATAATTTATTGTGTGTCGAAATTGTTGTTGTTCAATCGTGGATTCAGAAACTTATTTATATTGCAAGAATAGTAGACACATTTATCCCATTAAGTGTGGCGATTGCTGGAGTGAAAGAGTGGAAAAGTGGGAAATCATGGTTAAACCAGTTCCATGTCGTGCGAAGACTTGGTTGATTGTCCATCCACCACTTTGCTAACTCCCTCAACTGCTTGCACGACTTACTCACATTTCTCATCGTGGGTGTACACACGTGTCGTAAGCCGCCAAACCAAAACCCTAGTGAATATCCCTCATGTGACGTGATTGATGTCTCATGAATGTGGAGTCTGCAAGGCAGACGTGTATTTAATTAGTCAGTTGTTGACTTGACTAGACGATGAGTCAAGCATAATGAACGAATATGGTATGCTCTGAGACTCATGGATTGAGAATAAGGTGTCTGTTGAGATAGAATAATGGAAAGACGTTGAGTCTTGATAAATTGTGATATATCATTTTACCAGTCGGGGTAATAATGATATTTTGATAATTTGGATCAAGCGTCCGATGAGATTGCTCGGTCAAGGATTTGTTTTGATATGTCGAGTATTTGACAGGAAATCAAAGATATTACAGAATGCTCATTTCTGATCTAATATATCATGAATGATCAAATGACAAAGCAGGAATCAGAAATATTGGATGGTCGTCCATTCGAACCATGTTGCTCAGCCTGAGAAAATATGTTGGTAGCAGGACCAAATATTAAATATAAATTAGAATATTGATTGTTGGATCAATAGAATTCTCGAATGTTGATAGTTGAATCAATCATGAGAAATATTGCTCGGTAGAGCAATTAATAGTTGAACAAATGAGTTCTGAACCGTCCGGATGGTGGGCCCGGTCATGTGAGCCTCTTGTTTATTTTATTTTATTTTATTTCCCTATTTTGCATAGGTTTCCTCGTTCATCCATATTTTTGAATGCTCGTTTATGCATTTGGGTGCTCACTTATGCATATTTGGGTGCTCGTTCGTGCATTATTGTTAAGTACACTGGCACCATTTTCTCGGTGCTGGCCTAAATGCCCGAAAAGTGAATATCTATTACTAACCCATGGGATTCAGCTGAGAATAAGCCATGAAACGGAGTAATGAGATAGATTGAATATCTATTACTAATTCATGGAATCCAGATGAGAATAAGCCATGAAACGGAGTAATGAGATAAAATAGATTATTTTCTTGGAATTCAATTGATGAATGTTGCGCTAGAATTAGTTTATGAATTGCTCTATACTAGCATGCAATATGTCTAGGAGCGTTTATTCGAGAATCTAGGTATGAGATGGTAAAGACATCATACTCGTTCTGAATATTAATTCTGCATAGTCAGGGAACGTTGAGATATCCTGAAGACATTAACGCTCTATACTAGCATGCAATATGTCTAGGAGCCGTCCAATCACTATCGATTCCTATACAGAAGTATTGATGAAATATGCGAAGTGTTGAAAGCTCAGATGAGGGGCTTTAAGGATCACATATTCATGCATGCTCTGAGAGGGTGTACACTTAGTCAGAGATTGTGAAATGAGCTTTCACGATTCTTAAAATATGAGTTTCACATACGTGTCTGAAGCCGTGTCAGAAATATGTAAGATCATGATTTTACGATTTTAGCCTTTATCGAAAATCCACCATCAACACCTAGCATCACGAATCCTTAAGTGAAGTCTTTCAGTCGTAGACCTAATTATGTTTCTCGAGGAAACCTAAGTCAATAGAGGACGACTCTAGCAAAAAACTAGGAAATAAAAGTGTCAGGAATTAAATTGAGTCTCTCTATTTATAGATTTTATAAACTAGGGTTGCTTAGAATTTAAGCTAAGATAACTTGAGATTCAAGTAAACACTTTCTATGTTTAGATAAAAATCTTGTAAGGAGTCCATACAAGCATGTGAGAAATATGTCTTGAAATCACATAGTAGAATATACACTATGGTCCGGGTACCCGAAATCGTGTATAATGACAGTTCTCGGAAAATATGCCTTTTGAACATATAAGCAATATCGTGTTCATTTAAACAATTAAGATTTGAATCGTGATGCACAACACAAAGTGTATTAGTGACCGATGATGTTTAGAGGTGTTTATGAGAGTTGTATAATTTCTAAACATATTTATAAAAATAGTCTATAAGCATCTGCAAATTCGTACTGGGTAGGTAAGCTAAATGGTACACGTACGTATGACCAGTTCGTGAATTCAGGAAGCAATAATACGCATACTAGGTATGTATACCGCTTGGTTGTTCACGAACTTAGATCAATATAGTACACGTACTAGGTACGGGTATTGTCCTCATTCACGAATCCAAAACTTTAATGTATGCGTACTAGTTACGTGTACCTACCTATTCCCGAACCTAAGATATCTATGGTATACGTACTAGGTATGTGTACCTTCCCTAAGTACAGATTTCAGTAAGTTCTTGAAACTCTCTTTTGATATTTTGAAACATTCCCAAATGTCATGGATATAAAATATTATTGCTTGGGAAATTTCCAAATGATCCATATGACAGAAACATAGTTCTTGAACAATAAATTGTTTGGACTAAGATTGTTAAGGACCTATGAACATCCATTGATTGAATCATATTTCGAGATGTTTAACAAGACAAGCTTGACTTGAAATTTCTTCTTTGCAACATTAAATATATTAGAAGTCATACGACACAGTCTCGTATAATAGAATGGTAATTCATGTGAGCAAATAGAATGGCTCAGTTTCCACACACCTCTTGTTAATGAAGTTCTCCAAATATCTTCGTTAGATCTTCAGTCTTCAATCTTCGAGGGTTATTCAGTAATGTGTAATACTCAACTACCAACCTCTAAACCTAGTCTGAAACTTTAATTTAATAGACCAAAAATCATGTTATAGTTTTATACAACTAATAGTGACAACAAGCTTGAGATAACAAGACTTGCGAGTTCCACCGAGCAGTGCTATACCCGGTTGTCAAGTTTAGTGACAAAACTATCAATACATATGGATATTTCATCTCAAAATCCATGCTTGATTTTCTTGGTTCTTCAATGTGGTCTTCAATTCTTCGTTCTTTAAGTTCTTTTATGGTTCTGCATGTGTTCATTTCAGCACCTTTGTTGTTGAAGATACGTAACGATAACAACTTATGAGAATACTAGAATAAATCTTTTTAAAATAAAAACTTACTCTACTCAATGGTTGTTATAACGGAAACATATCATTGTTACCTTCCTCAAAGTTCAATTGCACCACAAGTTTGAGGAATAATACAGTGATATGTTCTCCCCCTTAGTCAATACTTACTTCTTTTGCATAATAGGTAAACTTATAGCTCATAATCCACTACCCCTTACATAATGCTCCAAAAATCCATATGTTGTAGTAAGACACTACTTAATAATTCTCCCATTTTTTGTCAACAAAATTGGCAAAGGCGAAAAACAGGGATCATAATGAATTAAACAAAAGAGTTATTGAGACTAGACAACACATACCAACTTTTATTTAGACGATTTCACCAAGTAAACTAGCGTCTTCATCAAGGAGATATATAGGTACAAGCATCTATACAATTCGACAGCCGCACTCCCCACAAAGATATGACAATTAAGCACAAGTTCAAATTGAACTATACCCCATTTAATGTCATTCTCAAAAGAACAACATGAGTGAGCTTTCTCTAATCACAAGATAAGGATTTTTCTTTGACACTAACAAATTTACTCCCTATATGAACAAAGTAGATTTGTATCCCAATATTTTTCTCTTTTCTTGCCCGTTACGAACAAAGAAGGTAATTATAACGATCTTAATGTTAGAGGCACTAATACACAATATTTTCGTGAGAAAAATAATCATTGACAAAAATTATTCTCTAGACCAGTTACGAACAAAGAGGAAAATTTATGCAATATGACACAACATAAGAATTATATCTTCCCTAACTATGTATGGACGTAGAGATTAAAGTTCTCGGACTTATTCACTGGCAGTTACGCATTCAAGGTGGGAAGCCGATAACTAGAGACCATCTTATGGAGTCCTATGCAATATGTTCACAAAAGTGTAATCGTGGAAAGATCAATATTGAAATTCTCAAAATAGTTTACTTCTGTTTTAGCTATTGACGAAGAAAAATAGCTAAGATCTTAACCTATGAGATATATGTTCTAATCACCAGAATATGATAGCGAAGAAAAAATCTCGTAAAATAAGCAATGCATATTTATAACCATAAAGATTAGGTATTGCGAGTCATCTTCCAAAAAAAATAATTAAATAAACTTTAAGCATGAAAGATAAAATTGTTTGAAATAGCTTGTGAAACCACATAATATGCTACCTCAAACTCTATTTATCCTTCTTAAACAATAAGATTAAATCCATACAAGGGGTTACCTAATAAATCATCAAATCACTCCTGAGAGCTTGAATCCTTAGAGCTTGAGCGAAGAATTCCCTCTCATAATTAAAAAATCCATTGATGATTGGATCATCAGTTATTCAAGGTCTTCAAGATGTCAGTTAACTCACTAAGTTCTGCCTTGAGATCACTCAAGGTATTTTCCCACATATTGAGCTTCTGTTATAGTAAGTTACCCTATTCAAAGAGTTGTTAAATTTGAACTTCAGATCATTCATCCTGGTTACGAAGTCCTCCACAGTAGATCTGAAATCATTGTTACGATGATAGGTTGATAATAGACATGAAGATGAAGGGGCTTCGGCATCTTCTGGTGATTTCTCTTTCTTGATTCTTGATGAATTGATACCTTCACAAAGAAACACATTGACAGCTTCCACTGCATTCTTCTTTGTAACACCTCTAGTTGTTGGAACCATACTTCTACGCCTTGTTACAAAGAGTTTGTGTGACATATATATATATATATATATATAGAGAGAGAGAGAGGGGAGAGAGGAGAGTCATCAAGATATAATTTCATAAAAATAATGAAAGTGGTCTTTTTAAACATTCCATATAGGAGTTCCTGAACCAATACGACACGGGTTGGAGAACCAAAGCGTTAGTGACCCTTGGACATCAAAACTAGTACAAACGCTGAAAATCTCCCATGGTTATTAGATTGTACTAATTGTTGAGTGTTTATCCATAAAAAGAATTTTTTCTCATATAACCTATATTAAGTTTAAATACCAATGTTATGATAAGATGGTTGATGTTAGCGTGATAAGGTGAGTGTTAGAGCATAGCTCGGTTGAACCCACCAAGCGTTGGTATGTCAAGTTTGGTTATCATATTTTAGTGAATCAAAACTCATTTAAAGAGTCGCTTGATTATATACTAGAGTCAACTTCGTATAGGTTAGCTTGAAAGTGTTAGGATATGAGACTTACAAGTATTACATGAAGACTTGAAGAATGTGAAGAAGTATGGAGCTACAACGACAACATCATCCTTCCTCTTGAGGTTAGTAATATTTGACTTGAACTGTTTCATTCCCTAACGTATCTTTCAAGTCGTGCATATTGAAAACATAACTGCGAAGCTGTGTATGATACTCTAGTTAGACATAGTATTAAGGAATGCAATACGAGGTTTATTGCTTAACCATTAAACTTTGTATATAAGACATCGACATGATCATATGAATGCTATTGTGATTATGTATGGGTATGAGTGAAGATTTCATCCTAGGAAACAATGTTTTACATTCGTTTAAAGGAAGTAAGTTCATAAACTTGTTTTGTGAATCGAAAGGGAAATCGCTAGGCTTATTGGTATTGTTATTCATTGCAAATCTATTTTGAATTACCAATATGTGTGTTTAGTATAACCGCTTATAAACTTGTTTATGTATCTTGGTAAAACTATTCACAAGGCCTGACTTATGTATTGGTATGACTTTTATTAGTGAAACCAATCTTAAGTAATCACTCAAGATGGTATGATCGATGCCTTGTAAATAGCAACTTTTATCTAGCCATTGAGGAACCGATCCTAGTAAGAGGTGCAACAAATTTACAAGAGGGGAATCGATCCTTGTAAGAGGTGCAACACGTTTTTAGTAGATGGGGGAACCGATCCTATGAACATGTGCAACAAGTTTGTAGTTTTGGGGGAACCGATCCTATGGACATGTGCACCAAATACAGGTAGTTACCATAAGTATGTGGGGAACCGATCCTAGTACCTAGTCAACCGAGTTTTGGTAACTAGCGTGACTATGCACAGTACTCACATGGAGGTAGAACCGAACTTGTTTTGGTAGAACCGTGAAACCCATGATTGGTGATTTGATAGGATAATCAATCACATAGTTCTTGGAAGTCAGATGAACCAATTCTAAACTTGTTTGGAAGTGTGGCAAATCGTTTCCAAGATTGTAAGTATGAAAAAGGACTTGCAAAGTAAAAATGTCAACATACTTTGAACATGTGCAGTAACTCTTATCATTAATTGTTCAAAGATATTCCTTAATAGCTAAAGGAGAATCCCAGGATCGAAATAAATTGAGAATCTTTTAATTAAGGTTTCTTAGTTTTTATATGCTATTTAATTTCCAGCAATTAAATGCATATCTTTAGAAAATTATAATTAGTAATGTGCATTTACTGATTATAGATTTTTCTATTGGGATTTCTGTCAATATTTGGACAGTGCATTTCCAAGAGTTATGAAAATCGATTTTGTGTTTATTGCATATCTTTGAGAATATTCGGTTTTGGAAATTCCTTGGGGTCCAAACTTCCTTGTCTATAAATATTGAAGTTTGCATTTCTAGCAAACTAATCCTCAGAGCCAGCAAAACTACCTCAGTTGTGTTGTTACTAGTGGAGCCACCTAACGGAGAGGAAAGTACCCTAATTAGGAGAAATCTCTTACGGCCGCTCGGTTTAAAGACTTCTTTGGGATTGAGAAGCTCTATTAGTACCGTTGGTGGGAAACTAGATAATTGCAGTTTATTTTAGTTTTCGATTGATTTGATTGGCTAACGGTTGTTGAACTTTGATTGCACCTAGTTTGTTTATGCTTGAGAATCTTCTCTTCTGATATAAGATTCACTCAAACTAGATCGAAGTTTCGACGGGGATCTTTAGACTGTTTGTAGATCTAAAGACGTCTTGTGATAATCCAACGTTAACAGACTCTGTTCTGTGTGTGATTGATCACAAGAGATTCAAGTTGATTGTGTGCAGGTGCTGATTGAAGATCAAAGAAGATTTGAAGACAAGAAGAATTTTTGGGTTCATAATCTTTGGTGTGCACAATACTTTTTTCGGCTTGAAAGGGATCCAACTATAATCGGTTTATCTTTGTGATAGATTGGATTGATTAGTTGAGTATATCGGCATCAATACACTTCTTTGTGATTAATAGTATTGATTGCATAGTCTAACAATTACTTTGGAAGTTGTTGAGAGATTGTCTATAGACAAAGTCGAGACAATACAACAACTATGGTATACACTTTATGTGATTATCTATGGATACGAGATCGAGACAATACAACAACAAAGTGTTCACTTGATAATAGGTACGGTATAAAACCGGAACACTATAGTATCAATATCAAGTGACTATGATTAACGTACAAGTGTTATTTACTTTAAATTATAATAAACAAATTATAATTGCGGAAAAATAAAGTAAATGACACAGCAAGATTTTGTTAACAAAGAAACTGCAAATGCAGAAAAATCCCGGAACCCAGCCCAGTTTTGAATACTCTTAGAATTAAGCCGTCATACAAAATATAATACAGATTACGTATAGTTGAGACCAAGTAGACTACCCCTAGCTACTCAGTTTGCTTAGTATCCCTGTGACGGACCAGAGAATTTTTGCTTCAAACGGGTCGGGTTACGGTCGCTTGGCAAGCTCCGACTCTCTGATACGCCACGCAAGTAAAAAATTTGTTCATTCATAGTCCTGCACACAGTTGAAATTTCATTAGTCTTAAGGTCAGAATTCTATGAGCATATGTCCCATACCATAATACTCATAAAATTCGACAAGGGTTCCAATTTCCAAAAATAAGAGACGGTCGATTGCCAGTTGCCAAGAATACGAGTCGGCCAGTTGCCAAAATAACAGACGGACGATTGCCAAAAAATAACAGACGGCCAATTGCCAAAATTATCAGACGGCCAGTTGCCAAATATCACAGACGGCCAGTTGCCAAAAATAAGAAACGGCCAATTGCCAAATGACAGAGGGCCAATTGCCAAAATGACAGACGGCCAATTGCCCAAAAATAAGAAACGGCCAGTTGCCGATTCCAATAATTTATATGGCCAATTGCCAAAAATGGGAGATGGCCAGTTGCCAACTCTAATAATTTACACGACCATTTGCCTACCACGAGAGATGGTAACAATCATCTCTCACTATGTAGTATGAACAACTAATACTGCAACTACCTCTTACCAACGATATATTATGCCAAAGTTGCAATCATCTCCGAATAGGTGGTGTGAACTACGAAGCAGCAACCAACCCTTTTCAGATGATATGAACAACCTTGTGGATTTATGCTGAACTGCATAACGGCTGCCTATCTACCCTCTCTGTTGCTCGAAGGGATCAAGCACGACCGTAGTTCGTCATTTTAATTTAGATAGTATGAACTACCTATGGTAGCAACTATCTTTTATCAGTTATCAAATAAATCGATTCCCCTTGCAGTGTACACAATGAATAACGAGCAGGTCGAGCACTACTCCGAGTAAGCCAATCACCAATTCAGTTCCACATAAGCAACATCAATAAAGTTTAAAGGAATTGATAAATAAGCAAATACACAGATAAGACTCTGTTAAGAGTAACTGTCAATCATTCCAGATCCATGTCTTCTAACGTTAAGAAATTTAGTAAGCATACTACAGAAAATGGTTATGAAACACAAGGTAGGAGGCATACTGATTGCATTTTAACCAAAATCATAATTGTACCTGAATTGCCACTAACTAAAGAACTATATCATTTGCATCTAAGGGAAAATACATACAAAGAAAATGGCGAGGAAGAAATTCATATGCAAACAGTATTAAGCATACAAGCTAAGCTATAAGCCAAAATGAACTACAACCATTGACTACAGCAGATACCCCAATCCGGATACCACGAAATGAGTCCATACAAACCCACACAAGCATTTAGGAAGATTTTGACCAATAGAGACATCTCTTAAATTAATAACATATCTAGCAATGGTTCCATACCCAGTCACCTCAATTGTCCCACCACCACAATTGCAATATGTTGAGAGCCGATACATAGGATATATAGAAATTTCAAACTAACACTGCACATAAAGGAAATGGATGTGCACAATCCACATTTACGAAAACAAAGACAAGAACTAATACAGCTGAACCAAAAATCACAATTGCATAAACATCATACTGGATAGTCTCTACTCCATAAATACTATGCTCAAAAGCAATTCAGTCAGTGTCAATCCAACAGACCATGGTACTATTAAACACTACTAAAGTTAACAAGGATTTATATGGGAAAGAGATGGTACTCATTGATGTGGCACAAAACAACCACATCAAATGCATCTCCATAGCTGAACTAAAGAATTCAAAGAGATAGTGAGAAAGCCAAGGCTGCACAGGATTTCTGTTTACAGAGTGCAGTCACGATTTATTCATGGTTTTCAGTGGCTAATATTACCCGATCGTCGTAAAAAAATTACAGAAGCTAGATGACTCATAGAACTAAAACATATCAAAAAATCACAGTATTCTAACGGTTAGTTAAAAAGATATGCATACTCGAACCAGACTGCCTGCACTACGGGCCTGCAGAATTCAGGCACAACTTCCATATGTTTTCGACTACCAAATATGATTTGTTTCTGCTGAATTTTATACCACACCTTACTAACAACATTTCCCACGACATATAAAAGTTCTAGCTTATTACGATAAGCGAGTAACGAGAAACATCATGGGTAAGTGGACTGTTCAGATTTCACTCCTTTCTGAACACAATCATAGTTAGTTTATCGTTTCCAGTTCCTAACGATGTCCGATTGTGTTCAAATTTTTATAGCATCAGCAAGACTGAAATAAGTTCTAGGTGCTAAAAATTCATCACATCCCAACAGCTGAATCATAAGATATTGGCCGCATACGAAGCATATAAATGTTGGGTTTACATGACTAATCACACCTTTAAGCCTGTAAATATCTATCTAGTGACGTTGGCAACATCAATCAACACCACAGCATGAAAAATTCAACACAGATATACATTAGAGTAATAAAAACATGGTTGGTGAGGGAAACCCCCAAAATTTCACAATTATGCTAACCTAGAGTCAGAAACAAATTAATTCAAATCCATAATATCCCATATATTCATGAAAACTAATTTACCCTTGCTTGGAATTTAGTGAGGAATGATCAGAGCAGTATCAAGGGAATAGGTCAGAGAATATTTCAACAATAAAAATCAAGAATGAGAAGTTTCCCGTACCTTCCATGCAATCAACTACAAAATCAATAACGAATCCAATGATTTCCAATCTCAAATCTAATGATTTTGGCAATGGATAAGTGATTCTCAAAGAACATCAATATGAAGAAATTAGTGACTTAAATATACCTCATATACATCATGGTAATTTTGGTTGTAGCATCAGAGACCTTACCTCAAGCTGCTAGTATCAAAGACAAATAAGTCTTCTTCCAGGCTTTTTATCAAACAGTTTGCATGCATGAAACTGGTGAGGGTGAGACAGCCTTGGTGTTGCATTCTAAACCCTTTACATTCTCCATCCCTGCAAATTCGAATTAGAAACAGACCCAAGTTCCTAACCAACCATAAACTCCAAGACATTAATAATCCTAGACAATTGTCACCATAAACCATCGTCAACGGCTCGCAATTTGGCTGTTTTCCCGCTGATTTAAGAGTTCAAAACCCTTACAAATTCGTATCCAGGCAAATACCCAATGTTTATCTCTATACAACTCTAATAATACCTCTCTGAATTTCATCCGTTCGCCATCTATTCAAAGGGCAGCAGCATCAAACCTTGACTGATTTCACTGCCAAGGACTCACGGCAAAAACCTAGCTTCTCGTCCAAAACCTTTAACCAAATCTCTTACAAAAATTCCCTGATAAAAATAGCTCAATCGCCATAAACATTTAGCCACAACCAATTTCTAAGATTCTTTTATTTTCATTGAGAGAAGGAAATTGCTAAGGAGAGAAGGCGAAGGGAGAAAACAAAAAAAGAAAAGGGAAAAACAGACTCCAGTTGATCTCCCCTTTTTATCACCACTCCAACCAAATGACACACAGCTGAATTCATTTATTTACTTGTCAAGCATGCATAAAAATCACTAAGGCACCCAAAGGTTTCAACTAAATTTGTCTAGGCAAATTTTTAGTTTTGAGGCAGCCCAAAAGTGTAAAAAGAAAAAAAAAACACTTAAGACTATTAGAGTTTTAGGCACTCTGGTGCATAATTTTTTGACTAACGGGTTCACTTAATACGTGAGAAAAAGATACGGAGTATCACAATCCCTATGCCTTCAACTTCTAGGGTCACACACGTGAATAAACAATCCTTTCGATCGTATTCCAAACAGAAAAGGATAAAGCTGTTTGGTAACCTCTCTATTCAATCTTTGGTAATAAGATATTATGAGTCGTTGACAAAGGCTCCTCTGTTTAATCTAATAAACTCCTTTGTATGGTTAGATAAATCTAAACTTTGATTACCGAAATAACCAATTTCTAGATTTGCAATCAATCAACATAAAACTCAAGTAGTAACTATAAAGTGATGCCAATCTCACGCAACTAGCCAATCAAGTCTATCAAAGATAAACACGATTCTAGTTGGATCGCAGCCGATCAAGGTTTGTGCACTAAATTCACAAGATACGAAAACTAGTAAGAAAATCTTCTTCGTCTTTAAATCTTCGATTGTCTTCTTAATAACCTGCATAACACAACTTGAATCCTCTTGTGATCAATCACACACAGAACGGAGTCTGTTAACAATGGATTATCACAAGATGTCTTTAGATCTGAAAATTGTTCTAAAGATCCCGTCGATACTTTGATCTAGTTTGAGTGGGCCTTATATAAGAAGAGAGGGTTATCAAGAATAAACAAACTAGGTGCTATGAAAGTTTCAACAATCGTTAGTCAATCAAATCAATAATCGAAAACTATAATAACAATGCAATTATCTAGTTTCCCACCAATGGTACTCGCAGAGCTTCTTGATCCCACGGAAGTCTTTAAACGAGCGGTCGTAAGAGATTTCACCTAAATAGGGTACTTTCCTCTCCAGATAGACGGCTCTACCAGAAACAACACGAATGAAGTTTGCCTGGCTCTTAGGATAGTTTGACAGAAATGCAAACTTAAGTATTTATAAACCGAGGTTATTTGGACAACAAGGAAATTCCAAAACCGAATATATTCTCAAGATATTCATTAAAGTACCTAATTCGGTTTAACTATTTCCAATTAATTACCAAACCATATTTACGAAAACTCCCTTAGAAAACTTCTATTATTATTAATGTAGCACATTAACTAATAATATTTTCCAGAGGATATGCTTTAATTGCTGGTAATTAAAACATATATTAAGAAAATTATAATTAAATAATTTTTAATATTTCTGTTCGGGATCACCTTGAGTATCAAGGAATATCTTTGAACAATTAATGATAAGAGTTATGTACATGTTCAAATAGTGTCGACATCTAGAAGTTTCTCAGCAAACCCTAATTCCAAGCTTCACACAAAATATGAAGAGATATGTGAATATATTGGAAACTCGGTTTTGCTCCTTGGGATCGGTTCTACCATGACTCACAATGTAAGTTGTGATTGGTTATACCATGTTTCCCAAACTAGGTTGTGACCGGTTACACCATGCTTCCTAGAGGTAGCTTGTGATCGATTACACCTTCGTTCCCAAAGTAGCTTGTGACCGATTACAACAAACTTCCAGAAGTAGATTGCGACCGATTACAAATAAATTCCCAATGTAGCTTGTGACCGGTTACACCATGCTTCACAAAGTCTCTTGTGACTGATTACAACATGCTACACAGTATAGGCTTTGACCGGTTATACCTCAATTCTCAACATAAGTTAAGATAGGTTCTATCTTGTCATCTTGCATTGGTCATCCAAAAGATATCCAATAAAGAACTTGACCAATCATGATTTCCCTTTCGATTACGAAACAAGTTCATACATCTACTTCCTTAAACTAATGTAATAATACATAGTTTTCTAAGATGAAATCATACCTATATCTTACACATAATCAAGTAACTAAATACAAAGATTATGTTGATGTCGTATTTATGAAGTCCCAAAAGATAAGCGTTTATACTTCGTAATTCAATATATTCCTTGACACTTTGTTCATAATGATATGACCAAGTCTAACCACTAGAGTATTATATATATACAGCTTTGCATATTATGTTTTCAGTATAATCCGACTTGAAAGATACGTTAGGAATGGAAACAAGATCAAGTCCATGATACTAACCTCAAGAGGAAGGATGATGTCTTCGTTGTAGTCGTTACTTCTTCTCATTTTTCAGATCTTCGGAGTAATACTTGTATGTCTCAGCATTCCTAGACTATCTAGTCTAACCTAAACGAAGTTTACCATAGTATTTAATCAAGCAATTCTAGATGGGTTTTGATGCTAAAATATGACAACCAAACTTGACATATCAATGCTTGGTGGGTTGAACCGAGCTATGCTCTAACAATCCCCTCCTTTGTTAATTTTAGTGACTATTTCATATGGAGATAAGCGAATTACAAAATAACTCATTCTTCATACGCTTGATTCCAAGTTTCAACAACACAATAACCTGCATATATTCAAAAAATAAATGTCGTTGTTGAGATTTGAATAACAAAAGCTTTTACTCCCCCTAAAGGAAAGCTAGGTAAATATTCAATCCAAACATCTTTGTTATTCCCCTTTTGTAGTATGAAATACTACACAGCATGATGACATGTTTCTCCCCCTTAGTCTATGCTTTACTCTTTCATTAGATATAACGTTTAAGAACATGTGTATATCCTTTCCTAGTGATTATAAATCACTTGTTTACTCCATATGTTTCTCCCTCTTTTTTAATAAAAATGACAAAGGTTCGAGCAAACAGAAGGACAAACCAAAAGGATCTTACAAATCCATAAGACTTGTGCAACCTATAAGAGTTAAGCACGAAGGTTTCACATACCATTTTAGATAACCAATACTAAAACCGAAACTACAAAAGTAATATAGCATTAGTATGTTATCAAGGAAAAAATTGCCTGAAGCAATTTTCCTTTAGTCCGAAAAATCAACTAAGATAACTTAGTTATTAACCGAACCGATTATGTATGTACAATCGCTTATTTCGACAAGACATAAATAGAGATCAGAATTAACTTTATTTCTCTTATTAGGCTCTAATTATTCCATAAAATAACTTAGACCTTTCCCTTTAGACAAGAGTCACAAGACAAACACTAGGTTAGTTAACTGGTTTTTCCTTCAAGGAATTCGATTAGACTTGAATAACTGAATCCTCCATTTGATAAGTCTAACTAAGATCAGAATCAACTTAGTTTCTCTTATCCAAAATCAAATGGACTAAACAAATGACCCCGTAATTTTTGTTAAGCCAAAAACAATAGATACAAACCAAATAATTGACTTGTTATAGTTTTGCTTAACCGGAAGCAATTGAAATAAATATAACCAATGTAAGCACCGCAATTGCACCGAATTTTGTTAACCAAAACAATTGATACCAAACAATAAAAAAGATACCAAATCATAAGTCAATAAATTGACACAGTTTTTATTAACCGAAAAAATTTGAATCCCAATAATCAATCCATACAACATAATGAAGCATATCAATTGTACCGAAATTTTGTTAAGCAAAAGCAAAATATATGAAATAAACTCAAGCTTTTCTTAACCAGGAAAAACGATTTAACTAACAATAAAAATCGTTAGCTCAATTTCCGCAGTCACTTCTCCCCAAA
>JAJJMB010001096.1:1974695-2002162 GCA_023531105.1 Papaver atlanticum | reverse complement strand
TGTTGTCATCCTCTCGCAAGAACAAAAAAACAACAACAAGAGCAACCTTTACTAGAGAAAGGTTGAATCGGTTTTAACTAATGCGTGTCAATAGCAAGAGTTCAAACCCAAAACCCACATGTTATGCCAAACACAACTTATGTAAACATAAATTGATATCGACATATTGTAACTTTTCACACATGAGTTTTAATCGGAACACCTTATGATCCTTTGATAAAGCCTATCAACAAGGGATAGAACTTAATCCCGTTAAATCAAAAAGCCACACAATTCATAAGGGAAACACAATATGAGATCGGATAATTATGTTAATAAAAACCGAACCTAACATCTCATAACCGAAAGCAAATAGCATAAAATATAATCATTCACATAGGCTATGCAATCAGAAACTAAAATAATGAAACAAAGATTATAAAATAAAATTTTACTCATTCATAAATAATTGTTAGCTTTATTCAAATAGACCTTATACAAATTAAATATCGAAATAAATCAACAAATTGAATAGTGTATTCCCAAAATAAGAACTCAACCTTATTTTTCTCCCATGAGCAACTTAATCCTTCATATCACTAGAGGAATGTAGGTTATTATTCTCAATCCTGAGCTTGTGAATTTCTTCAAGAATATAACCTTGTTGCTTGACCAGAATCTCTTGCAGTTGAGAAGTTTTTGTGAAGGATTCTGTAAGAGCATGTAATTCTGTCTTAGATTGAACACAAAATTGTGTCAATATCTCAATACACTGATCTTTTCTCAGTATATTTTCTCTTTCCTTCTTGCTAAGCCAATCTCTCTTT
Organism: Papaver atlanticum; assembly: GCA_023531105.1. Taxonomy (NCBI): domain Eukaryota; kingdom Viridiplantae; phylum Streptophyta; class Magnoliopsida; order Ranunculales; family Papaveraceae; genus Papaver; species Papaver atlanticum. Next base: position 2,001,356 of record JAJJMB010001096.1, on the reverse strand, counting down.
TTTATGTTTTTCTTCGCTTTCTTAGCATCAAGGGATGGTGCAGATTTATTCTTAAAGAACTCTTTTAATTAGATCAAGCATCTTTGCAAGAGAAGACATTGGATCCTGACTCATGGTTCGGACAAGGAATGACCGGAGAATGATGAGGATCCTTTATAATTTCCGGAAAAATATTTCCAGAATATCATACTACCGAATATATAATATTCATATAAATAAGAATATAATTTTTTTATTACTAGATTTTATTCCCATGATCTACACATAAGTGCCTTTATTTTGCTTCCTCGCCCACAAATGGCACACAGGGTGAGGATGCAATCTAATACCGATTAGGTGGCATTAGAATGAGATTTTCTCTCATTATGGGATTTTGAATACACAAAGTATTCTTGATCTAGTAAAGTATGATTTTTAGAACTTTGTTACCCTGATACATCGAAGAGATTGGTTGAAATTGCACAAGGACATCTTAACAATTTTTGGATTTGCGACAATTTTGCACTTTGTCTTATTTTCTATTGTACCATTAGTAGGATTTTCAACATCAGAAGATATATCCATTTTCATAATGGTTAAATCTCTTATGGAACAAGATGGGATTAAATTAACAATTTGTGTAATACTAGCTGTTTCCTCTTCTTCAGAGTTGTATGAGTCTGAGGTCTCATCTAGAGTTACAGCTAATGCGTTGCTTCCAGTGTATTTCCTTAGATTAGGACAATATTTATCCAAATGACCAAAACCTTTACACTTAAAGCACTGAGGCTGATATTCATCATCTTCTTCTTGATCTTTTTTGTCCTTGACTAAAACACGATCATGGGAGAGAAAAGTACGATGATTATCTTTTACGAATCTCGTATTCCTTTTCTTTAAGAGATCTTTAAATTTTCTAGTAATTAGTGACAATGTTAATTCAACATCATCATCAGAGTCTTCTACAATCAATTCATCGAAATCATCTATCAGTCTATTTTTCTCCACATAAGCTTTTGAAACTTTTTCAGCTTTAAAAGCAATTCCTTTAGATTGAATAGATTTGGATTCATGATCAAATATATTTAACTTTCCAACAAGTGTGCTTCGAGAGAGAGAGTTGACAAATCATTTTCTTCCATGATTGCATGTTTCTAAAATTCATATATAGATGGCAACTATCTGAGAATTTGTATACTATATCCTTTTCAGAAATAGTATTTCCAAGATAGAAAGTAGTATTAACTATCTCAAAGAGTTTAACATGGAACTCTTCAAAAGTATCGTTGTTATCCATACAAAGGTTTTCCCAATCAGAAGTGAGGGTTTGAAGCCTAGCTTCCTTTTCTGATGTATTACCTTTGAATACGATCTGAAGATTATCCCAAGCTTCCTTGGAAGTTTGACATGTGGATACATGATATTGCAGATCTCGGCTTACAATATGTATAATAAAATTCAAACCATCTGAATTCTGCTTGTAAAAGCCTTTTCTTCACTTGTATAATCTACTAAGTTTTTAAACTCAGTTTCTGATCCTTCTATTTTTGGACAATTATATCCATCAACGACTAATAACCAAGTATTAAAATCGCATGATTGAGGAAAAGATTTCATAGCAGATTTCCATCACAGATAGTTAGTTCTGTAAAATCTTGGCGGTACATTAACAGAAATCGATTCATGTGAACTCGATCGAGTCCATTTTATATAGGTTGGATATCACCAAATACATATTGTTAGATCTTTTCATGTTTGCCTGCTCTGATACCAATTGAAAAGACGAGGGTACCCAAATACACTACAATCTTTCAAATATCAACCTATAAGTCCGATACCAAGTGTGATCGTTTATGGACAAAGTCGAGACAATAAAACATCTATGGTATACACTTTGTGTAAGAGTATATGGATACGAGATCGAGACAATACAACAACAAAGTGTTCACTTAATAATAGGTACGATACGAAAGCGAAACCCTATAGAATCAATATCAGTGACTAGGATTAACGTACAAGTGTTATTTACTTTAAATTATAATAAACAAATTATAATTGCGGAAAAATAAATTAAACGACACATCAAGATTTTGTTAACGAGGAAACCACAAATGAAGAAAAACCTCGGGACCTAGTCAAGTTTTGAATACTCTTAGAATTAAGTCGATATACAAAATCAAATACCAACTTTGTATTTTTGAGACCAAGTATACTACCCCTAGCTACTTAGTTTCCTTAGTATTCATGCGCCTTCGACTTTTAGAATCACGCACGTGAATCAACAATCCTTTTGATCGTATTCCAAACAATAAAGGATAAAGATGTTTGGCAACCACTTTATTCAATCTTTGGTAATAAGATATTATGAGTCGTTGACAATGACTCTTCCGTTTAATCTAAAAAACTCCTTTGTCTGGTTAGATCAATCTAAATTTTGATTACCGAAATAACTAATTTCTAGATTTGCAATCAATCAACATAGAACTCAAGGAGTAACTATAAAGTGATGTCGATCTCATGCAACTAGCCAATCAAGTCTGTCAAAGATAAACACGATTCTAGTTAGATCTCAGCTGATCAAAGTTTGTGCACTAAATTCACAAGATAAGAGAACTAGTAAGAAAATTTTCTTCGTCTTCAAATTTTTTATGGTCTTCTTAATAACCTGCACAACACAACTTGAATCCTCTTGTGATCAATCAACACAGAACGAAATCTTTTAACAATGGATTATCACAAGATGTCTTTAGATCCGAAAATGGTTCTAAAGATCCCGTCGATACTTTGATCTAGTTTGAGTGAGCCTTATATCAGAAGAGAAGGTTCTCAAGAATAAACAAACTAGGTGCAATCAAAGTTTCAACAACCGTTAGTCAATCAAATTTATAATCGAAAACTAAAATAACAATGCAATTATCTAGTTTCCCACCAATGGTACTCGTAGAGCTTCTTGATCCCACAGAAGTCTTTAAACGAGTGGTCCTAAAAGATTTCGCCTAATTAGGGTACTTTCCTCTCCAGATAGACGGCTCCACCAGAAACAACATGAATGAAGTTTTCCTAGCTCTTAGGATAGTTTGCAAGAAATGCAAACTCAAGTATTTTTTACCAAAGTTGTTTGGACAACAAGGAAATTCCAAAACCGAAAATATTCTCAAGATATTCATTAAAGTACCTATTTTCGGTTTTCCTATTTCCAATTAATTACCAAACCATATTTCCGAAAATGCCCTTAGAAAACTTCTATTATTATTAATGTAGCACATTAACTAATAATATTTTCCAGAAGATATGCTTTAATTTCTGGTAATTAAAATATATATTATGAAAATCATAATTAAATGCTTTTCAATATTTCTGTTCGGGATCACCTTTGAGTATCAAGGAATATCTTTGAACAATTAATGACAAGAGTTATGTACATGTTCAAATAATGTCGACATCTAGAAGTTTCTCAGCAAACCCTAATTCCAAGCTTCACATAAAACATGAAGAGATATGTGAATATTGGAAACTCGGTTTTGCTCCTTGGGATCGGTTCTACCATGACTTGATCGGTGTTATAAACACCTTGATATTTATCTATTGTTTATGCTTTCTTTGCAAGTTTTCTTGTAAATTATGTATCTTATGTGTACTTTTGAGTTATTAGGTGCAATGGAGTCATTTGGAGCCAAAGAAATCAAAATCATTCGTTTGGAGCACAAAAAGGTCAATTCACAGGCGAGTGATGGAGCCAGCTTGTCAGTTTTAGGGAACTGATAGAACAAGAATTACGAAAATTGAACTGTCAGTCTCGCAGGACCGACAGTTGAAGGGAACGATATTTCAGCTGGGCGGCCCTTATGCAAGTCGCTGGAGCACCTGTATCTATTTCACTCCCTATACAACCCTAAAATTCAGAGAAGTTTTATTTCTCTCTTATCATTCTGAACTGAAACCGAGAGAAAAGATGAGGCGCCTGAGAGTTAGAGCTGATGAATTTCGAGATCAAATCGAGAAGAGATTGATGATGATTAAAGAAAGAGATGAAGACCTTGCTGCTGCTGTGAAAATCAGTTTAGTTAGGGTTTGTTGGTACATTCGATTCGAGAAAGAAAAAGGGATCTGGTTATGGGGAATTTGGTTGAATCCAAAATACGATGAAACTTCTATCGTAAATTGAATGATTCTGGGAAGAAGAATTTGAAAATGATGGCTGCCATGAATGACTGGAATTGAGACCGAGAAAGAATTGGGTTTCGGTCAGGATCTTGTTGAGAAAAATTGGCAGTTAGGGTTTTGATGTTGGCAGTGATAAGAAAACAAAGGAAATGAGATGGTGTTTGCTTCGGAATCTGAAATTGAAGAGAATCATTGATGCTTTGATGATGACGAAGTGATGGAGTACTATCAGGGATTAAGTCTGGTGGTTTATTGAGACTAGAATGTATAAGAATGTCTGTGTTTTCTTATTATTCAGAGCAAAGCAAAGACGGCTATATATAGCCCTTCAAGAACTACAAAATAGGATTAAAACAACCACGACTAGGTAGTGGTGCTACTGGTAACCTAACTGAAAGAGTAAATCAACAACTACACCCTGAACAATAGGGGTTATTCACTGCTAACAACTTGACTGACAATAACGACTAACAACTTCAACATTTCCTCCCTTAAACTGAAACCTGGAATTCAGTTTAGCACAGATTCAGAACACATTCCCATCAGACCTCTAAGCCTCACAAAGGCATTCAACTTCAGTGGCTTCGTCATTATATCTGCAATTTGATCTTGACTGGGACAATGAATCAGTTTGATAACTCCATCGTTTGTGAGATCACGAAAAAAGTGAAATCTGACATCTATATGCTTGCAGCGACCATGTAGAACTGTATTTTTCGACAAAGCTATGGTTGAACTGTTATCACAGAGAATAATTGTATGCTCACCATTTTGTGCCTGATTCAGATACTCCAGATCTTCGTAACCAGATTGCTTGTGTTACAGTTGAAGCAGCTGCAACAAATTCTGCTTTAATTGTTAACAGTGTAACTATGGCCCGCTTCTTTGATAACCAAGACACAATACTACCAGAACTCATTAAGAAAGCATAACCTGATGTGCTCTTGCGATCATCTACATCACTGGCATAATCACTGTCCATGTAACTCTCTATCTTCTCATCTCCACCCTTTTTGTAGAGAATACCATAATCAAGTGTTCCTTTCAAATATTGTACCACCCTCTTAGCTACGTTGTAGTGAAGTTCTGTAGAACAATCCATGTATCTGCTCAGACGACTCACCACGAACATAATGTCAGGCCGTGTTGCTGTTAAGTACATGAGACTCCCAATTAATTGCTTGTAAATACAGCTATCCACCCTTACTCCATTCTCATCCTTGTTGAGTTGAGAACCTGGAACAATTGGATTATGGACTGAATTGAAGCCAGTCATACCAAACTTCTCTAGTATTTCTTCTATATACTTTTTTTGACATATGAAATAACCATCAGTTTTCGGCATCATTTCTATACCAAGAAAGTAGCTCATTCTTCCAAGGTCTGTCATGTCGAACTCTTGCATCATAGAGTTCTTAAACTCAGCAAAAAAACTCTCATCATTGCAAGTGAATATAAGATCATCGGCATAAATACTTACAATTAAAATTGTACCTGCCTCTCCCACTTTGATAAAAAAGTGTGTACATAAGTGATAAGTGTGTAAACACGGCATTTTTACATCTTAATTTATATTTATCTGGTTCTTTATTTTATACAATTTAATGGGTTTGTTTAGTTTTGCAGTTTTTCCTAAATAAATCTTGACAGTCTCAAATACAGCACTTTGTCTGAAAAATGAATGGAAAACAGAAGTTAAATTGGTATCTCGGCTGGAAACTAATGCACGGACAACAAAGTCAAAACAGTCAAAGAAGTCAGACTCCAGTACGCATATGCACAGAAGAAACTAAAGAACGCCTCACTCCACACTTCCACGCAGCTGCACAAGCACCACACGCTCAATGCATGCAATTATACACACAAGGAAATTAAATCCCTATATTCAGTAATGGGAATAATTTGTTCCAATTATATGGAATGAAGAGGAGTTGGCGCCCATTAGTACCAAGATCATATTCACATGGGAGACTCTCAATGTATGGGTGGAATTATATATAAACAAGAAAAGTCAAAGCATACTATGGAAAGTAGTATTACTACATGAGTTGGGAAATTATGTTCAATGGAAAGTGGCATCTTTGAGCACGTGAAAGGATGGTGGCGGCATGCATGAATGCACAAATGAGCAATGTATACCTTGCATGCGAGAATTGTAAAATTAATGCGTATTTTTATATACATGGAAAGTAATGGAGCTAGTGGGATATAAAAGCAGTAGTCGGCATTCATTTGGGGGCATCTTTGTTTTGGGGTCCAGAGAAACTATTGCGAGTTTAGGGAGGAAGGCTATATACGACCAACTGCGAGACATTTTTGTCAATTCTTTGGTAGGGCTGTCAATAATATTCCGAAATCCGTTTCCGAGAATTCATGATCCTATAGGATTTTATCCGTTATATCGGATGTCGGATCGGAATTCTTATCGGATTTTTTCCCTTAACGTAACGGAATCGGATTAGACCCCATCCGATTGTTAAGTTCCGACATCCGATAACACATATGAATGTATTAGTAATTTCCTACCTCTAGGATAAAGATGTTGACTATCGGAAATTGTATTCTTAGAAATTATCATACATTATTGAAAACTATCGGAAATTATCGGAATTTCTAACCGGATTAGTAATTTTTAATCCCTTTTACCCATTTTTTTTCATATTTTTAGGAATTATCGGAATTTATCGGATTTCCGATAAGTTAACCTATCAGAATCGGATTCGAATTTTAATATTCCGTCTGATGTTACCGGATTTCGGAATTCCGATAACACTTAGCCTACCGGAATCGGATTGGTGAAAATCTGACGGAATTTCATCCGTTGACAGCCCTATTCTTTGGTGTAAATTCGAGGTGCTGGCTGGAGATAGATTTGAAGCAACCATTTGTGTTCTATATATTTTGTAAGTGAACTTAATTAATTAATGCAATGCTTTATTTTCTTTCATTCTCTAATTTTGCCATGAGTAGCTAAGTCCCTTTTCTAGGATTACTAGGAAACCGTGTTATGTATGCTATAATATTTTGAATTATTTTCTATTCTAGCAATTCTCCATAACCCTTATATTCTTGCATAAAAACGATAATAGTTAATCTTTACATGTCCTCGTGCTTCATTCTTGATTTATATGTCTATTTAGAGACCAACACTTAAGTAAAGAAAATTATTAGTCATTTGAGAATTTTTATTGATTTAAAAGATTTATCTTCCGAGACGTACTTGTGTCCTAAATCGTCTTGAGACCTTAGGGAGAATTTATAGAAAAATGTTAAATATTTTAGTATGCATAATCGGTGGAATCTCGACATCCTAGACTCCTTTAATTGAATACAAAAATCATTTTTAGCAATTTTTGTCTAGTAATCTTTTCTTAATTAGTCTTAAAACTGAATACTTAAAAAAAAAAAAAAGAGTCCGAGAATCGAATCCCATTCTTACCACTGTAAAAACTACATCAATAAGGGCACCTCAGAAAACCTTCTTTAGCAAAGTAATATTCTATGCGAATGTACCAAGCTTGTGGAGCTTGTTTTAGTCCATATAAAGCCTTCTTCAACTTGTATACTTTATCTCCTGCTCCTTGTATCTTGTAGCCAGGGGGTTGTGCAACAAACACTTCTTCACAGAGTTCACCATGAAGAAAGGCAGACTTGACATCAAGTTGATATATACTCCATTCTTTCTGAGTAGCAAGAGAAATCACCAATCGAACAGTCTCCAGCTGAGCCACCGGTGCAAATACTTCAGTGTAATCTACGCCATATTCTTGAGTGTATCCCTTTGCAACCAAACGAGCTTTAAGATTTTCTACTTCACCATGTTCATTGAGCTTTTTTTTATAGACCCATTTCACCCCTACCTTCTTTTCACCAGCAGGTAGATTAGTTAGTTCCCAAGTATTATTCTTCTCAATGGCTGCAATTTGAGCATCCATTGCTGTCCTCCATGACGCACTTTTCACAGCATCTTCAAAGTGAACTGGATCTATTGAGGTGGCCATCATTGCAAAGAATGATGCATCTTCTTCTTACTCTGAGAGCCCCTCTCTACTTGTATAGTCTCCCATCCATACAAGTTGTCTTCTTTCTCGTCCTTGAGCAATTGGTGATGGAGAAGTTTCACTGGAGCTTGAAACATCACTGTTTGAGGTGGCTTCAGGTGTGTCACCATCTGGTTGATCTACTACAATGACAGCTTGATCTATTGCTTCAATTGTCGCAGTTGATGGAGATGTAATAATTGTGTCATCTTCTTCTTCTTCCCATTCTAGATCAACAAGAATAGCTTTCTCATACTCTTTATCTCACTGTAAGATGCTATCTTCTTCAAATACTACATCTCGACTCACTATTATCTTTTGAGAAATGGGTTCATACAAGCGATATGCCTTTGATTCTTCACCAACTCCAAGAAGTACACATTTCACACTCTAGTTATCCAGTTTGGTGCGCCTACTATCAGATACATGGACATGTGAGATCTAACCAAAGGCTCTAAAGTGGTAAACTAATGGTTTAACAACACTCCAAGCTTCTTCTGGGGTCTTGAATTGCCCAGTTTACAGCTTCTGAATCGCCCAGTTTACATCTTCTTCTGGGGTCTTCACAGAAAGTCTCGGACTTCTATTCAGCACATGAATTGCCCAGTTTACAGCTTCTGCCAAAAATGTTTTTGGAATATGCTTCTCCACAAGAAAACTACGAACCTTATTCATAATAGTTCAATTTTTCCTCTCTGCAACACCGTTTTGTTGTGGAGTTTATGCAGCTGTCAACTGTATTTGTATGCCATTTTCGCTATTTCCACTGTTGGATATAGGTTTGATAGGTCCGCATATGTCAGCATGCACAAGTTGCATAACTTGAGTGGCTCTCCATGTAGTTTCTTTTGGAAATGGTAGTGTGTGTTGCTTGCCAAGTAAACACACTTCACTCACCCTTGTCATGGATCCAAGTGAAGGCAATCCACTCATCATTCCCTTTTGTTGAAGATTTCTCAGCCCTTTGCGATTCATGTGACCATATCGATGATGCTATAGTTGAGCTGTATCTTCAGTAACAGAGAAACACGTCTGCTCCTTTCGCTTGACGCTTGCAAACAGTTAACATCCGATTTGAAGACATTATAATTTCTGAGATTAACCCCCTTTGAGGATGATGTATCTCGCACTTTCCTTGTTCGATAACAATTCTCAAGCCATTATCAGCAAGCTCTCCAATGCTCAGAAGATTGTTTGTTAAATCGGGAACATAGAACACACCTGTGACAACAGTCACTATCATTACAACACTTCCTTTTCCCATCACTTTCATCTTTGAGTTGTCACCCAGCTTCACTGTTTCTCTGAAACTTTCATCCATAGTTGAGAACATCTCTTTCTTGCCAGACATATTGTTGCTGCAACCCGAGTCGAGATACCACATACATACTTCATCATGACTTTTCACTACTTCTTCTGTATAATACATAAAGAACATCTCTTCTCATGTTTCCATGTAGTGTGCTTTCTCTTCAGATTTGTTTGGACATTCATACTGAAAGTGTCCAAGTTTATGACATTCAAAACATTCGATTGTAGACTTATTGAAGTAATGCCTCCCACTTCCTCTGCCTCGACCTAGAAATCCACCATGTCCCCTTCCTCTTGAAGATTCGCCATATGTAACCTTCAAAGCTTGTTCCTCTTCAACATGAACATTTATGCATTGTTCATGAACCAATAGATTACTCTGAAGCTTATCAATTAAAAGAGTGCTAAGATCTTTTGACTCCTCAATTGAACTTACCACATAAGCAAAGTTAGGGGTTATCGACCTTAATATTTTTTCAGCAACATCTTCTTTTCTTACCTTTCCTTTGTGTTGTCTTATCTTATTGACAATGGCTAAAGTTCGCGAGAAATACCCATTTAAAGATTCTTCTGCCTTCATATGAAGAACCTCAAAGTCCCTCTTGAGAGCCTACAGTTGTGCATGTTGGATGCGATCAGTCCATTGATACTTCTTCTTCATCGAATCCCAAATGCTTTTGGCTGATCCAGTGTCCAGAATGGTCTGCAAAACTGTTCGATCAATATCCTGAAACAAATAATTTTTCTCCTTCAAGTCTTTCAGCTTTGCATCATTGATTTCCTTCAATTATGCTTCTGTTGGTTTCACTCTTGTTCCTACAGTTGAATCCCTTCTTCTATTATACCCAAATATTATTTTGATCTAAGAAAATTTTCCATCAACATAGACCAATGATCATAAAACCCATCAAACTTTGGAATTGATGGTTGAACAAAGTTGCTCTCTGTCGCCATTCTCTTAATTCTTCACTCAAATCACTCAAAGAAAAGCTTCTGCTTCTCACACTTATGAATCTTTCACCCTCTGAAAAACTCTCACACTCAAAAGAAAAACTGTTGTTTTCTCACAAACCAGCTCGACCTGGCTCTCGATACCAAATCTTAAGACTAGAATGTATAAGAAAATCTGTGTTTTCTTATTATTCAGAGCAAAGCAAAGACAACTACGACTAGGTAGTGGTGCTACTGGTAACCTAACTGAAAGAATAAATCAACAACTACACCCTGAACAATAGGGGTTATTCCCTTCTAACAACTTGGCTGACAATAACGACTAACAACTTCAATAGTTTCCACTGTTACAAGTCATGAGCAGTTAGTGAAGCTTGAACCTGAGATGGAGATGAGGTGCAGTGTATTGAAATGGGTTTATTGGTGACTACAAGCAAGAAGATATTTTTGTGCAAATGGCTTGAGTCTGAGATGCAATTACCAGGCAATGGTTATGTTACATGAACTGGTAATGGTTTGTTGGTGAATGTTAGGAATGGGTACAAGCTGAAGCGGATGGACATTGTATGGAAGCTACAAAAGTAAAATTGAGTTGGTTATTGAGGTGTTGCTGTGACAATACATGGGCTCATGGCAAAGAATTAGACCCAAGTTAGAGAAACTGGAATTGCTGCAATGAGGTAGCAAATGGTATTGTAGAATGGCTTGAGCTCAAATTGCAGGTTGTCGTGGGATGTGCAGTCAGCTAGCTATGATAGCTGAACTGTCTTGAGTGAACGGATGAGTAACTGGTGCTATTTAGATGCGGCTCATAGGAGAACGGAAGATGATAAGGGATAGCAGAGTGGTGTGTTGGTGATTTCTGGGGTTGGTTGTAGTTTACGTTGCAGCTGAGTTGGTGGTGATGTTAACAATGGTGAGGGCAGGCCTGAACAACTGAGGTTATTGGTTGGTTGCGACGGGATGAATGGGTTGCAGAGAAGCACAAAGAAATTGGAATAGTTGAGTCTGTGGTTAATGATTTAGGTGGAGAAGTGTGCAACTGGTGCAACTAAAGGCAGGTGCAGTGACTGTGGAGGTTGAAACTGAAGTCTGAATGGGTTTTGAAGTAGAGATATGATGCAGCTGCAATGAATGAATTATAGATGTATGTTAGGATGAAATTCTGCAGGAAAGAAGATTTGAAAGGCCTGGAATCGACCGGAAATGACCATAAACAGTTAAAACTCGTCAGGAATCGGTTATGGCTGAGTTGACTCAGTGAGTTAACCCGAGTTGACATAGAAGGACTTGAACCTGTATTGAACGGTCTATGGCTGCTAATGGGCTGGAATGTGGTCAAGTCATGGTTGAGATTTTGGAAACCTACTCACACAAAGGAGAAACTATATAAGCTCTCTAGTTCTATTCTATTATCTTCTTCAACTTTTTTTCTAGGGTTTGTGAACATGATATACTTTCTTTTTCTTCTTGTGATGAACTCCATTTATATTAATAGTTAACTTTCTTTTGTTTAAGGAATAAGTTGGAACTCCAACCATTATTTGTGCAATGAATTAGTTTTGTCTCCATACTTTATCGTTTATGATTCATTGTTGATATTGTTACATGATTTGAATACTTGTTTGGTCGAGTCTAGAATGGATTGAATTTTTCATCTCTATTGCTAGATTAAGATTTATTATACGCAAAAGTGGTAATTCCTGATTGCAAGTAGTATAATTATGAGTATTACTTGTAGTGATACATCCTAGTATTCACAAGTGGATCATAACTTTTGTTAAATCGAATTAGTGCGCTTTCCACGTTCGATTACATTGATTAGTATTGTTTCATATAACTTAGTGCTCTTGGGAAGTTAAATTTAATTGTGCTTTTACACTTTAGGTTGCTTTCTAGGTTGAACTCATATATGCATCTTTTAATGTGTTTGTGATGAAATCGGGAAATTAGCGGGATATTTTTGCGATCAAGGTATTCTAGGGATTTTGATAAAGAGATATTAAATATCAATTCTAGTTATTGTTTCGAATACATGTTTATGAATGAAAACGAATCCTTGACCAATATCTTCATCTTATTGATTTGCTTGTTTGCTTTTAGGTTACTTTAGTTTACATTAAAACAGAAAATCCCCCATTGTTTGTATAAGAAATTGAAACATATAACAATCCTAGTCCTCTCTGTGGGAACGATCCTTTCTTTCCCTTGCTATATAATATATATTGAGTAGTGAGAAAGTAATTCATTTTTGACGCTTTTCCGACAACGATCATGACTCACAATGTAAGTTGTGACCGGTTATACCATGCTTCCCAAACTAGGTTGTGACCGGTTACACCATGCTTCTCAGTGGTAGCTTGTAATCGGTTACACCTTGGTTCCCAAAGTAGCTTGTGACCGATTACAACTAACTTCCCATATTAGCTTGTGGCAAGTTACACCTTGCTTCCAAAATTAGCTTGTGACCGATTACAACTAACTTCCCAATATAGCTTGTGACCGGTTACACCATACTTCACAAAGTAGCTTGTGACTGATTACAACATGCTACACTGTATAGGCTTTGACCGGCTATACCTCAATTCTAAACGTAAGTTAAGATAGGTTCTATCTTGTCATCTTGCATTGGTCATCCAAAAGATATTCAATAAAGAACCGAACCAATCATGATTTCCCTTTCGATTATGAGACAAGTTCATACATCTACTTCTTTAAACTAATGTAATAATACATAGTTTTCTAGGATGAAATCATACATATATCTTACACATAATCAAGTAACTAAATACAAAGATTATGTTGATGTCGTATTTACGAAGTTCTAAAAGATAAGCGTTTATACTTCGTAATTCAATAAATTCCTTGACACTTTGTTCATAATGATATGACCAAGTCTAACCACTAGAGTATTATATATATACAGCTTCGCATGTTATGTTTTCAATATAATTCTGACTTGAAAGATACGTTAGGAATGGAAACAAGATCAAGTCAATGCTAGTAAACTTAAGAGGAAGGATGATGTCTTCGTTGTAGTCATTACTTCTTCTCATTCTTCAGTTCTTCGGAGTAATACTTGTATGTCTCAACATTCCTAGACTTTCTAGTCTAACCTAAACAAAGTCGACTCTAGTATTTAATCAAGCGACTCTAGATGAGTTTTGATGCTAAAATATGACAACCAAACTTGACATACCAACGCTTGGTGGTTCAACCGATCTATGCTCTTACATAGTGCATAATTTATCTTGGATCCTGTTCTCTCCTTTTGCTTAGGAGTCAGATAGGCAGGGAGATTCGATACCCACATCAAGTTATCACATTTTCGAATAATAGGAGATGTGGTGGCACCTAGTCAGGTAGACTAATTTATGGTGCAAATAGGATAGTGAAGATTGAAACAATCATCATGCATGAGATTTGTTAAGACCTGTGTTAAAGTAGTCTAATTTCTTGAAGATAGAGCTCAACAAATGAAATAAACCTTTAGTTATCATCTTTTTTATAAAGAGAGTTTTTCAATTGGATACCAAACAACAATCAGAAAACAATGTAGCACATAAGAAAAAAGCAGTAAAAACACTTGAGCAACCTTGTCATCAGAAAACATAGTTTTCGTGATGAAAGTTTGTGAAAACCTCATATTCTCAAGTTAATATTTTTGAGGATGCACACATTACCACATTTAAGTAGCGGTGTGGAGAGTAGAAAACTCACCATTAGTGTCACACGCAGACATAACAATGTCATTTGTACATTTATGATTATCAGGTAATTTTTTACCTTATCTGGCCTTTCTTCTTATTTGTCTTCCTTGAAATTACACAGAAGAATATCCAATATGGTCCAGGATTCTGAAACAGTGTACAATGATGGTTCATGTTGGCAAGTATGCCTATTAAACTTACATGCATAAGTGGTGTCTAATAACACTCAAGACTTAAACCATGATCTACAAAATAAAGATATTTTGTGGAAAAAAAGTTGTCTTAGAAGTATTTAATAGAGTTGTAGCCAAGCCGAACAAATTTGTAAAATAATTCGTGAGCTTCTGTTTAAACCAGAACTGGGTAGGTATGCGTATCGGGTATGCATACTTATGGAAAACCTACAAACTCAGGCTCTAGGGGTACGCGTATCGGGTATGTATACCTTAGATAGTTCGCAAACTCAGATCCTAGGGGAACGCATACCTCCCCCCATTTCGAGTCTCAGATCAATAGGGTACGCACATCAGGTATGCGTACTGTTCGCGGAATTCATGTTGTTCTGAAAATTCTCATTAAAATATTTGAAACATTCCCAATAGCCATAGACAGTAAATATCATTGCTTGCGCAATTTCGATATGATTAAGTTGAAACAAGAATAGTTTATGAGTAATAGATTGTTCTTAACAAAGATTGTTAAGGATCTAAGAACATCCATTTCTTGAATCATATTTCGAGAGAAGACAAGCTTGACTCGAAATTTCTTTTTTACAATATTAAATCTACAATAATAATAGAATGGTGACTTCCTTGAGTAAATAAGACGGTTTAGTCTTCACATACCTCTTTGTTGATGAATTTCTAGCAAATGTCTTCCTTTGTTCTTCGGGGGTTATTTTGTGATGTCTGTTACTCAACTACCGTACTCTAATCCTAGTTTGAGGCTTGAATTTAGTAGACTAGAAATGAAGATATAGTTTTGTGCATCTAACATTGACAACAAGCTTGAAGACGAGTTCGACCGAGCAGTGCTCTAACACTATTGAAAAGAAGAGGGTGCCAATTACACCACCAAAAAAAATTCGGCAGTGCTCTATGTATATGTATATATATATATATATATATATATATATATAATATATATATATATTATATCTCTATCTTTTCTATATCAAAAAGTCTAGACAATGGAGTCTGTGAACCTGATTGTTAAGAAGAGTACTTGGAAGATCTCAAAAATCAACATTTAAGACCATTCTAGTCGTATCCAATATATCCATATCCGAATTCTGCCAAGTATGAAACTTGTTATCTATCTTTCAAGATACGAATTCTTCAAGAAACAAATCTCATAATTGATATTAATTATACAGACGTATTTACTAGAATTGAATACGTATAACTTGTGTAAATTCTATTATAAAGATAAACAATATAATACGAAAAAGGAAAAATACAAGATACCGGAAATTTCGTTAATGAGGAAACCGTAACTGTAGAAAAACCCCAAGACCTCGTCTAGATTTGAACACCAAATTGTATTAAGTCATTACAGACACTAGCCTAATATCAGATTTCAGACAGGAATGTAGTTGAGACCGAATCCATCCTCCAAGTGATTCAGTTACAATCGCGCTCCTTATGTCTCTTGAACCTCGAAAGGCTCTATGCAATTGATTCCATTAGCTGACGTCATTTACAGCCTAAGAGTTGCTTTAACCTAATTAAAGAATTTTGATATCAATACACCTCTATCAAATAAGCCTATTTGATTTCCCTTTAGATCGAATAGGTCAAAAGCCTTGGAAATCTGTTAGCAATAAACGAAACTAGCAAACCTCACAAATAAGGAACAATTTCACTTAGTTAGCTGAGAAGCCCGGATTCTTGGTCACCTCTCAAGAAAAATCTTAACTAATCAATTAAGAATAATTTCCAAATTTCTATCTCGAGGAATCACAAAGTCTGAGACGAAGAGAACTTTGTGATTTATATCTATTTCGTTCTTGAAAGAGATTATTAAAACCTCGATAAAAGAATGGACAAGATCAGGATACGCGAATTATCAAGATAAAGATAGTCGGACCTGGCTTCATGAATCCCTAAGTGAAGTTTTTCAGCCATAGACCTAATTATGTTCTCGAGGAAACCTATGTGTTTAGAGGACGAATAAGTCATTTGTTACAGATTTTCTATGACATAGAAGTGTCAGGGATTAAATTTCTCAGTTGATTGAGTCTGTCTATTTATAGATTTTATAGACTATGGTTGCTTAAAATTCAAGCAATTAGGGTTGTCAATCGGTCTTGTTCCTCCCAGGTACCTATGGACCTGGTACCAGACCCGATAAAAAAATATGGATTCGGGTCCCAACATTCCCGTGTCCGATTTCTAATTTAGTGTACTCGGAACCGGACCCATAAGGACCCAGAAACCTGTCGGTTACGCCTACTCGTTGGGTCTTTGAAAATTAATTATATATTTTTTTTATTTTATTTTTTATTTTTTTGTGTTGCCTTGAGTTTAATAATTATATACATAAAGTTATTGTTTTTATCTACATAAATATTCTAATTGAAGATTAAATCTGCCGAATTCAATAAAAGAAGAAAAAAATCCAACCAAAACTAGGAAAAACTTTTAGATCTTGGGTAAAATTAACTACACCCACGGGTACCCGGTAGGAATACCCGTTAGTACCCGGAAATTTTTCAGTTCCTAACGGGTTTATCCACCGGGTATCGATTTTGCTAATGCATCCAATTTTAGGACCACGAACCGGACCGACCGACTCATCGGGATCCAACCCACTGACAACACCCTGATTGCAATATAAAGGCATATAAACTTGAGTCCTGTTAACTTGTATCCCCGTATACATGTTAGGGATTAGTAAACTACTATAAATTAGCATCAGTTTTATAAATTTGTACTGGAACTGGTGCAATCAATTTAGAATAAATCTACTATAATAAATAGCTATGGATTTTCCACTACTACCCTTTAAGCCAACTGGCCAAATATAATCTTGATTTATATAAAATCAATAATCATACAAATCCCATGATTAGAGAATGTGAAAGTATACGAATCACATAATTGGCTCGTACTAGTGTATATACTAACCCCATATTTGGCTTTTGAGTTTTGTCAATAAGATGCTATGCTTAAAAAGAGATGCTTACAACAGCAACATCATCACTATCAACATTAAGAACATCATCGAAGTTCTGCTGGTGTTGGATACGAATCATACGTTATAGGGTTTTAATTTGAAGGGGATCTTGATGATTTGTTTTGTTCTTTAAGTTGTAAAGTTCCAATATTGAAGATATATATTAATACAGAAGTGTAAATTCTATTACAGAAGTACTTGATAAACCCTAGAAGCAATTTATTTTGGAGATCCAGGGAAGAAAAAATCTAAGTTTTGTTTCCTTATGCAAAGGAGAACGAAACAGCAAAAGAATAGGAACCCGAAAGTTAGTCATTGGTTGGAAGGATAGAGAATAATTAAACCGAATTATTATTAATGCGGGGTAGTTATTGAATTTTAGTAAGTATTAAATCAATAAATTTATTTTGTCGAGATATTTGATATTCCTTAAACTTTTGACTCTCTCGTTCTTTAGAAATAGGGTTTTATTATCTTGTGCACCCATGCACAAGATTACACCCAATCATTGTATTAGGAAAGTGCAAAAACAATTAAAAAAATAAGAGAGATGTTTCCACTTGCATTGGAGACTGTAAATTAACATAGATCTACCAAACATGATTTATTGAGAATGGAGTTTTGCACTCTTCAATGCAAGTGGAAACCATCTCTCTTATTTTTTAAATTGTTTTTGCACTTTCCCAATACAATGATTGGTTGTTATCTTGTGCATGGGTGCACAAGATAACAAAACCCATAGAAATAACACAGGCGGTAACACAACTAGACTAATTAAAGAATTACAACCAGCTTTGCCCTGGATATCTCTTGATAACACAACTAGACTAATTAAAGAATTACAACCAACTTTTCCGTGGACATCTCTTGATAGTAACCTATTAAAGCTGAATTTTGATTTTCTTGGATTTCTAAATCCTTAGCTGGTTATGGGCAATTTCGTGTAACGATACATATTTAGCTAGCCAAGCTGGCTTTGGATTATTTTTGGCCTCTAGTCCTGAAGAATCTAAAGCTCTAGCTATTATAGGGGATGTAAAATGCGCAAAAGCTTCAAATCTTCCTGGAGGGAGACTGCAAGTGCATCATAAGTTATGCACATGGACAATACAATTCCATTAAGTGGCGTAACCGGGAAATAGTTAATGAAGCAATGGAAATTTTTCCCATTTGCTAGATTTTTTAGGAGTCTCTTATATCAATCACAAAAGAAATTCAGTTGTCGATATCTTGCAACAAAAAGAGACATTTCTTGTTAATGTTCTGTACCATGCTTATTTATTTATTTTGGAGGTTCGATTTAAGGATAAAGCAAATTTGGTTCGCATGTTTTATCCCTTCGTCAACATGAGGTTTTGATTTAGCTTCTTCTTTCGATTTTATTCATATGCATGATTTTGAGCGCGTTAATTTGTTTGAAATCTATACTATATTAGCAACGGTTGCTAACACACAAACAATCAACATGAAAGCCTTTTTTGTAATTCTCTTTGCGATTGGAATACACTAACTTAAAATAAATAAATAAAAGCACGATACAACACAAAATATCCAAAAAATAATCGAAGAGGTTGAGCCGTGATCGTAGGTCTGGGTGATACATAGCAATAATAAAAATGATAGGAAAATCTGATGGCTTGAAATAGATGTACGTGAATACCAAGGGTGAATAAAGCAGAAGTCTTGGTTGCTGCCATTTGGTGAACAACCTTAGAGAGTCGTACATCATTGTTGTAGCGAAACACATGATCACTCCTCTTTTTCTAGAGTGATAAGCAAATATTTTGGCGCGACTTTCTAATTTGGAAGGTAGTGAAAAGGAGAACCGACGGCTGTGATCAAATGATTGGCTAACACTAAAGAGGATTCAGTTTGATGGCGCCAAATCATTGGGAAATGAAAAATAAGTTATCCGTTAAGGTGGGTCCCACACAGTGAGGCTTAGATCTGTTTTCTCAAACAATCAGTGACTTTAGTTTCTCAGCTGTACTCATTTTTTGAGTGAGGATTTTGGAAGCTGGGGATTTGCTTTTCAAAGCTTCAAATCCAGTAAGTTATCTTTCAATTACTACTTTTGAATCTTTAATTTAGGATAAGCATTATAAATTGCTTTTTCTTTCCTTTCAAATTCCAACTGAAGCTAGGGTTTTTCTGGGTACCAAATTGATGATTCAATTTGTCTGTTAAAATTTTATAGATTCGCATCATTCACTAAAGATTGCGTCTTTTTTTCTCTTTGAATTGATATGAAATTGGTGAGCTTTTTGTCTCATGGACATTGAGAGCTTAACGAACAACGGTTTCTAAATCATTCTGCGCTTATCCACTACTTATAGGCAATTGGATTTGAGTTGAATGCACAATCTTAACACGGATTTGATTTGAGCGTCCCATCTAGGATTCTTTACTGACATCTCCTTGTCTTTTGGAGCTAATCTCAGACACATGGAAGTTTCTGATACAAAGACATGCAAAGGATATGCTAAGCCTCCATGGTTGTTCAAAGGAAGGCAAGTGTTCTTTCATTTTCTTTTCTATTTTAAGTTTTTATTTACTTTTGCTGTCGGGGTTTTGTGGTTATGGGGTAGTAACTTTCAGCATAAATGTTTTTAATTTGTGTTTCAGTGCCCTGTACCAGCTTCATCTTGTGAAAGCACGAACTGCCCGTACTTTCATCCCCAAGGAGTGTAGATTGGTTGAAGCTTTTGGGTACTCAGCATTTGACCATTTTATAAAACTTTGTCATTTATCATAGTCAATACTAATTAGGTGAGCTTCGGATCTTGCAGATATACTCTAGGTGGATTCTTCCTTGCTCACTATGATGACAGCCCTGCTGGAATATTTGATGAGGTTGTCATGTTGTCTGTACATTGAATATGATATGGAAGTTATTTCTACTGGAGTCAAATGTGTTTCTTCGTTTTCATTTTAATACATATCGGATTTTAATGTTTACCTTCTATCTTTATATGAGGATTTTCTGTTTGTGAATCTCAGTATTTTCTTGCATTCTAGTACTATTCATAAGTTTCAAACAATGTATGAAGTAGACCCTTATACCGGTCACAAAGAAAAGGGAAATGAAAAGAACAACGGCCATTGTCGATGGTTCTTGTCTGTTATTTACAGTTCTTGAGAACGGCAACTGGAGAATGTTCCCGTTATACCCCCCAGAGACCGTTCTGGTTTTATAACGTGGCGCAACGGGCTGGTTTGCAAATGATTATAACGGCTTTTTTTGAAATATAACTTCCGGGTTTTCAGATACTGAAGATCAGCTGATATATATAAGCAATCTACAGATACAGAGACAGAAAATGAAGATAAATTTGTTTTTCCTTTTTCGTGTTTTGTAACTAACAATTACATTTTGACTGACAGCTTGTGGTGATTGCTGGAATTGTTTGGAATCCCCCGACTTCTTGCGCGTAAGTTTGTTTCCTAATGCACATGTATTGTTGAGCTAATGCCATTTGAAGTGTTCTTACACCATAACATAATGATATTTATCAGTGATACAAAAATGAATACAAGTTGAATTATTTGTGGGAACAGATGGGCTGCGAGGGTGCTTGTGAGCAGCCATGAGGCATGCAATCATGGACGAAAGGTTCGGGATCTGCTGTGACTCTTTATGCAGATGTTCTGTCATTCTTTCAGAAAAATTACTTTACATTCAACTATTTCCTCGTTTTGTTTGTTATCATGATTATGTTTTCCCCATCTCAAGTTTTATGAAGTTTAGTTCATGGTCTGATTTCAAAGAATATTTGCTGGAAGTTGCAATGATTCCAATTCTTGAAAACTGGATTTCTACTCATATCAACCTTCTTTGAAACAGGAGGTAGGCCTCCCGAGTCAAGTTGCTGGATTCTCAAAGGTAAATTATGTGAATCTTAGAGCAAAATCCTATGGGGAGTGGGACACTACTTCGTCTGAAGTAGTGTCCCAATAAAGAGCAATTTTGCTCCCATTATGGGAGTAGAAGAGCACCCTTTCAGTTCCACCCCAAAGTCGTTCACTTCTACTTCCCACATCTTTCCTAATCCATTTTGAAAGGGATACGGTGTTTTACCCTATCCCATGCCCTTGCTCTTAAGTTTTCTTGTGCATAATTGATTAAATGTGTATCGCTTTTGCATGAATAAGTTAAGTAGTAACAGTGTGCGTGCTGAATGCATTTATCATAGGATTGGAACCATCACCACATTAGCAGCTACATTCTGCACCATTATATGACGGATAAATTAAGCGTTTGAAAATATAAGAACACAGAGTCTGATTGAGACAATACACTTACTAGTTATAACTAAGTCCTGGTTTCAGATTGTGTCTTCTGGTGCCAACTAGTACCAGTCACTTCTTTCATAACGAAAGAAACACAGGAGAACTTGGAAAAATGTCATCAAGCAATGAACCAAAGCTCAACTTTTTTAAGCATGTATTAGAATGTGCCGTAAAATGTATGTTAATTTTCGTTATTGGCAGAGCACTATGGGACTTTCGGAGAAGCCACGAAATAAAGGCAGTGATTTCCTTAACCGGATTGGTATCGATACGGCCTTCAGCAGTCCAAAGGATCGTACGGATATCCATGTAACTGAAATCGAGGGGTCGACTACAACTGATTTCTGTAATATTAACCTTGCAACTTGTGAGTAGGATGATTCCCGCTTTAAATCGATTATGCCAACCAGTCCCCATTCTTCGTTTCAAGAGCGTCTATGCTATTGAATTGAGTAATGAGTTTATTTTTATAGTTAACTGCAAAGCAATGTTGATATTTTTTGAACATGATTTACATTCTTTCACTCCAACTAGTGCATCTTTTTGCTTGTAGCATTACTGACCTTATATTTTTCTGGACATGAGTTTAATGTTGGCAGTGCCAGATTCAAACTCAATTGATAAGTGGATGGGACCTGCCATCAAAATGTCGCTCCCCAGCTTTAGGTATTTTTCTGCAGCAATATAACTATTTGGTTTCACAACTTCCCAACTTTGAGAAGAACTGATATGTCGTTGATGATGCAATTTAACGCAGTGGGCACACAGAATATAACCCTCAGATTCTCAAGTATTCGTGCCAGATTGACTGCAGGTTCATGTTTCTTTTCATCTTACAATTATGAATCTTCAGATTCCAGAGCTTAAACCTCTCTTTGTTGTTTATCTGAAACCTCTGCTCAATGTCTTTTTTATTGTAGAGTTCGAGCAGTGGAGCCAGCGAAAGTTTCAAAAGCAACTCAATTTGCATCGCAGGCTGTTGAAAAAGCATCTGGTCTGCAGAGTTCCAGTACATCTGTGGAATCTAACATCTACTCAAAAGAACAAATCAACGCACGTGACAGGAGCATTTCTGTGTTATTGTCAAAACCATTATTGGCTTTAGAATTTAATTTTCTGAAAATGCAGGTTGAAGCTCCCACTGTAGTTGGCAACAACTCAACCAATGCTAGAGATTCTTAAACTACCTCCATGTCTAGTCATGAACTTCTCACCTAGGTAGCAAGTTCCCCCATGGTAAATTAGGTTCCTAAATGATGTTCACCGATTCTTACTCAGGTAACGTTGTTGAGGAAGCAAAACACTTGGTAGTTTGAGCGGTGGATCAATTTTTTGTTTATTCAAAGAGCCCAAGCTTAGAAAACGCGCCGTTGCTTTTGTATCTGTAAATGGTTATGATATACTTCAGCATTTTTCCTCTTGGAAGTCTTTTTTAGCAAAATTTGCAATTCCATGCTCAAAACAAGTGATTCCACATGTTCCAAATGTTGCCTCGGTGAACTCATAAATTCCTAACCAGATTCCAATTGAAAATCTTGTTCCAATTTGTCATTCTTCAGACATATTCTAAAGTTAACGTGCATTGTCATCTCTCTTTTGGCCCAAGTCCAAAGAAGGCAGTATATAGCTAGCAAGGCCCAAAAGAAATTTCTTTACTATCATAATGAAGTGTATTATTAAATCAACTCCAACGCTCGACGTCAAGGTCATCCTATATGGAGGGACTCTAGATACCACCTTTAAAAAAGATCGAAAGTAAAAAAAAGGTTATAAAAATTGAAAGGAAAAGGGCTATATTAAGAGTACAAGTATTTACAACCGGAATCAACTCTGCGATACGATATGTATGCAAGATAGATTCCCACTGAAACAAGGTTTGGCTATAGAAACACTGTAGAAAACATAAGAATAGCAAAACTACAAAGTAATATATTGTCCAATTAGAAAATTCAACTCCTCTTTTTCTTTAGCTTCGCCTCCAAATATTCTGTTACTTCTCTCTTTTTAAATGTGCCCAGGAATTGCATATAACATCTTCCATCAAATCTTCCAGTTTCTGCCAGTAACAACATTGCGTTTCCAAGCTTCAAAATGCCTTGTTACATTGGAAGAAACCACCAAGGAAATCTTGAAAGACTGAATGAAAAAGGACCAAACTTCAAAAACATAAGAACAATACAACAAGATATGCATGGAGACTCCATTTGATTTTGACAAAGCACACACATGCCGTTTTGAATATTAACACCTCCATAATTAAGCTTAAGCATATCCATGGTTGGCAAAGAGTGATGAAAATTTGCCAATAACATGAAGTTTACTTTAGAAGGAATAAAATTCTTCGAAAGATATTGTTAAAGTGCACCTCTTCAGAATAATCTTGTTGCAAATCATAATTGTTAGAGCACTGCTCGGTCGAACTTGTAAGTTTTGCTATCTGAAAAAGCGGAGGTACAACAACCACACCCAATATTTCGCTTAGCAATCTGTATGGACTAACTCCAATATACTTTCAAGAGAATCAACTAGACAGTCAGACTCATTCTTAATAAAAAGTATATCAAAGAGTTATATCTCAATTTCTCGATTCAATCCGTAATCAAACAAATAAGAATTTGCGAGCCTGATTGAATACAAGAGAAATAACTTGAACGGTACCAAAGACAAATGTTCAAAGACCAATCAATTTAAATCAACAACCAAAGGTTGGATTTGCTAATTGATCGATACAACGCGCAACCTGTGATATTTCAATTATATAACAAAATATAATGCGAAAAAGAAATAACACAGACACCATAAGTTTTGTTAACAAGGAAACCGCAAATGCAGAAAAACCTCGGGACCTAGTCCAGATTTGAACACCACACTGTATTAAGCCGCTATAGACACTAGCCTACTACAAAGCTAACTTCGGTCTGGACTGTAGTTGAACCCAAATCAATCTCACACTGATTCAAGGTACAGTTGCGTTCCTTACGTCTCTGATCCCAGCAGGATACTACGCACTTGATTCCCTTAGCTGATCTCACCCACAACTAAGAGTTGCTACTACCCAAAGTCGAAGAATTGATAAACAAATCTGTCTCACATAGAAAAGTCTATTGAATAGATAAATCTGTCTCCCACAGATATACCTATGAGTTTTTGTTTCGTCTTTTGATAAATCAAGGTAAACAAGAACCAATTGATAACCCGGACTTATATTCCTAAAGAACAGCCTAGTATTATCAATCACCTCACAATAATCTTAATCGATTAACGAAACAAGATATTGTGGAATCACAAACGATGAGACGAAGGTGTTTGTGACTACTTTTCTATCTTGACTATCGGAGATATAAATCTCAAGCCAGTCTTATGATTGTACTCAATCATGATAGAAAATAGCAAGATCAGATCACGCAACTACAGAGAAAATAGTTGGGTCTGGCTTCACAATCCCAATGAAGTCTTTAAGTCGTTAACCTACAGGGTTTCGTGAGAACCCTAAGGTTAAAGGAGAATCGACTCTAGCTTATGCAACTAGTATCACACATGAGATGTGGGGATTAGGTTTCCCAGTTGCTAGAGTTTTCCTTTATATAGATTTCAAATCAGGGTTTGCAATCTAAGTTACCTTGGTAACAGAGGATTCAATATTCACCGTTAGATGAAAACCTGATTAGATTCAAGCTAATATCTTTCAACCATTAGATCAAACTTAACTTGTTATACAGAAATGAAATTCACCTTCATTTAGGTTTGGGTAACCGTACCTAAACGTGTACACCTAGTTGGTTCAACAATAGTTAACCAATGGTTAGCCATATGAGCACTTTCATATCAACCTTATTCATCTTTACCATTGAAAAGACGAGGGTACCCAAATATACCTCAATCTAAAACTTTTCCACCTATAAGTCCTTTCTCCGAAAGTGATTGTCTATGGACTGAGTCGAGACAATACAGCTAATCGGTTCACACTTCGTGTGATCGTCTATGGATACGAGATCGAGACAATACGACAACAAGATAACTTGTGTGATTGACTATGGATACAAGATCGAGACAATACACAACGAGGTATGTTTACTTGATAATAGGTTCGGACTTAACCAAACACAATAGGATTGCTATCAAGTAAATAGGAATTAACGTTTGTGTATTTTACTTCTAAGTATAATAAAACAATTATAATTGCGGAAATAGAAAAGTAAAAGACACAGAAAGATTTTATTAACGAGGAAACCGCAAATGCAGAAAAAACCCCGAGACCTTGTCCAGAATTGAATACTCTCAGGATTAAGCCGCTATACAAAATCAAAACCAACTTCGTATAGTTGAGACCAAACAACTAACCCTATAGTTCACCTAGTTCCGTCTGTATCCCTGCGCCTCCAACTTGCAGTAAGTCACGCACTTGGAATAATTCCTTTGGTTCGTATTCCAAACAGTAAAGGAACAACAAATCTGTTCGGTAACAACTCTTTTCAAACAACGTGATATGAGTTTGACAAAAGGCTCTTCCGTTTATCCCAATAAACTCCTTTGTCAGGTCCTTAGATCTATCCAATAACAACTACCAAAGTAATTGTCAAGATTTTGCAATCAATAGTTTTAATCACAAAAAAACGTATTGATGTCGATCTACTCAACTAATCAATCTAATCTATCAAAAAGATAAACCGATTATAGTTGGATCCCTTTCCAGCCGAAACAAGTATTGTGCACACCAAAGATTATGAACCCAAATCAGAAATCTTCTTCGTCTTCAAATCTTCTTAGATCTTCAATAAACACCTGCACACAATCAACTTGAATCTCTTGTGATCAATCACAAACAGAATGGAGTCTGTTAACAATGGATTATCACAAGACGTCTTTAGATCTACAAACAGTCTAAAGATCTCCCGTCGAAACTTCGATCTAGTTTGAGTGAATCTTATATCAGAAGAGAAGATTCTCAAGCATAAACAAACTAGGTGCAATCAAAGTTAAACAACCGTTAGACAATCAAATCAATCGAAAACTAATGATAAACTGCAATTATCTAGTTT
>JAJJMB010001096.1:1695052-1974685 GCA_023531105.1 Papaver atlanticum | reverse complement strand
AAAAACTTGTTGCACCCTCTTACAAGGATCGATTCCCCTTTGCTTGTGATCGGTTGCACCTCTTACTAGGATCGGTTCCCCGATGTCTAGAGTAAGTCATACCAATTACAACAAATCGATCATACCATCTCAAGTGATTACTTATGATCGGTTTCACTAATAAAAGTCATACCAATACAAAAGTCAGGCCTTGTGAATAGTTTTACCAAGATACATAACCAAGTTATGAGCGGGTATACTAAACACACATATTGGTAATCCAAAGATTTGCAATGAATAACAATACCAATAAGCCTAGCGATTTCCCTTTCGATTCACAAAACAAGTTTATGAATGTACTTCCTTTAAATGAATGTAAAACATTATTTCCTAGGACGAAATCTTCACCCATACCCATACATAATCACAATAGCATTCATACGATTATGTCGATGTCTTATATACGAAGTTCAAAAGATAGACGCTATACTTCGTATTGTAATTCCTTAATACTATGTCTAACTAGAGTATAATCATTCACAGCTTCGCAGTTATGTTTTTAATAAGCACGACTTCAAAGATACGTTAGGAATGAAATAGTTCAAGTCAAATATTACTAACCTCAAGAGGAAGGATGATGTCGTCGTTGTAGATCCTTACTTCTTCACATTCTTCAAGTCTTCACGTAATACTTGTAAGTCTCATATCCTAGTAACTTTCTAGCTAACCTATACGAAGTTGACTCTAGTAAATAATCAAGCAACTCTTTAAATGAGTTTTGATTCACTAAAATATGACAACCAAACTTGACATACCAACGCTTGGTGAGTTCAACCGAGCTATGCTCTAACAACCATAACTAGTTCAAGTGACTCAAATGAACTAGTTAGAGAGTTGTTCAATTGCTTAGATCTCATAGAAGTATACAAGACACAATCGAAGAAAAATCGATTTTGATTCACTCGAATCATTTCATGAACATTATAGCCACGGTTTGCGAAGATTGCATTCCTTATTATATAAATGTTTTAGTTCATGAACAAACCGATTTTAGAAAGTAACCTTCTTAGGTATGCAAAAGGGTATGCATACTTAAGTGACCTGATTGAGTTTGTTTTCACTTCCAAACTCCAGCAGAAATTCACAAACGTGAACTTTCCGCCAGTATGCGTACGGGTAAGCATACTTACCCGGATTTCCAACAACCGCCAGTACGCGGAAGGGTACGCATACTTTAGGTTCACGGTTTTGGACTTTTACACAAATGTGAGAACACACTATGTTTATATCCAAACATGGTTACTCTATCTAAGCTCTCATTTCAATCATTGAAACTTTCTTAGAGGATGTTATAATAGTTGTTATCCACAAACTATTTTCATCAAAGCGATTTTCAAGTTATTGAAAATCGTCACGAGTAAAGATGAACTTGGCTAAAGCGAAAGCTTACCAACACATATTTCGAGAAATAGATAAGCGAGATAAACTCGGCTCGAAATAGCAAATCTGTATAATTGAAGTCTATTTAGTAATACGACTTTTTTCTCAAAATAGGAGATAGAATAGATAGACTTTTGAGTGATAGATAAGTTCAAGTATCCACATACCTTTTGTTGATGAAGTTCCACAAGTTCTCTCGAGTAGTTCTTCGTCTTCATTCGATGAACGCCGTGGAGTCTAGAGTTCAACTACACTTACTATCCTAGTCCGAGACTTAGCTATAAGTAGGCTAGAAATCAAGACTTATAGTTTTGGCAACTAAACTTGACAAACAAGCTTAAGATAGCAACGCTTGCGAGTTCGACCGACAAATGCTCTAACAATCTCCCCTTTTGTCAATTTTAGTGACAAAACTATCAATACATATGGTATACAAAATAAATAAACTTTGTAGCTTCTCTTCCAAATGCTTGATCTCCTTGGTTCTTCAGCATTACTCGAAATCTTCGTCACTTCCAAGTACTCCAATGATTCCAAATGTGTTCAACTCCGCATCATTTTTGTTGAAGATCCGTAGCTATAACAATGAGAAAACAATAAATCTCAATCATTGTTATACAGTGTCATAGTATTATTACACAGCATCAAAGTTCAATTGTATCACAACTTTGACAACAATACTATGGTGATATGTATCACTCCCCCTTAGTCAATACTTCATCTCACATGAAAACCGCTCCCCCTTACATAATGATCCGAAAACCATATGTATTTGTAGTGTGAACTAAACATTAATTCTCCCCCTTTTTGTCAATAAAATTGGCAAAGTACGAAAATTAGTGGGATCCTAATGAAATTTCCATAGAGATACTTCATGACCAAAAGAAATGTACATATCAACTTTTTTAGATGCAATCATATAGCCGAAACTAAATGCATTCATCAAGGAGTTTATAAAGATACAAGATAACCCCTATAATATTCCACGGACGCACTCCCTACAAAGATTTGGCAATTGAGCACAAGTTCAATTAAGAACAATCCCTCATAAAATGTCATTCTCGAAAGCACAACAAGAGCGACCTTACTTTTATAAGAAAAGAATGATTTCTTTGGACATTAACAAATCACATGAAACATGAATTTGTATCCAAAAAATCTCAATTAAATTAACCACAAGAGAACCCATGACTAATTTAATCGGAAATGCTCACATAAGAAAACTTACGGAGCCGCACAGTATTTACATAAAGATATGGATCAAGGAAGATCAATACTGCGGAATACACAAAGATTCATTCTTTCTTTTTTTCATCACTATTTGCACAATGACATATAATAGACTTTAATCTTTGTAAACAAAAGTTCATCCTATCTTCCATCAATATTTACATAATGACATAATAGGCTTAACTTTTGTTTGTCAAAAGCTCATTCAATCTTTTATCAATACTTGCATACTGACATATTAAAGACTTAACTGTTGACCACGTATGGGACAATCACAGTTCATGGACGCAAACACACATATCCCATAACAAGTTGCAATATATAAAACCGTAAAGATTAATACTGCAAAATCATCTTCCAAATAAACTTAAAAACATTGCAAGATGAAAATCGTTGGAAATAGCTATGTGTACTCACAATAATTGGTATTCCAACCCCTAGTTATCCTTCTTAAAACACAAGAATAAATTATCATAAGAAGTTTCCTAGACATTAAGACCTTTGAAAAATTCTTTATCGTCCCCGAACTCCTTGTCGTCAACAGCCATTGGGACATAAGGTTCATGAAGATAGGAGTTGATATCAATAAACCTTCTTGACTGATGCCGAACCAGGGCCTTCTGAATCTCAAGAGTCCTAAACGCAAAAGCCTTTATTTGCTGCACTTCCTTTCTTAATTCCTTCAATTCTCCAAGAACACCAGAAAATTTCTGAAGATTTAAAGGGACAACTCTTGGTTTTCTCACATTCCTCCTTTTTCTTTTCAAATTTGAATGAACAGGAGGAATGTCTTTTTCCTTCATGATTGATGGCTTAAGAATCATGTTAACATCTTTTCCATCAGAAGTTATCATGCTTGGAGTCTCCATAACAATATGGGTTTGTGAGAGGAATTTCTCAAAACAAGCTCTATAAGCAAACTTGTGATAAAAGAGTTTCTTAGAGAAGGAAAAAGGAATGTAGGATTACGGAACCTTTATACACTTAAAGGATTCACGTACGCACAACTCTTACCCTAAAAAAGGCAGAATTGTCTATTTTAATCCTCTTTTTATTGATTAAACAGTGAAGTCCTTTCAATTATCAATTATATATGAAAAGTGGCACGAATTCCAGACTTTACAATGCTCACAGAGCAAAAACAAATGAAAGAAAATCAAAATAATCTAAAGGAATTTTCTTTTCCTAAAGCCTGAGGTGTGCAAAATCTTGTCTCTTTTGATCAGGCACATGAGACAAGATGCACTAACCAACACAATTTAAGTTGTGCTGGGGTGAACAATAATCTGTCCACCATATCCTTTTTGAAAGGAATTCATAGAGCCCTATTTCTCATAGTGTTTAGACCATAAATTTCTGTTTAATGATCTAGTCTTTTCTTTGGAAACTAACTTCTTTGAAGAAGAGATGCGTTTACATACCTCTGATGATTTTTGAACAAGTTATAGCTTGTTTGCTAATTGATTCGCTATTCGTTGAAGTTTGTTGACATATCTCATTTTGTGTTTGTACTTGAAACACTTTGAAAGTTCATGACCTTTGAGAGAACAATAAGAGCATGTCAACCTTGAATATGATTCAGACGCCTGAGATGTGTACGCGGCTAGACACACAGTGGAACCTGAAAAATCAAACAAAGAGTTTCCAGTAGAAACAGGTAGATCAATTTTTTCTTCCAGATCGATTGAGATTTCTTCTGAAAGAATACCAAGATTGATGTATGTATTGCTACAAGTATCCAAATCAATATTTTCACAAAGAAGTGCAACACTTGACTTTTCATCTTCATTAGAATCATAGTTGTCAGACATTTCATCAAGAGTTGCAGCAAGACCTTTGTTCCTAGTGTATTTTTTACGATTTGGACACTCATTTGAAAAATGGCCAAAACCTTTACACTTAAAGCACTGAGGCATATCCTCGTCATCAGTTTCATCATTATCCCTGTTTTTAGGAGGAACACAATTATGAGGTTTTACTGATGACCTGAGTTTATCTCTAGAGAACCGTTTACTTCTCTTCAAAAGAAGATCTCTAAATTGTCTTGTGATTAAGGAGACTGACTTGTCAAGATCTTCATATGATGAATCATCCTCAGAAAGATCATCTTCAGAGATGCAAACACTTTTACTTTTGTCAAGTAATTTAGTGTTCTTTTGTGCTTTGAAAGCAACATCCATTCCGGATTTGGATGTATGCTCATGATCAAAGATCTTTAACTTCCCAACCAGGGTATTTCTGGAAAGAGTTGCAAGGTTATTTCCTTCAAATATGGCATGCTTCTTAGAATCGTATCTAGATGGCAGTGATCTGAGAATTTTCATTACAATGTCCTTTTCAGGAATAGTCTTACCCAATGCAAAAGATGCATTAAAAATTTCAGACACTTGGTGATTAAACTCATCCAATGACTCTTCATCTGCCATACGAAGGTTTTCCCAATCGGAACATAGGTTTTGAATCCTATCTTCCTTTTCAGAGGTATTCCCTTCAAATACAGTTTCTAAGATATCCCAGGCTTCTTTAGACTTTGTGCAAGTAGTCACATGATGCTGAAGATCTGGGGTAATGGCATGTATGATAGCATTTAAGCCGTTAGAATTTTGCTTCGCAGCAAGGATTTCTTCTGAACTATATCTACCAATATCCTTAGGTATAGATACATTGCATTCTGTATTAAGTTGAGGATCATAGCCATTAACAACACATACCCATTTTTGAAAATCATGAGCTTGAAGAAAAGCAGGCATAGCGATTTTCCATCATGAGCAGTTTGAGCCATCGAAGACTGGTGGTACGTTTATGGAGATAGAATTTATGTCCATATAGTCAGATCACTTACAAACACAGACTTATGAGGTCTTAAATGTGTTTGCCTGCTCTAACACCAATTGTAAAAGCGGGGGTACAATAACCACACCCAATATTTCGCTTAGCAATCTATATGGACTAACTCCAATATACTTTCAAGAGAATCAACTAGACACTCAAACTCAATCTTAATAAAAAGTATATCAAAGAGTTATATCTCAATTTCTCGATTCAATCCGCAATCAAACAAATAGGAATTTGCGAGCCTGATTGAATACAAGAGAAATAACTTGAACGGTACCAAAAGCCAATGTTCAAGGATCAATCAATTTCAATCACCAACCAAAGGTTGGATTTGACAATTGATCGATACAACGCACAACCTGTGATATTTCAATTATATAACAAAATATAATGCGGAAAAGAAATAACACAGACACCAGAAGTTTTGTTAACGAGGAAACCGCAAATGCAGAAAACCTCCGGGACCTAGTCCAGATTTGGACACCACACTGTATTAAGCCGCTACAGACACTAGCCTACTACAAAGCTAACTTTGGTCTGGACTGTAGTTGAACCCTAATCAATCTCACACTGATTCAAGGTACAGTTGCGTTCCTTGCGTCTCTAATCCCAGCAGGATACTACGCACTTGATTCCCTTAGCTGATCTCACCCACAACTAAGAGTTGCTACTACCCAAAGTCGAAGAATTGATAAACAAATCTGTCTCACATAGAAAAGTCTATTGAATAGATAAATCTGTCTCCCACAGATATACCTATGAGTTTTTGTTTCGTCTTTTGATAAATCAAGGTGAACAGGAACCAATTGATAACCCGGACTTATATTCCTAAAGAACAGCCTAGTATTATCAATCACCTCATAATAATCTTAATCGATTAACGAAACAAGATATTGTGGAATCACAAACGATGAGACGAAGGTGTTTGTGACTACTTTTCTATCTTGCCTATCGGAGATATAAATCTCAAGCCAATCTTACGATTGTACTCAATCACGATAGAAAACAACAAGATCAGATCATGCAACTACAAAGAAAATAGTTGGGTCTGGCTTCACAATCCCAATGAAGTCTTTAAGTCGTTAACCCACAGGGTTTAGTGAAAACCCTAAGGTTAAAGGAGAATCGACTCTAGCTTATGCAACTAGTATCACACATGAGGTGTGGGGATTAGGTTTCCCAGTTGCTAGAGTTCTCCTTTATATAGATTTCAAATCAGGATTTGCAATCTAAGTTACCTTGGTAACAAAGCATTCAATATTCACCATTAGATGAAAACCTGATTAGATTCAAGCTAATATATTTCAACCGTTAGATCGAACTTAGCTTGTTATACACAAATGAAATGTACCTTCATTTAGGTTTGGGTAACCGTACCTGTTTGTGTACACCTAGTTGGTTCAACAATAGTTAACCAATGGTTAGCCATATGAGGACTTTCATATCAACCTTATTCATCTTCACCATAACTAGTTCAAGTGACTCAAATGAACTAGTTAGAGAGTTGTTCAATTGCTTAGATCTCATAGAAGTATATAAGACACAATCGAAGAAAAATCGATTTTGATTCACTCGAATCAATTCATGAACATTATAGCCACGGTTTGTAAAGATTGCATTCCTTATTATATAAATGTTTTAGTTCATGAACAAACTGATTTTATAAAGTAAACTTCTTAGGCATGCAAACGGGTACGCATACTTAAGTGACCGGATTGAGTTTATTTTCACTTCCAAACTCTAGTAGAAATTCACGGACGTGAACTTTCCGCCAGTATGCGTATGGGTACGCATACTTACCTGGATTTCCAACAACCGCCACTACGCGTACGGGTACGCATACTTTAGGTTCCCGGTTTTGGACTTTTACACAAATGTGAGAAAACACTATGTTTATATCCAAATATGGTTACTTGATCTAAACTCTCATTTCAATCATTGAAACTTTCTTAGGGGATGTTATAATAGTTGTTATCCACAAACTATTTTCATCAAAGCGATTTCAAGTTATTGAAATAATCAACATGACTTTCGTCACGAGTAAAGATGAACTTGGCTAAAGCGAAAGCTTACCAACACATATTTCGAGAAATAGATAAGCGAGATAAACTCGGCTCGAAATAGCAAATGTGTATAATCGAAGTCTATTTAGCAATACGACTTTTGTCTCAAAATAGGAGATAGAATAGATAGACTTTTGAGTGATAGATAAGTTCAAGTCTCCACATACCTTTTGTTGATGAAGGTCCACAAGTTCCTTGGAGTAGTTCTTCGTCTATATTTGATGAACGTCGTGGATTCTATAGCTCAACTACACTTACTATCCTATTCCGAGACTTAGCTATAAGTAGACTATAAATCAAGACTTATAGTTTTGGCAACTAAACTTGACAAACAAGCTTGAGATAGCAACGCTTGCGAGTTCGACCGAGCAATGCTCTAACACTATCTCAATCTTGTTGTCAATGTTAGATGAATAAAATTATATCTTGATTTCTAGTCAACTAAGTCAAGTCTCGGACTAGGTATAGAAATTTATAGTTGAGTATCAGACATCACCCTCGAAGATTAAAGATCCACAAAGACATTTGGAGAACTTCTTCAAAAGGTATGTGAAGATTGAACCATTCTATTTACTCACAATCTTTAGCATTCTATCTTTATGAGACTATGCCGTATAACTTCTAGTAGATTTATTACAAAAAAGAAATTTTGAGTCAACCTTCTCTTGTTAAACATCTCAAAATATGATTCAAGCATTGGATATTCATATAGGTCCTTAACAATATTAGTTTGAAATAATTTATTGTTCAAGAATTAGTTTTTGTGGATCAATTGAAAATTGCCAAAGCAATGATTTTATCATTTAGGAAGGTTTCAAACGTCAAAGAGATAAATTCGGACTTATGTACTTCGACTCATGGTAGGTTGGCGAACCATCTCGTAAACCATGGATATCTGAGTTTCTGGGGTACAAGAAGGTTGGCGAACCAGTTCTGAAACCGTAAGTTCAGAATGACACGGTTCACCAACCGTAATGATTTGAAATTAGTGAAAAGGCTAATGTTTGGCGAACCCAGTTCACAAACCATTGACATCTGAGTTCACGTGCCACTGAAAGGTTGGCGAACCTGGTTCACGAACCGTACCACCCTGACTCGTGAACTTCAAGTCGGTTCACGAACCGTTTCACCAATGGTCCCAGTAAATATTAGCAGATGCTCAAAGACTTGTTTTTTAAATACGTTTAGCATTGCTATGACTTTTATAAACACCTCTAAGACATCATTGATCATTAAAACACTTGTGTATGTGCATCATAATGAAAGAAAGTCTTAAGTGTTTAAATTAACATCAGATTGCTTACTAGTATAAGGCATATTTGCCAAGAACTATACTTATACATGGTTCACGTACCCGGACCACTGCGTATATTCTTTTATGTGATTTCAAGATAGACTTCTCATATGCTTAGTTGAAACCCTAATTATAGTTTCATTTAAGCAGAGAAAGTGGTAGACTGAATCTCAAGATATCTTAGAGTGAATCCTAAGCAACCCTCAGTCTTTAACATCTATAAATAGAGACACTATAATGCATAAATTGACCAAAATGATATGGTGAACCACCTGTTACGAAGATTCATAATAGTACAATACAATATTATTGGCTCTCTTGTTAAATTAAAGAATCTAATTGCACAAAAATGCATACTCATTTGACAATGGTGGTTGGTAGCATGGTTAATTTTGTGGTGGTTCGACGGTGATTTTTCTAATGGATTGAAAATTTAGATAAAAGGATCATGAAATAAGTGCATTAAACGAAATCAATTCTAATTTCTGTGGAAATGTAGCCTGAAGATAGAAACGAACATCTGCCAAGAAGCTTTTGAGATTGGAGTGACTTGCTCGGAGAAGAATCAAATCATCACTTGGAATTTGCAATAAGTTTGTCATTACTAATCAAAAGAAAATCTCATGTGATCCAAAAATCTCACCGATACAAATTTTTGACTTCTACTTAGTATCGGCAATAGGAGTATTCTAGGTTGTTTTTAATCGGTGTCGTTGTTGAGGAAGCAAAAGACTTCGTAGTTTGAACCGCAGATCAATTTTTTGTTTATTGAAAGAGCCTAAGCTTAGAATTGCGGTGTTGCTTTTGTATCCGTAAATGGTAATGATATATTTAAGCATTTTTCCTCTCTGAAGTGAACCATA
This sequence comes from Papaver atlanticum, assembly GCA_023531105.1. Taxonomy (NCBI): domain Eukaryota; kingdom Viridiplantae; phylum Streptophyta; class Magnoliopsida; order Ranunculales; family Papaveraceae; genus Papaver; species Papaver atlanticum. The sequence goes on along the minus strand of JAJJMB010001096.1, from coordinate 1,964,981 downwards.
TGTTCCAAATGTTGTATCGGTGAACTCATATATTCTTGAAAAAAATTCCAATTAAATCTTGTCAATATTGTCATAATTATTAAGACATATTGGCATCTCTTAAGTGGCCCAAGCCCAAAAAGGCAAATGTTAACCTATAGCTAGATGCTCAAAATAAATTTCTCTATTATGGTCAATCGTAAAGAAGTGTTTTATTAAAGCATCTCCTATGCTCAGGTCCAGGTCATTTTATGCGGAGATCTAAGGTCGGTTTTAATGCAGTTTACCATTTTATTTTTTATTTGCTATGTCAAGTTGGCTGGCAAACCAGCTGCGCCATTATGGGAAATCAATTAAGCGACGGAGATGCTATCGGGCATCTTTGACTATAGCCATTAAAGATGGTCTTGACTATATCGCCGATGTAATTAATATTGCCAATACTCGACTCTATAGCGTCTCCAGATACCCATTCCTCTCTGCACCTTCTTTTTTCTCCTCTAATTTTTCCTAAACAAACATCTTTGATCCTTAGTTATTTTTCTCCACATATGAAACAAAAAAACTAAAAGAAACAAAAACATAAAAGTCAAAGTGTTTGTATCTAAAATTTGGTTTAAGGTAAAACAACGCACAGTCGAAGTACTTTATTTAGGTTCGACGATCAAAATCATACAAAACTAGCCTAAACCAGCAGGTGGAATGTCATTTTCGTCATCATCCTTACCCCCTTTACCAGCGGGAATTCCTTAGTTACCATCATCATTACCTCCTTTACCAGGTGGAATTTATTGGTCTTCATCAGTTTCATCAGAATCACTTGGTTCAGGTGGTGGCTGAGTATCCTTCCGTTCACGAATTTTAAGCGTTTCAGGCTCCACAAATTCCTCTCTAAGTGTTGTAATCAAGAGTTTGTCGCCTTTTCGAAGAGGTTTTTAAGGAGGAGTAGCATTTTTCTTTTCTTTCTTGACCTTTGCAAACCTAAATAATAACATAATACACAAGTAATCAATTAAAATTCGCATCTACAAACTAAAAATCCGAGAGCAATGAAAATGCATTGCAATTAGTCGTCGGTGTCGCCAGTCGAACATAATGATGACTAACTATCTTATGGACTTAGTCGTCATGGTCGAAAATTCTACAAAACGACGACCAAAGCTAAATCGCCAACTTAGTTTAACAAAACCATAACGACTAATAACCCAACTGTACACATGAAACTTGGTTTTGGTCAATTATTAGTCGTCATGCTCGACAATCTACAACATGTCCACCAACACTTAGTCGTTAAGATACTATTCCAATAAAGTGACGACCAATAACAACATGGTAGACAAAAAAAAACTAATTTTGAAGGTCATTAGTCGGTATGGTTAGGATTTTAAAAACTTGACGACTAATAATACCATATAAGTAGTCATCAAGTTGTTAGGATGAATATCATAACGACCCTAAAAAATGTCACTTTCATAGATTAAGAAAGTAATCACTTACTTTCTCAATCTCGTCATTTCTATGGTTTCTTCACTTTTATAGATTTCTTCGTCACCCACCGTTTTTTTTTTTTCTGTTCGTTTGTACTAAATAGATTTTCCAATTCCAGGGTCACCGCGATTAGGTTTTCTATGAGTTTGTTTCGTACGCTTTTGCATGTTTGAAGATTAATCGACGATAAAATTTTCGAATCGACAATTATCTTTCGCTCAAATGGTGGAGATCAATGAAGAGGGGACCAGTTAGTCGATATAATAGAAGAAGAATGAGAATATGAAAATGAAACTGATAATAATAGAAAATGAGTCGGGTTAGTTTCAATTAGAATTGACAAAGCATAATTCACCCATTTTTGACACCCTTTAGCCTCGCTTCTACATTCACTTAAATTCCGTATACCCAATTAATTTGCGAGTAAAAATAATAACAACCCCAATTAATTTACGTTGGCAAAAGTCAAATGATATATAGATCTCCCCTTAACAGTAACAGTTGTTGTCCTCAAAGCAAACTTTCATTCACTCATCGACTAAATTCCAGATGTATCTAGTCACAGTTTTAGAACATTTTCCCTTGAACAAAAAGTTAAGCTCGTTGTAGCCCCGAGGTGGGTGGCTTTCTCTCCCTTTCTCCGACTACTACTAGTCTATGTCCAGGATGAAATGGAAATTGAAGTTATCTAATTAAACATAGCCGATGTCATGACTGTAATACGGTGGTAATTATACCGACGTCGACTCAAAACCTGACAAAATAATCACTTATGCATACTCCGGTCACTGTTGAATCTCTTCTCTTGGTATAATTATTTATTTATTTATTTATCAAAAAAAATATCTTGGTAGTTTACTTGCACACATACTACACGCAAGGATATGGGAGGAAACCATTTTACAAACGTGGAAGAATTCCAGTGGCTAAATTATTCAGATATTTTTGTTGAATTATTTACGTCATCTGTCTTCCTACAGAGAAGGGAAAAAAACAACAAGCGAAGAAGAATTATCTACAGGAAAAAGACAGAAAAAATAGGGGGTTGATTATCATCCACATTTCCCACTTTCCAAATCTCCATTTAATATTCCATCTCACTTCTCTGATCTTCTTCATTCCCATCTCACAGGATCTCCTTCTCCTCCTATACTCTCCTTCTCTCCTGTACCAGGAGAAGCAGAACAACAACAAGAGGAAGAAGAGTACATCCATCAAAATTATTCAGGTAATAATCATTTTTAACTTTCCTAGCTGTTGATTTGGTTATTTTACACTTTAAATACACCAATTGTACCTGCCCCAGACTTCAATTTTGTGTCATTTCTATAAAAATGGAAAGTTTCCATCATGAGCTTTGCACTGTGTTGTGGGTTGATTTTGTATGGAGCAAATTAGGAACTATACTAACATTCCATCAGAGAGACAAGGGTGATGATTTTTTTGCATTATTAAAGTGGTGACCCTTCTTTCTTGAAGGTCAGGATCCCCTGACAATTCAGTGCATGATTTCTCCTTTTAACTTAATTAAATTTAATAACTTCCTGTTTAACCATGTGACTGATGAGGATTTTAATGTGAACAAATTTAATTGATGTAGGAATGAGTATAAGAAACCCATCTTTGTGTCATACAGAAATTGACTTAACCTCCCAAGCACTTTGAGTCTCATCTGGGGTTTCGTTTCTGCTTGTCTGCAGGTTATCTTGAACCGAAAATAAGAAACGTATACTGAGTATTTGTAAGTAAAGAATCATGGCTCGGGCTCTGGTTCAATCCACGAACCTTTCGGCAGTCATTGTTGGTGAAAATCATGGACAACTTCAAGGATCTTCTGGAAAAAACAAAAGGACAGTCAAAATGATGTGTAATGCTCAAGCTTCGACAAAGAGAATGCAAGGTTTTTCGGGATTACGGGGATCCAATGCTTTGGATTCAATGGTAAAGTCTGGGATGGATTTCCACTCTAAGGTAGCATCTGCAATCTCTGCTCCACGTGGAAAGGGAAGCCGTGCTGTGGCTAAAGCTATGTTTGAGCGCTTCACAGAGAAAGCTATTAAAGTTATCATGCTTGCGCAAGAGGAAGCAAGACGCCTTGGACACAATTTTGTTGGCACAGAACAGATATTATTGGGTCTTATTGGTGAAGGCACTGGAATTGCTGCAAAAGTTCTCAAGTCCATGGGAATTAATTTAAAGGATGCTCGCGTTGAAGTGGAGAAGATAATCGGCAGAGGAAGTGGATTTGTTGCTGTCGAGATACCATTCACTCCTCGTGCCAAGCGTGTTTTGGAACTGTCACTTGAGGAAGCGCGACAACTTGGTGAGTCTTTGAGCTGTCTTTTATTTGGAATTCCTCCATCAATTGTTTTCTGACGGTATTGAATGTTTCAGGCCATAACTATATTGGATCCGAGCACCTGCTTTTGGGACTGCTCCGTGAGGGTGAAGGTGTAGCAGCACGTGTGCTTGAGAACTTAGGTGCTGATCCAAGTAATATTCGTACCCAGGTAAATTTACAATGGGTCCTCCACATGCATTAGTTAATTATTTATTTGTTGGATACTGCTGATCTGAAAATGTTGAATTTATCTTTTGTTACCAATTATGGAACCAGGTTATCCGCATGGTAGGTGAGAGCACAGAAGCTGTTGGAGCTGGAGTTGGAGGAGGCAGCAGCGGAAATAAGATGCCTACACTTGAGGAATATGGTACTAATCTCACAAAACTGGCTGAAGAGGTATAACATCTCATTTTGCTTTCTGTGATTATTGTTAGATACTGGCTTCAAAAGGAATAAATGGGTTCAACTTCTTGCTTTCTCAGGGTAAGCTTGATCCAGTTGTTGGTAGACAACCACAAATTGAACGTGTAACTCAAATATTGGGTAGGCGAACAAAGAATAATCCTTGCCTCATTGGAGAACCTGGAGTTGGAAAAACTGCGATTGCTGAAGGACTTGCTCAACGAATTGCAACTGGTGATGTGCCAGAAACTCTTGAGGGGAAGAAGGTGATTATATAATTGATAATTTATATCCTCCCATGACCACGCATTATAAAACGAATGATATTAATACAATTACAAAACAGTGCATTTATGTATAAGCTGATTCTAATGCAAACATTTGCTTCACAATTCAGGTCATCACCTTGGACATGGGTTTGCTAGTTGCGGGTACAAAGTATCGTGGAGAGTTCGAAGAGAGGTTGAAGAAACTGATGGAAGAAATTAAGCAGAGTGATGAGATAATACTCTTCATTGATGAGGTGCATACACTTATTGGAGCAGGAGCAGCAGAGGGTGCCATTGATGCTGCCAACATCTTGAAACCAGCTCTTGCCCGAGGAGAATTGCAGGTAATTTAACCTTCAGTCTGTAAATGTGACTTTATACTTAAGGCTATAGTCTGCCTCCCATTGTTGCCTTTTAAATAACTTTTTGTTTTCTCACTTTTGGTTTTCCATTAGATGTAAAGAAACACCTTTTTTTCACCCTTCACAAGTTTGAATCATGTTTTATGCTTTAGTATCTTCTATGCAAGTCATAGCTTTCGAACTTCCAAGTTTCTATTCTTAGTCATTACAGTACTTCTCAATTTTTTGGTGCAGTGCATTGGTGCTACCACTCTTGATGAATACAGGAAGCACATCGAAAAAGACCCAGCATTGGAAAGAAGATTCCAGCCAGTAAAAGTGCCTGAACCAACTGTTGATGAGACCATACTGATTCTAAAAGGTCTTCGAGAGAGATACGAGATTCACCACAAATTACGATACACAGATGAAGCCCTAGTCGCTGCAGCGAACTTATCATACCAGTACATCAGGTTTGTGATGTTATTTTCCTTGCATTCATGTCTCATGATTGCTGAACCTGATAACGTGTTGTTTTTTTGTTTTTGGTGTTTGACTTGATACCTTTTACCTTGTTGTATGGTTAAGGAAGCAATTGTTTTTGTACTTTTACATGTGTAATATTCGCTCATCAATATTCGTCTGAATGCTCTCAAATGGATGGAACGTACTGCATGGTTTCTCAAAATTTTCTACCCTATTTGAGTTCTGACGACGATTTCATTTTACCAGTGATCGGTTCCTTCCTGATAAAGCAATAGACTTGATTGATGAAGCTGGTTCTCGAGTGCGACTTCGTAATGCGCAGGTACCATTCTCTGTTTGGGAATAGCTTTCCTCATTTAGCTCCACAATATCAATTGACCTGTCTGATTCATTCTTACTTCTTATGCAGCTTCCTGAGGAAGCCAGAGAACTTGAAAAGGAATTAAGGCAAATTACAAAGGAGAAAAATGAATCTGTTCGCGGCCAGGATTTTGAAAAGGTACTTGCAAGCATTTTATGTTGTTTTGTGTGTGTGTTTTTTGCTTGTTTGCCTTTACCTAAAATTTCTATCCAGTAGGCTTACAGCGCATAATTTTTTGCAGGCTGGGGAATTGAGAGACAGAGAAATGGATCTTAAAGCCCAAATATCAGCTCTCATTGACAAGGGCAAAGAAAAATCCAAGGCAGAGTCTGAAGCAGCCGATACAGGTCCAATTGTGACAGAGGTCGATATACAGCACATAGTCTCTTCATGGACTGGTATTCCTGTCGACAAGGTCTCATCTGACGAATCTGATAAACTTCTCAAGATGGAAGAAACGCTTCACAAGAGGGTCATTGGCCAGGACGAAGCCGTTAAAGCCATTAGTCGTGCTATCCGCCGTGCCCGTGTTGGACTTAAAAATCCCAACAGACCAATTGCCAGCTTCATATTCTCTGGACCAACTGGTGTTGGAAAGTCAGAACTTGCTAAGACACTGGCTGCCTACTACTTTGGCTCTGAGGAAGCCATGATCCGTCTGGACATGAGTGAGTTCATGGAGAGGCACACTGTTTCAAAGCTCATTGGGTCTCCACCTGGTTACGTCGGCTACACCGAGGGTGGTCAGCTGACTGAAGCAGTTCGACGCCGGCCTTACACAGTAGTCCTATTTGACGAAATTGAGAAAGCTCATCCTGATGTCTTCAACATGATGCTTCAGATTTTGGAAGATGGTAGGTTGACAGACAGCAAGGGGCGAACCGTGGATTTCAAGAACACGCTTTTGATAATGACCTCCAATGTTGGAAGCAGTGTGATCGAGAAAGGAGGTCGCCGCATTGGGTTTGATCTCGACTACGACGAGAAGGACAGTAGTTACAACAGGATAAAGAGCCTTGTGACGGAGGAGCTCAAACAGTATTTTAGGCCAGAGTTCCTCAACAGGTTAGATGAAATGATTGTCTTCAGGCAGTTGACCAAGTTGGAGGTGAAGGACATTGCGGACATAATGTTGAAGGAGGTGTTTGAAAGACTAAAAGACAAGGAGATTGAGCTCCAAGTAACAGAGAGGTTCAGAGACAGAGTAGTTGACGAGGGTTACAGCCCTAGCTACGGAGCAAGACCATTGAGGAGGGCAATTATGAGGCTTCTGGAAGATAGCATGGCCGAGAAAATGCTCCAAGGAGAGATTAAGGAAGGTGATTCAGTTATCGTGGATGTTGACGGCGATGGAAATGTAAAGGTGCTCAATGGTAGTAACACTGGGATCCCCGACGCACTTCCACCATCCATTCCTGTGTAAATCAAGACCCTTCTCTGATGGAACTTTGATGCCCACGGTGTCTGTACTTAATTAACTAAATATCAAGTAGGTATTAGTAACAATGTATTTACATTAAAAAAAAAAAATACACTACACATACAGCAGCTTAATTGGGTGCATGGCTGAACCTATGATACTTGTTTTCATCACCACAAGCAATGCATGTATTTTTTAGGTGTTGGACAGGAAAGTAATGTATGGTTAGCTAGTGACAATTGATACTGATTCATTCTTGTTACATGGAACAGAAAGTATAAACACAAGTCGATGCTTTCGACTTCAATGGCTGCTCTATTCATTCATGTGAAAGTCACTTTTGTATTAAAACGAACTCTTTTTAGCTCTTTTTTGTTGTTTCTTTCCTGCTCCGCATGTCTTTCCACTTACATGAGCCAGTGTCATCACAGACTGAGACTACAGTCTACACTAAACTTTTGAGGTATATATCTTGTTTTCTTCGTATAGAAGTGTACCGAAAATGTCTTTTCTTTTACAAGGAAAAAGAGATGGATAACATATTCTCTCAGATTTCTTCTCACATCTTTTTGAATCTTCTTTTGTTGGTACAGAAATGGCCCATCAAATTGAATCACTTAACAAAGAAAATGTTCTCCAAACTTGTTTGAGAAAAGAAAGAAAATAAAAACATTACATGTCAAATCGTTCTTCTTAATTCCAAACTTGCAATTAAGTTATTCTGATTCCGATGTTACATCGGTCTTAGTCGAAGAGATAGCATCATGAAAAGGCTGTTGTAAAATCCTGGCCATGTACATTTAACACGCCGTAACTTCCCAAACGAGCAAACGCAACACATTGAGTAAAATTCTAACAGAAAATCTTCTTTCTTTTCATGGATTCTTTACAAAAATTGTTCAAACTCAAAGCTCAATTACACCAACCAACCAACACAAACAAAAAACTAAAAATGAAGAAACAAAAAACTTTTTTTTTTCCCTTATACATTTTCTTCTTCTACTATCCATCCCCCTTAATTATCATCATTAGACCTTTTCACAAACTATAATAAAAACCATCTTCCCCAGCCCTACTTACATTGTGATTTTAAAGACCCTGTGTAGCTAATATGGACTTACTTATTGAGTAAGGGTCAGAATAGTACTTCAGGTAACGGCCTTCCTTCCAAAAATGCCTTGAACAACACAAGTGATCTCTCTGGCTGCGAGAATGGAGCTTCATGAGAAGCTCCTCTAATTGTTGCAAAAGACAGAATGTTACCATAAACTTGAGTCCATCCACCAACCTATATTACAACCAACAAGAGAAAGATTGACGTTAACAAAGTCGAACAGGTTTCTTATGTAATTCATGGTTCATGTTAAGAATAGGCCAAGCCTAAGAATGTTAACCTGCTTTCCCTGAAACCAAACTCTGTATGGTACTGTTGTCTCCAACCTTAAGCGCTTTGCCAACCCATGGACAAGTTTTCGGCTCCCTGTCAATGGGATAACAGAATCTTGGTCGCCACTACATTCAAGAAAATCAGTATAGCAGTTAAGTACAACAAAGTCTGAACATTTTTCGGATCTACATTCTACACATGGTGGTAGTAGTGTAGGAGTTTTCACCTGTATACCAAGACAGGAATTCCGGCCTTGACAAGTGAACCCACAATAGATATCGTAGGTATTTCAATGTTAAGTAAATCGTAGTCGAGAACACTGTCATCAAAGTACAAGTAAAAGTTGATTAGATGAGCTAGATATAGATATAGATGTTCTACTAGTTTCATGAAAATGAAATGAAGAGAATTACTTGCTGCAAACTTCCCATCTTTGAACACCAACAAGACGGGCGTGGAGAGCTTTCTTAACATCCCGACGGTTCAAATAATTCACTGTCTCATCTTCCACACAAACGTCAATACTCTCTGGCACTTGCTGTGAGATCAATAATGCAACAGTTGAGTGAAAGGAAACAAAAAAAATTCAAACAAAAGAAAGGCCATGAACTAAAACTTACTTGGGGACTAATGATTTTCGACTGAGAGAGAACTGAAGACATGCAAACATCGAGTGTAACATCATACTTATCTACGAATTTACTCGTTTCTCTGCTCACTTGGCTCATCACTCTTGAACAAACTGAAGAAACGGAACCTCTATAGTACTCACTAACGTATCGAGAATAGTTACAAGATGATGTGAATTCTGTGAATGTGGTATCTGATATTAAACCATGAGACCAAAAGTATTCTGCCCTTGAGTTAAAGTCAGTTGCAAATTCTAGTACCGGGTTTCCGAGCTGCAACGCAAGAATAAGGAGACGATCAAAACAATGTATTGACGGACACAATTAAGGTCTAATTAAACTCGATACTTACAGCAATTCCTTTGAGGTTGAAGAGGTTCTCCTTCTTGTTGAATTGCATCATCAAGTTTGCAAGCTGAGGCACATAATGACCGGCATAACTTTCCCCTGTGATGAACAGTTCTCTATTTTTGTACTGTGGGAATTTCAGAAACCATCTTTTCAAGAACACCAAATTGTCCCTGGCTTCAGAAATAAAAAACCCACAACATTTTCAGAACACTGTAACTCAATAGCAATTTCAGATCAACTTAAGAAAATGTAGGGATTGTTAACAACATGCCTGTGATTTTGTCATCGGCACTGACATAATTGTTGCGATCATTTGTGTATGAGAATCCAACTCCTACTGGTGTTTCCAAATACAACATATTTGCTTCTGCAGATTAAAAAACCACACACATTAAAAACATGCAATTTCCTCTTTTTTCTTTTCCCCCCTCTGTTTTATTACATACATACCTCTGTTCCAGCTATGTTCATTTCTGATCAAAGCTTTACCACTTGGTCTAAAAGGACCATTCTCAGAAAATGCACCAACACCCAAGGAAGAACAACCAGGACCTAATTGAAACCCAAAAAAAATCAAAATCAGACAAACAATGTTCAAATTTCAAGAGAAAATAAGATGTGAATCTTTTTATTTTTGTTTTACCTCCATTTAACCAAAGAACAAGGGGTTTTGTAGAAGGTTCAATTTCAGCTTCAGCAAAGTAATAGAAGAGAGACCTTTGATTCCTTGCATCAACTGGTACATACCCTGAAAACTGCTGGAAACTAACTTTGGGTTGTCCTGGTAACTCAATAATCCTGTCAACATGAAGTGATGAAATGAAGGTTAGATGAAGAAGCAATGCTGTTGTTACAGCTGCAATAGTAGTTCTCCATGATACTACAGAAGATGAAGAAGATGTGTTCATTGTTTGAGTATGAGTTACTTTCTAGCTACACAAGTGGTTGAGACTTGAGAGAGAGAGATGAAATGTTGTGAACATTGAGGGCAGGAGGAGGGCAATAAGTGGGGATTATATAGGATAGGATGTATTTTTACAGCCTAATTGGTTGTGCCTCTTTTTGCCTTTTTGGTATATTATGTTAGAATTAGATTAGAGCTTTTCTACTCAAAATATGAATTAGACCTCTCTTTTCTTTTCACTTTTCGTTGTAAAATTTTAACCACAGGGTTAATGAACTTTTGTGGAAAGGAAGGGTAAGATATGATATGATTCATGTGGAGGAGTCAATGTGGTCAACCATGGACTTATGGAGTCAGAAGTTATCACTTCTAGCTGTTCTAAAAACAAAAAAAATTACTTTTTGAGAAACAAAATAGTTCGGCGAGTTCTGATTCTGGTGTGCAAACGCGTTATAAGAGTGCTCTCTTGTATTAGCTCTGTTACTTATGCAAGAGATTTATATCATTGCCGGTTTAAAGATATTCTGATTGGGATATTGAATCAAGTAAAAGACCACTAAACAACAGATAGAAAGAACATTTAGCTCAATTTTTCTTTTCCTAACAACTCCGAAAAAGACAAGGATGTCCAACCAACAAACAAATGAGTTTTTTTTCTTTCTTTTTTTCACTTTTTTTTAATCACTCAGATCAGAGATTGAAATTCAGTGGGGTTTTGCTTAGATTTAACTATAATATCAGAGTGTCACTTTTGTTAAATCTGCAGCCTACCCAGTACGAGCAAGAGGGAGTTTTCTCCTTTTTCTTTCTCTTAGCTTCATTTTCACTTGAGTATCTTTGTGTTTGTCTCTTTCCTTGGGTAAATAATACTGCATCTCAATCTAAACACAAGAAGAGATCTCATCTCATCTCATCTCATGAAGAGAATTAGACGTGGAGCATTAATTCTTAAAACCAACAAATATAGATATGTCGCATTTGCTGTATTGATGGTGTAAGGATTATTTGACATAAAACATACAAGGACTCATTTTGTAATGAGTTCCGACCATCCCCACCCAACTAAGTAGTCCTAGACAGAAAAATAATTATGATGATGCATTGATGTTGATTACATCTCTTCTCTTATTGTCCCGTACAATCGTTGTTGCTATTTTGCAGCAGGGGTTTGTGTTGCTGGGTTAAGCCTTTAGGCTTAGTCATACGGGTGCTAATTTAGCAGCTAGATTAACAATCCACGTCAGCTAGGGCGACCTCCTAAGTCCTATGGGAGTGTTAATCTAGCAGCTAGATTAGCATCCCACGTCAGCTGGGACCACCGCCCAGCGCTGTTTGGTTCAGTGCTTTAAATCTCAGCCGTTAGATCAAATTTTGTGATTTTTGTGATCCGTGTGATTTTTGTGAGCGCTGAACCATTCAGCGCTCAGGTCACTTTTTGAGTGCTGAACCATTCAGCGCTTCAATCTCACTGCTAGTTTATCTGCGAGCACATGCTAGGAGAGAGAACTAGTGTTAACTTTTAGGCCACATTTTTTATTTTGAATTACAACACTTAACTGCTAATCTAACAGCTCAATCTAACCCATAGAACTTAGCCTTAGACACGGAATCACCATTCAGTTCAAGACACTACTACCCACATGGGCCGAGGTAGGGTTCACTGAATTGCCCCACCATATACTTTGGCCGTTTGGCGTGGTTAATGTGCAACTACTCTTTCTGTCATCTCAAGAAAGCAAATAATGAAGATTTCCAAGAACAGCTCATCACGCATTGCATAGTAATGAAGCTCCAGGTTAAAGAGAATTGAGAGTTTTAGTGAAAGTGGATTTTGTTTCTCTGCGGCACTAGTGGAGCGCAGTAACAAAGTAGGACAAAATCCAACATTCTCCAAAGATGTCTTTCTTTTTACACCTTCTGTTTTTCATCATCATTTTTCCCTAGTGTGTTAGTGTGGTGGTAACTAACGTACATTTCCAATCGACACCACACTCCTATAATCATAGTCATTTCCAAGGAATCAACACACTCTGTTTGTTTCTGTTTCTAAAAAATAGATATTATAACTTTTTCATTTTAATCTAAAAATAGATTCTTTTTCAGAAATGGAAGGAGTATTTTATTCTTTCTAGTTGGTCACAACTTGCTTAGAGAAGCTCTTGGGTGTAACTTTGGTTGTTCTTCGGCCACTATCTATGAAATGGAAAATGGTAAAATAGGTAGATGTAAGGGGCAAATACCTCTTCTACTCAACGGATATAATGTTTGATAAATTTTAATGAAATATTTAGCTACCTAGCTAGAGAGTGCTCGACATTAGAATTGGGAAGTGCGAGGAGAGAGTGCACAATGCAATGTTTTTTAGCTTTTTGTAGTCTTGCGGATGAAGCAAAGCACCACTTTCTCTCTATAACCTCTTTTCTTCATTTAAGGTTCTTTTGCAAGTCCTTTCTATGTGTTTATTTATTTATTTAGGATTTTTGTCTTTGCAGGGAAAGCCCATGCTCTTTCTTATAATTCATACACTTATCAACTTTTATTCTCTTTAATTACTTTGGGGTTCACATTTGTTATTTGATCACGCTGCTATTAGGAGGACTTGACACTCCTTTTGATTTATACTCCTGCCTGCTTAAATGTTTTACAAAGATCGAGTACCTAGTTGTAAACATTTCTTGGGAATGAAAGCATCTGTAACTAAAGTATGTTTATGGCTTGATGACTGACTTATTGTTGATGTTAGTTTTGTTGACGAAAGACCCATAAGTGAGCAAATGAAAATCTACTTTTGTTTCACTTGTTTCGGACCAAAGTAAAAGGGTTTGAGATTTTGATAGAAAAATTCATGGTGGACTGATTTCCATACAACACCATAACCATTGCGGAGCAAAATTCATAAATCATCAAACTTTTACCCGGATAAATTGGGGTATACCCAGATTTAAATGGACCTAGTGCCCTTACTAAAGGGAGGCCAAATATGAGTGAGTTTACTTTAATACCCTTAAAGTAATTAACCTTATTACTTAATCAGATAACCCTAAAATTAAAAACCTAAAAAACTCTTAATCTTCTTCTTTCTTCTTCTTCTTCTTCTTCATCTTCTTCATCTACATCTTCCATCAAACTCAGAAAAAAAAATCTCTGCAAATCGTCCAATTTGATTTTCCTAAAAAATGGTTGATTCCAAACGATCAAGTAACAATACAGATTCAACAGGACATATCAAAAATCCAAATCAGAGAAAAAAGGTAAGAGAAAAGTTGGAACTAGTGAAATCAGTAAACCCGAAAATCCAATCCCTGAGAATATTGAAAAGAACCCTCCATCGGCGAAAAGAAGACTGTAAGTGATTTCTAAACTTCAACCCATTATTGTTTTGTGTGTTTTGATTGTTATATTAGATTAGAAATAGAAAATGATGATTTTCGGGGTTTTTAGTCGGCAGGGTTTTTTGAAAAATAAGATGCCGGCCTTAGGATGTAAGTATTAGTCGGCAGGGTCGTAACATGAATATCATGCCGGATTTTCATAACTGCCATGGCGACTGTAAAACATTAACCAGGGCCGGCATGGTAATCAATAACCAACCCTGCCGACTTTTCACTAGTCGACATTTTCTTAGACTTGTACCGTCCCGACTTTATGTCACACAAACTTAATTTTCCTGAGTTAATAGTCAGCATATTTCTTGACGACTAAAAACTGCTCATGAAAAGTCGTGGCATTTGGTAATAAAAACCACGTCGGCGCTTACAGTCGGCAGGGTCGATAATCGTCGACCTTGCCGATACTGGGCAGCAAAAGTGAAAAAAAATAAAAAAAATCGATCATTTGAATGGAAAAATCACAATCTTCACCACGTAAGTTGTCTACCTGATTACTTGCAGCTCCCTTCTCTTCTTCTGGGTCATTGGATTCTACGTTTGGCTCAAGGCATTCATCACTTCCATATCCATCTTGAGTTTGAGGAAAATAAAAGTGAGGATCATGCATATAATCCATTTGATCATGATTTTGTAGATCTTCATACAAGTACTCATCTATAGGAGGAAAATTAGAAGACTCCCCCACTTCAAAATCAAGATTAAAATCACTCATATCACAAATTTCTCAAAAACCCTAACTCCCCCTCACCCCCCCACGCGCGCACGCACAAAAAAAAAAAACTTCCTCTGCTACTTCATACTCTTTCTTACTCTCAATTATTTCCAAATCCACTCATATAAATCAACTAACTAATTTAACTAATCTAATCATATCAATTAAATTAGTGTTACTCATTGCAGTGGCAATTTAGCCATTTAGAAAATACATGGTTAAGAGGTGACTTTTTTTACTTCAAAATGACTTATAGTTTTTGTCTCATTAGGTATACCCAAATAATTTAGTCGTACTTTTAGTTGGGACATTTTTTATTTTATTTATTGAACGTTAGGGAATCAATCCAATACCTTTAAGCATGAAAATCGAGCCCTGGCCACCAGCTTGGTTAACTGAAATTGGTTGTGTAGCAGTCGTGGATTGGCAGTTGTTACAGGACGTCAGTTTAACATTTTCCACTTATGTGTGCCCACTGTATAAGAATCTTTTTTCTTTTCTACCTCCTTAACAGAACGTATACTCGAAAAACTTTTAGAAAAAGACTTGAATTCAGTCAAGTCATAGATGATTTCCTATATCTTATTGATCTCTCTAGTCATTTTATTCTTTCTGTCCATCTCTGGAATGGTGCATTATGCGTAGCTCTGTTTTGTTTCATGGTTTTGAGCAAGAATATGATAGTGGTGTCTGTCATGATTTAGTTTTTTTAGTCAAGGCATTGCAGTAGTAGTAATCATTTCATCAGCACTGCACTGTGCAGTAGAAAGAAAGAGTGGAGAGTGGAAATAGTGCAGGCGTGGGTGACAGGTTTTATATGAAATAGCACTTTTCACCCATTTCCATATGTAAACAGAAACCATTAAAAAAAGAGTAATAAATAAATAAACCTCAATTGTTGCTTTCACCCTGGTAGTGTCCCTCCCTGCAACAGTATCAACAGTTACCAAAGACTGAAACGATACTTTTCCAACAGTATTTCAAGAAATGACTGTCATCTGTTTGGTGGTGGGATAACCCCACCAAATTTGGATAAACCTTGTGTAATTCTTCTTAGCCTAGTGAATCAGTAAATCCTTACTTTTACCCTACTAAGCTACGGAAAATGCTAGACGCCCCCACAATCCTCCACCAAAGCCTTCCCATGATGTGTCATTCCCTTAATGGTCCATGAACCCACCACTACCCGAAAGGGTTTAAAGACTTCCCTTTCCTTGGATTTAGTTGGTGCCACATCATGAAGGAAGATAGCGGGAAAATGGTGGGGGAAAGTGTGACACTTCCGCTAACATACTGTGCGATAGGAATTTTATTGTGCAGAACGGACGATTACAAGTTCCAGATATCTATTTTCGATAGGAATTAACATTTCCGACTTATTCTCCGCCGAAGTATTCCCACGAAAATTATTGTGCAGGACAGGCCGTTTCAATCTTCAGTGATACTATAAAAATGTATATGATTAGGATTTATATAAATATTTTAACAATCTAGTAAGTCGTGTATAGTTCGTGAATCCGTTCGTATCATGAGTATGTTTAGAACACCGACTTAGATTCGCGAATTTCTAGCCTAAAACAAATTTTACACGTATTTATAACTACAGCCATATTATTTTGTCATGTTCATTATCAAATTATCATTATGTACCATATTTTTGACTTTTAAAATCTTACATACACCAATCTAAGCCAAATACCACCAAAGTACATGTTATTTGCTGATTATATTGTATTTATTATATATACCGTTCATTTGAATCATTAAATCATACTAGTTACTAAAGCGAGATAATGCTAAAAACTAGATTACTGCTGCAGCAGTTGGGTCGCCCAAGAAGAACAAAAAAAATTGCAAATCCTGATAAATAGCTAAACATTGTCAGCTCATTTGTTGAACACAACTCAGGGAATATTAACCATAACAAGTTAATAGAAAACAAACACCTGTGGTGCACGATTCAAATTCAGATGACAGTGATGACATTAAATTTTTCATAAAGCTTGCTGAAAAATATAATCTAAAAAATAATATCTATTATTCATCTGTCAGAAGAATTATCAAAGACTCTTTGATAAAATACAGGTCTCATGAGAAAACGTGCTTCAAGAAACTCTTGAAATTCATGAACCTCCTGACAGGATGATAATCACATCTAGTCAATCTCAAGATGAGAATACAGTCTTGTTTCCTCCTGAATCTGAATCTGAAAATTATGACTATCGTTTTAATGTCAAAAAAGATTTATTAGTTAAGACCAGGATATGTGATTCTAGTTTTCAGAATCTCTTAACTAATAAACAACATCTTGATCCAAACAGCCTAACCACCTACAAGAATCAAAAGAGATGTGTTTCAAAACATAATCCATTGACTAATATCCAGTAAAAAAAAAACTATTTCTAACAGTGACAAGGATTATATTTTTGAAAAAGATAAAGATCAGCTCAAATGCACACAAACTAATGATTTCAAACCATTTAGATTTGTTATTAATTGGTTGTCCAATTCAGGATCAAAGAAACAATCTCATCAAAAGATGTTATCTTATTCCAAGAAAAAACTGGGTTAATCAAAGGGTTTCAAATCACACTTACAACCCTATTCCTACTCAAATAGAACTATCTGCTAAATCAGGTTTATCAAGTTGTGATTCACAGATTTATGAAACCTATTCTTGAAATTGCTCCAGAAAAGAAGATGTCTGAAAACATCAAGCATATCTTGTAAAAGTTGTAGATCTTGTTCCATGTGTCATATTGAGTTGTTAAGAGCTCAATTCAACAACTAAGTTTGTTGATTGGAGCTTCCTCATAATTGTACTCGACTCGAATAAATGAGGAAGTTCTCAAAGAGAACAAGGGAACATATGAGATTTGTGAAATCCGTACTTGATCTATCTGCATCATGAACAATATCAATATTTTCTAAAAATGGAATCATGTTCACTTTTTGGAGTAATATTTTCGGTCCATGATAAATTTGTACAAGATATTTTCGGACCTACTTGATGTCAATTTTCAGGAAAAATCTTAGTATAAGATATATGCATAATTTGATAGTCGTGTTTGTATTAATTAAGCAGGTGTTTTAAAATGTCTTTTAATTGTATAATGTTTACGAATATCCGTGGTATAGTCTAAGAGATGTATATCATTTCTAAATTTTACTCCACGAGGGTATAATTGAAAAAGAATATTTTAAATACTCATCCCTCCTACTTTCCTTAAGAATTGTGCAAACTTGAAAGAGGGATTATTAATCTCGACCCAGACCAAAAGATTTACATGGAGTCTTATGGACAAATTTCTTTTTATTTATTTACAACATGTTATGTTTTTTCACCATCGCCACCCAACCACCACACAGCACCACACAGCACCACCACCACAACCCCTAATGCAACAACAATTACCACTGACTACCACCACTAACAATACTACCAACTTCCACCACCACCAAACGCCACCGCTCACCATCAACTTATTGACAGATTTTATTTTATTTTTGAAAGGGAACATGATGATTTGGTAATCCACTTCAATTATATTATGATTTTGTAAATCACTTCAATTTGCCCAATTTCAATCAGTTATAATCCAAAATTAATTATCTTTTGAAATCATATGATTCTTTTAAGAAACATTATAAATCCACAAGATTCAGGTAAACTAGTATCTAATTTTATTTATATAACTCCTGATCCAGTACATTCCTGTTAAGTTGACATATTTATTTTTTATGGGAATTAACATTTCCAATTTATTCTCCACTTTTCTTCCCCAAGCATTACCTAATATATGACCTCCATCTTGGATCTAGGAAGTAGGAATATGAATGATACTAGGAGTTGAAAGGCTAAAAAAAAACACTTGATAATTGTGAAATCAAAATAATTTGTTGATTTAAGAGATTTGAACTATCCCTTCAATGCATATATGTCTTACGGAGGGAGTACTAATTTAAGTTCCAGAGGGTGTTCGGATATTAGATAAGAAAAATGTTTAAAAAATTGCACTTTTTATCTTCTTGAAATCCAAAAGTTACATTTTATTTTCTTTATCAAACTTTTCAGTACTAAAGGAGATCGAATTGTGTTATTTATCAAAGTAGATTTTTCAATTTTCGTCGACCATAAATTTTGGGCATCCCATATCACGAAAGAGTGGCATACATTGCTTAGATGTATAGTTTTCCATCCCTCTTGTAGCAGTTATCTCTTAGCGGATATTCCTAAGTTATTAGGAGTTGTTATTAGTAGGAAGTGTGTGAGTGTTGTTAGATCAAGTTACAATGTGCCAAAATCAATAGTTTATCAACTACGCGTCCACAATAGTCTAATATGCTATATCTTCAAGGAATATAACAAACTTGCCAACAAATGTCTAGTACAATAGTTAAGGTATCCCTTTTCATCGATAGTGCAGGCGGGAGGTAAGGGGATCAATTCCAACTAGGAAAGGTTGGATTCCTCATTCTCATCAATTTCCCTTATGGATAGAGCTGAGATTGGATCTTGTTGACCGGATGGCGGTTGGATTAGCAGTGGGGCTAGTCTAGTTTGCTATACCTGCTCAGAAGAGTGAGCCTAGTTGTGCCGTTTATCAAAGATAAGGAAAAAAAAGAAAAAAAAGAAGAAGATAACAAACTTGAAAAAAAAAACCCTCTTTCCTCTAATTTTTTGTTGTTGAGAAAACAAAACCCTAAAGCCACCGTTGCTTCCGACTTGCTCAGATGGGCTCCTTTGGAGCAAATCTGGGCAGATCAGAAACTCATAGATCCTCCATTCTTGTTGTTGTTTACTACCCTTGATTCCTTGTCTTTATTTTTTTTCTTTCTTGTTTTTTAGTTTTTCGGTTTATCTCTACTATCTGTTCTAATTTAGGGTATTGGTATTTAGGAGATCTTGATACAATCTCTTGTGTTCATCTGTGATTCTACTTCTTCAATTAGAATGTGGCTTCAGTTTAGTAGAGGGTTTCTTCCCAAAATAACACCAGCAGTAGCAGTAACAAGATCAGCATCAAAACCTTCATCGCATGCAGCAACAACGGTAACAAAAGCATCTTCAACATCAATAGCAACAACATCAACAAATCACTAAGATTCCGACACATTCTCCGAAATTCAGACCGTTTCCGACCGAGCCAGTTAATCCCTGCTACTTTTGTTACTTTAGTTTAGTTAGACACTTTTACTTAATCATTGAAAACCTTGATAAATGGATGGATCATTTGCTGATCCTAACACCTCTGCCCAGTGTAGTGTTGTTAAATTGTTTGGTGTTCTTAACAACTCAAACATGGCCATTTAGCTTAGATAAGAAAAACCTTGAGAAATGGATGGATCATTTGCTAATCCTAACATCTCTACCTTGTGTAGTTATGTTAAATTGTTTGGGTGTGTTTATAACATTCCAAACATGGCCATTTACCTGTTCTTGGCATCAAAAAAAGGTTGTTCTGGTGGTAAAAGTCTTGTATCTGTGGAGATATGATATGGGAAGTAGTGTTGTATCTCAAAATATGACGTAAACTCTATGTGTTTCTGTAAGCAACTATGGTCCTGTAACAAATCCGAGCTGACTCGGTGATCCAGTGTAATGAGGTTCATCCTCTTTTTCCTTATAAAAATAAAATAAAAAAAATTGAATAATTCTTTTAGTCAGTAATTCTTTTAATCATTAAATTAATTTGTTTTTCTTATAAAAATAAATAAACATTCGCAACATAATAAATAAAATATATTCGCTTTAAAAAAATAAAAACAAAATAAAACAAAATGAATCTCATATAGGTAAGATGGATCCCGTAAGTTTTCGGGTAGGATCAATCTATAGGGTTCACTATTCTCCTAATAGGAAGTTTTGGAGGAATCCTCTTTAAAATTGTTAAAAAAATAAATAGCAGATATCTAGTTAGGCTCCATAATGGTTCTCCTATAGTCAACCGGAAAGATTGGACATGGATTTCTTGGCATTGTTAATGAGAACCTTTGCCCTCCTATGATATTTGTCTTTTCACTCCAATGTCCTAAATATAATATCATTATACAAACAAGCTAGGCACCTAACTCTACTGCCCACAAACGACGTGTTTTTTGCGGAAAGAAAAACTCTTCTCACTATGCACGTGATTTCACTAATTTAATATATTTTCATGTCTCCTGACCATCTTTACTTTATTTTTATATTATACAATAGAATTTAATTAATATTTTAGAGTTATCATAAGGAAAGGGAAAAAGATACATAACAAAAGGTAAAAACTACGGAGGTCTATAAAGTAATATGGTGTTGGGCATATATATGTTATCTCGTTAAAAAATTTATAAGGAAATTTTTTATTTAGACGTATGAGCGTCTTTAATTATCATCTTTCTAAAAACTAGAGTGTCTTCGATAGTAAAGATAGATCCCATTCTATTTTGTTCTTAATTTTTATGGCTACAACCAAATATCAGTGTGTTTACTTGTTTTCTTTTGTCGCTATAAAGTACATAAATAGTTAACAACAAAAAGCTTAATTAATGTTTTCAGCTACATCATGGAAGCATAAGTATTCAGTTTTATTTTTCTTTTTAGTAAAAAAGATAAATCTTAGAGTTATTTAACGTTTGGTATCCAGCAAATGTCCAACACCAAGCTTTGATACCGAACATTTTGAATCATATCGGTTGGTACCTTGACCAATGGTTGACTGTTAAATACTATGGTTGACCAAATTATTCTTCTTTTTTCTAATTTTCTTTTAGAAAATATTTTTTTTTTGGCCAGTTTGCCCCTAACAAAAAAAACATCTTCTTCCTCGCTCTTTTGCTATGTTACGGTTAAAATTTGATCACCCAGAAAGCGTAGGAATACTAGGAACTAATGTGGGTTCATCGAAAGACAACTTAGATCAATCACAAATAAATGAATTGGTAACAGAAAATATGATTATACTCAATGGCAACGGCGACCAAAGCTCATTTGGGTTGTTTCTTGGTTTGAAACTTCATATCACGTAATTGTTCATGTGACTGATTTACGAATTTTTGAGATCGGTTTTGAGAAATTTTTAGAAGCTCAAGAAGAACACGAAGAATGGGTACTCAAACCTGGAGAATTTGGCTTGGTCTTGAGGTTGTTTTGCTATTGAGAAAAGACCTTGTTGTTGTTCTAAATAGTGATACATGGGATTATGTCTGGTTTATAAATGATTGGACGGTTTGGTAATTGTGGGTTGTTATTAGAATTGGATGGATTTGCAAGGGAGGAGATTCAATGTCATTAGAAGTTAACATCTATTCCATGTCTGAATCACAAATAGAAGGCACATAGGGTGTTTGCAAAAAATACCAGAACCATAAGTTTTTCACCCCACTCTACTGACTTCATGTATTGAGCACTCAGTTTCATTCATGACACATTCCTTCTAACTTCTTTAATAACCCATTGAACCATTCGAATTCGAAAATCACTTCAAATCAGAATTCGTTATATCGGCCATGATCAAGCACATCCCTTATGTTAATAGAAGCATCCATCTTTCTTCTCCTTTGGTTTCCCTTTTCCTAAATCAAGCTTCTAAGGTCATCCCTGTTAGAGCATAGCTCGGTTGAACCCACCAAGCGTTGGTATGTCATGTTTGGTTGTTATATTTTAGTATCAAAACTCATCTAGAGTCGCTTGATCAAATACTAGAGTCAACTTCGTTTAGGTTAGACTAGAAAGTCTAGGAATATTGAGACGTACAAGTATTACTCCAAATCCCTGAAGAATGTGAAGAAGTAACGACTACAACGACGACATCATCCTTCCACTTGAGGTTAGTAATATTGAATTGATCTTGTTTCCATTCCTAATGTATTTTTCAAGTCGTGATATATTGAAAACATAATATGCGAAGCTGTATATATTGTATATAATACTCTAGTGATGAGACTCGGTCAACAGTATGATCAAAGTGTCAAGGAAAACATATTACGAAGTATAAACGCTTATCTTTTGGAACTTTGTAAATACGACATCGACATAATCTATGGTATATAGTTATTTGTTTATGTGTGCATTATATAGGTATGATTTCATCCTAAAAAACTATGTATCTTTACATTAGTTTAAGGAAGTAGATGTATGAACTTGTTTTCATAATCGAAAGGGAAATCATGATTGATCTTACTATTCATTGAATATCTTTTGGATGACCATTGGAAGATGACTATGGTATAACCTATCTTGACTTTGTTGAGACTTGAGGTATAACCGATCATAGCCTATATAATATAACTAGTTGTAATCGGTCATGAGCTACATTGAAAATCAAGGTGTAAACGATGCTATATTGGAATGCAAGTTGTAACCGGTCACAAGCTACTTTGGGAACCAAGGTATAACCGGTCACAAGATGAACTGGGAAGTTATTTGTAATCAATCACAAGATACCTTTGGGAAGCAAGGTGTAACCGATCACAAGCTAACTCAGGAAGTAAGGTGTAACCGGTCACAAGCTACTTTGTGAAGCAAGATGTAACTGATTACAGACTGTATTGGGAATCATGTTTTAACCGGTCACAATATATTTTGGAGTGAAGGTTTAATCGGTTCATTACAAAACCAATAACAATGGTTCACATATTTCTTCATGGTGTGTGTGAATTAGGGTTTTGGGTTTGTCAAGATGAGAAGCTTCCAGATGTAGACATACTTGAACATGTACATAACTCTTATCATTTATTCTTCAAAGATATTCCTTGATACTCAAGGTGATCCCTGGTCCGAAAAAGTGAAAAACATTTAATTATGATTTTCATCATATATGTTTTAATTACCAGCAATTAAAGCATATCCTCTGGAATTAGTTAATGTGTTAGACTAATAATAGAAGTTTTCTATGAGAGTTTTCGGAAATATTGGTTAACATTAATTGGGAATAGAAAAACCGAATTTAAGTACTTTAATGCATAGCTTGTGAATATTTTTGGTTTTGGAATTTCCTTGTTCTCCAAACAACCTTGGTCTATAATACTTGAGTTTGCATTTCTTTTAAACTATCTTAAGAGCCGGGCAAACTTAATTTCTTGTTGTTTCTGGTGGATCCGTCTATCCGAAGGGGAAAGTACTCTAATTAGGTGAATTTTCTTACGACCGCTCGTTTGAAGACTTCTGTGGGATCAAGAAGCTCTACGAGTACCGTTGGTGGGAAACTAGATAATTGCAGTTTTATTAGTTTTCGATTATTGATTTGATTGACTAACGGTTGTTGAAACTTTGATTGCACCTAGTTTGTTTATTCTTGAGAACTTTCTCTTCTAATATAAGACTCACTCAAACTAGATCAAAATATTGACGAGATCTTTAGAACCATCTTCGGATCTAAAGACATCTTGTGATAATCCATTGTTAATAGACTCCGTTCTGTGTGTGATTGATCAAAATAGGTTTCAAGTGTTGTTGTGCAGGTTATTGAAGGCAATAGAAGATTTTAAGACGAAGAAGAATTCTTATTACTTTTCGTATCTTGTGTATTTAGTGCACAAACCTTGATCGTCTGGGATCAACCTAGAATAGGTTTGTTTTTGATAGACTTGATTGATTAGTTGTGTGAGATCGACATCGCTTTATAGTTTCTCTTTGAGATCTATATTGACTGATTGCGAATCTATAAGTTGATTAATTCGGTAATCAACATTTAGATTGATCTAACCAGACAAATGAGTTTATTAGGTTAAACGGAAGAGCCTTTGTCAACGACCTAAATATCTTCTAGCAAGATTGATCAGAGTGGCTACCAAACAGATTCTTCCTTTGCTGTTTGGAATACGACCCAAAGGACTTGCCATTCACGTGCGTGACTCTAGAAGTCAAAGGCGCAGGGATACTGACGAAACTAAGTAGCTAGGGGTAGTCTGCTTGGTCTTAACTATACGAAGTTGGTATTAGATTTTGTATAGCGTCTTAATTATGAGAGTATTTAAAACTGGACTATAGGTCCCGTGGTTTTTCTGGATTTGCGGTTTCCTCGTTAACAAAATCTTACTGTGTCATTTACTTTCTTTTCCGCATTATATAATTGTTATTATAATTAAGTAAATTGCACACGTACGTTAATTCCGTAACAATTGATCTATAGAGTTTCGGTTTTTACCGAACATATTATCAAGTGAACACTTTGTTGTTGTATCGTCTCGATCTTGTATGCACAGTCAATCACACAAGTGACCTTGTTGTTGTATTGTCTCGATCACGTATCCATAGACGATCACAAAAAGTGTGAACCAATTTTTTTTTATTGTCTCGACTCTGTCCATAGACGATCACATTCGGTAAAGGTCTTATAGGTTGATAAATAAAAGATTGTGGTGTATTTGGGTACCCTCATCTTTTCAATCCCAACCCATTGAGTACATCAAGTAAGTTCCCGATTAGAACTCTTACAGCATAAAAAAATCACACTCTGGATTTCTTCGCATTATATTAATGATGTTATTTGATGATTTTACAGGATAGGAGTACAGCAGCGGGAGAAATGAGAGAGCAAACGGGATATAAAACCGTAGATGAAAAACACGATAAAGATTCACTAGCTGATGAAGCATCAGGAACAATTGCATCTAGTACTGAAAAGGCCAGGAAATTATCTGGTGATGCGCAGGAAAAATGAAAGACAATATGGACTGTACAAAAGAGAAAGCAAGGGATGGGAAAGACAAGGCAATAGATGCGGCTGTTCCGATGAATAATAAGACCATATATATATCAGGCTACATGAAGGATAAAACCATGGACACTATGGGGAGTACAAGAGAAAAGGGTGCAAATATGGAAGAAAAGACCAAAGATATGGCCAGAACGATGAAAGACATAGCAAAAGAATGAGCAGATAATGTAACTGAATGCGTCTAATTTAGGTGAGAAAGCCAAAGAGACTGTCTCAAATGTAGGAGAAAAAGGGGAAGGAAACTGTTAAAAATGTTTGGGAAGCTACTAGAGATACTACAGATTTTTTCTTCAAAGAGTCTGTTGTTGGTAAGGCCGAGCAGATTAGTAGTAGTTATGAAGATGAAGTTGTTAATGATTTGAGAAAACGTGCTGGTGGTTATGATCGGAAAGACACTAGAGATTTTTAAATCTGCCATTGTATAATCTTAGTTTCACAAATTTTGTTGATATAGGATCTTCTTTTGGAACCGTTGGATTAAAGGTCATTCTTGGCTTTCAAAAATAACAAATTTATTATTAAAAATAATTATTTTTTATTAAGTCACCAGTTTGACTTAACAGTCCTTAACAAGTCAAGGTACCAACCAATAATGTTTCAAATGTTGGGTACCAAAGCTAGGTGTTGGAAATTTATTGGGTAATAAACGTTAAATAACCCTAAATTTTATAAATTTTTAAGAAGAATTGAAAAATTACAAATCCAAACTGATTCATGGTTTCAGTTTTGAAAAGATAAAACACAAAAAATATCTACCCGCTCACCATTTTTTCCCAGTTGAAGACAAGATCCTCATATCTAACTCCCTTTAGTACATAAAGTTAGTTCATGTCTAGAATTATTTTTGGAGTATCGTTTTCCTTTGCGTCATTGTTAAACATTCAGTTATTTATTTCATATACCAAATAATATAAGGAAGAATTTTCATTAGAACATAACCCTATGAGAAAAGTTCTTTCCCACTATACCAAATTTAACACTTAGCAACCCAGATTAGCAACGGTGATAGAGTCGTTGCTAATTAGGAACCAAAAAATCGTTCTTGCTAAAGTTTAGCAACGGTGGAGATTTTACATGTAGGGTTAGGTCGTGTGATCGATAATACTTGGTTATACTTTTCCACCATAAATTCCAGCAGAGAGTCATCTCATATTGTTAAAATACCACCAAATAACCCATATGAATGTGTTGCTATCCTTTTATAACTTACCAATTATTGATTTTCATCATATGAGTTTCATGAATAAGACAACAAGATAGCGTAGTATTTGTTAATTATCCATTATCGTCATATACTCATTTCAGCTCGTGGGATATGTATACTCATATTCGAAGTTCTAAGCTCATATGCATTATGTTTGGGAATGAACATCCCACTCTACCACAATCTACAGTCATTAAATTTTGACAATTGACTACTTCTCCATCATCCGCAGTATACTCACCTCACCTTGGAATTTCAAATTTCCAGCTCTTGTGGTTAGTGCATTAAAATCCACATGGTAACACTGTCGGGATCAAGAAACATCTTACACCACTCTAATAGAGTTATGCTTCTTGGATTTAAAATACAAAAACAAAAAACCATATATTAAATTTTCGGTTACCCAGAAGAGTGGGCAAATATTTTAATGAATTGAATGTCTACATTTTACTGAAAACGATTTGAATCAAAGATTGATTAACTTACATAATGGATAATTGAGTTTACTTAGATCAACTATTCTGTTAGAACCAAGCTTAACTAGCGTCGCTGTTAAATATTGTTTGCACTGTTACAATTCACTCATTCTCACACGCTCGTGATACCACTCAGACACACTTCTTACCTTACCTATGCTTATGCTATTAATCTCCCTCAAGCTCAAGGTGGCTTTAAGAGAGTCCTTAAAATTTCACTTAAACACTTTTTATATTACTCGGCTTACGTCACTCGTTCTAATACCCACACGCTTCAGAAGAAGCAAAACATTACGAAAAACAGGTTTAAGAGGCATAAGTATGGACAATTAGTGTAGAAGATGCAACAGTTGTTGATGTAGATTCATAGTGACTAGTAGTCATCAATGCAGTGTACAAAATGAGTTGTTGTAGAAGGAGAGAGGTGATCAAAAAATATACCTTGCAATGTAATTATACCATTATGAGTTGTTGCAGTAGTATTTTGAACAACCAGAAATAATAGTGTAACCGGAGTCTGACGTCATTGTACCATTTGGTGTCTTCACTTACACAATCTAGCAGCAACAAACCAAACCAAACCAAAGAAGCTGCAATAAAGCTTGTATTTATGGATTCTAAGTACTAAGAGCTCCACAAAATGAATTAGGACAGGTACCTATGAAATAGAATAAGAAATCATCAACTGTTAGTGATAATAAGGATATGACAAAAGATAGTGCAGGGATAACAACTTGTAAATCATCAGGAGGTATAGGTGGCAAAAAAAGCAGAAATATGCAGTTCATAAATCAACAGTCAGAAGCACTTGTGAACTACACCTTTTTCTTGAAAGTGTAACAAGTAACAAGCATCTTAGCTCCCAGGCTCAGCTCTACCAAGTTCATTCATAGAATTCATTACTAAAACAATAAACTATTGAGTAATGTCCTAAACTCAATGGTGAGTTCTAGTGGTTGCATACCATACAAAATCTCAAAAGAAGCAACAAGCACACACACTTGCATTTCAACAACTCCAACTGATTTCCAGCACTTAACATAGCACCTGTATCACTGGTAACTCAGCATCATTAGATTTGTCACTTTTATCTTATATAAGTGAGAAGGCATATCAATGCAATGATCCAATAAGATGTAGAAACCATTTATTCACCAACACGGATAAAGTAAAGTAGATATGAGAGAAGATACAAGAACTTGAATATCATCCTGTATTATTCATTTATAATAACCTAACTAGGATAGAAACTGGAAATAAGCAAAAGTTAAAGAATAACAAGCTACAATCTCAATTGAATGTCGACTCATCAAAGAGAACTCCAACTTGTATACCAGAACCACGCCAATTTCAATACCAAACCATCATCTTTGTTAGAGCATTGCTCGGTTGAACCCGCCAAGCGTTGGTATGTCAATGCAAGGTTGGTTATCACATTTTAGCGTCAAAACTCAAAGTCGCTTGATTAGATTACTAGAATCAACTTCGTTATGTTAGACTAGGAAAGTCTAGAAATGTTGAGACTTACAAGTATTACTACGAAGACCTGAAAAATCCGAAGACGTATCGACATCAACAAACACACCATCCTCTACTTGAGGTTAATAATACAATACAAGACTTGACTTGTTTTTATTTTTATGTACGTTACTTTAAATTCGTTTAGATTGAAACATGACATGCGAAGTTATATATACCCCTTAGTTTCTAAAAGATATGGTTGTTTGGTTTTACACAAAGATTAAGAAAACTAACCATTGTAACAACTTTTTCATATTTTTTCCTAATTTGTCCTTGGTCCCGTTCATTTGATATTAGAGAAAAAATGGAGAGAAGTGGTCCCGGCCCTTTTTTTTGATAAGAGATAAAAAGAAGACAGAAATGGTCCCTCCATGGGTATATTAGTAAACTCATAACATTTGAGTTTCCATTTATGGAAACCAACCTATATTTTTGACATACCCAAATAAGGAAACCAAGCCTATCGTTTAGAAACGAAGGGAGTATGAAACTTTAGTATTAGAGACTTGATCATCTTATTATTATCTAAGTGTCAAGGAAGAATATACAAGTTGTTTAAACATATGTATATTGGGATTACGGAGTACACTGCCTATCTTTTTAACTTCGTAATTGCAACATATACACTATTTTTGTAACTTGTTACTAGATTGTGTAATGAACTTAGGATTGATTTCATGCTTAGAAAACTATGTTTGATTACATGAGTTTAAGGAAGTAGACTTATGAAACTTGTTTCGTAGTTGAAAGAAATCAAACGGATTGGTGGTTCGGTTCCTATTGAGAATCTATAGCCGAACCGATCCCTATTGGGATCTCTAGCAGGACCGTTCCTTAGGCATTGGAGATATCTAACAGAACCGGTCCCTACCTATTGGGGATCTATAGCATGACCGATCCCCATGGCAAAACCGATTTCTGATATCACGTATACTTTAAGGTTTGTGTGATTTTTAGAAGTTGGGTTTGCAAAACAAGAAAGTTCGATATGTCGACATCGTGAGTAATTTGAACATGTGTACAAATCTTATCTTTTATTGTTCAAAGAAATTCCTTGATACTCAAGGTGAGATCCCAAACCCAAATGTTTGAGAATCTTCATTAAGATTTTCGGAAATATATATGTTTTTCCAGCAAAGTAAAACATATCTCTGGAAGATATATTAGTAAAATATACTTGTAATCAAGCTAATATTGAGTTGTATTCCAAGAGGGATCTCGATATGACAGTTGGATATTGGTTGGAATTAGACAAAACCGAAAATTGGTGTTTATTGCATATCTTGAGAATATTTTCGGTAATGGGAATTCTTTGGTGTCCATACTACCTTGATCTATAAATAGTGAAGTTTGTTCTTCTTACAAACTTATCCTATAGTAAGTACTTCGTTTGTTGTAGCCGAATAATAATACTTGTAATGCTATATTGGAGAGGCGAGTAACCTAATTAGGTGAAATCTCTTACATCCGCTAGTTTAAGGACTTTTGTGGGATCAAGAAGCATCTAGATAGTACCGTTGGTAGAAAACTAGAATTCTCATTGTTATTTTAGTTTTAAATTATTGATTTGATCGACTAACAGTTGTTAAACTTTAATTGCACATAGTTTGTTTATTCTGAGAACCTTATCTTCTGATATAAGGTCACTCGAACTAGATCAAGGATTAATGGTAGATCAGATCTGACGATAGGCTTGTGATCATCCATTGTTAATAGACTCGTTCTATGCGTGATCGACCACAATGGAATAAGGTTTGTTTGTGCAGGTACATAAGAAGACATTGAAGATTTCAGAAGATAAGAAGAATTATTATTGGTTTTATATCTCATTGATAGACGCATTTATGTGTCTATTTTCATCTCTATTGTATATATTATTAGTACCCATTTTTGTACTTATTATGGTGTTTTATGTCTTTGTAGGTATTTTTAGAGAAATAAGCTCTTGCGGCGAAATTGGCTCGAAAAGTGGTGTTTTACACCCCAGGATAGAGTACTAAAGGCACCCCAGAAATGCACCGGAAGCACCCCAGAAATGTGTCGGAGGAACCCCGGAAAAATTACTATCTACGCCCAAAAATTACTATTTGCAACCCATAAGACAAGTGCTAAAGGGACACCCGTGCAGGATTAGGGGGAGGACATGTTCTTCTCAAATTCAAAAAATGAATTTTGGCGGGAAAATATTTTCTTTAACAGCAGAATTTCAATCGGATATTTGGACGTGATTTAGTGAGATTCAATCCCTGAAACTTAATGGGTAGACGTGATATGACCATATAAAGCTGGTATGGGTGTCTGTTTGGATTAGAATTGGCTGTAATCATCGCATGGAGCAAAACAGAGTTACACACATTTTCACGGGATAACATGAATTACAGTGAGTTCGATGCCTGTAATGCACGAGTTTGGAGTGTGTTCGACCGTAATGGATACAAATAAGGAGATTGGACTTCTAATAACGCGTGGAGGAGCTAAACAGAGAATGAAAATCTTGATTATTCCCGTATCATGAATAAAAGATATTGTGAATATTTCGGAATTAATGGAGGAGATTCAACGCCTGTTTTTGGTATAAATAGAGTCCCTGGGAGACTTAGAGGGGGTGTGGAGAGTTTGGGGAGCTTAGGAGAGCCAGAGAAGAAGAAATCACAAGTTGCAGAATTTAGTTTCTACTGCTGCTGCTGATGATGAACGCGAAGAACATAAGACGCAACGTAACCGTCGTTCTTCAACAGCAACAGCGACAATAGGGTGAGGGTCGTAATGCGACAGTGTTAACAACACTTCATTTTTATCGTTCTCTGTAACAGCTCGGTTTGTAACAAACAGAAGTGTTACAAACCCGGTTTTTGTCAATTTTCTCCTATTTCATCATTTGTGAACCATTTTTGAGCATTAATAAAGATTAATTTTGAGCATATTTCCATGATAATGATGAGCTAATTCTCGCGTAACCAAGGCATGGAGGAAGCTATTGTTGCATGAATAATTGGTAATTATTTTACTTTTCTCTAATTTTGCAATTTATAATTCACTCAAATTACTGCTTTGCAGAATTTTAATTATTTGCATAATTTTTCCTAATTAGTTGTGATTCAATTAGATAGGTTATGCTTTGGTTAGATAATCTATGCTTAAGGGATACAATTAATGTTTGAGAACATGCTTGATAATTTGTGAATTAAGAAAAAGAGATTTTAAAAATAATTAGAGTTTTGGAATTTTTATCATCATTTATTCATGTGTAATAGTGGAATCTAGTGTCTTGGTTATTTTAACTCTAAAAAGTAAATCCTTAGTCCCAGTACCTCTTGCACCAATTGTAATATTATTGTATATTTTTATTAATTTTAAAAAAACTCGAATCTTCACAAATCTGAACGAACCCATTCTTACCACTATTTAAAATTACATCACTCATGCACAAACTTGATTGTCTGGGATCCGACTAAACGTTGTTTATCTTTGATAGACAATTGATTGCCAGTCGTAGTAGATCGGCAAACTATCCTTTGGTGGTATTCTACAGTATCTTAATCTGATAGTTTGTAGATCTGGTTATCTTGATAATCTAGATCTTGGTTGATCTAAACCCAACAAATGAGTTTATTAGATTATACAGAAGAGCCTTTGTTGAACTCAACATATAATCTCTGATTTACTTCTTGAGATTAATAGAGCGGTTACCGAAAGCAGTTTAGTCCTTTGCTGTTTCGGAAGACGATCAAGAGGAGTTGAGTGCTTAAATTCTTCACAGGGAGGTCAAACAACTTAAGATAGCGGGCTCCATCTTAGGATCACGTGT
The DNA here is from genome assembly GCA_023531105.1 of Papaver atlanticum. NCBI lineage: Eukaryota > Viridiplantae > Streptophyta > Magnoliopsida > Ranunculales > Papaveraceae > Papaver > Papaver atlanticum. The sequence goes on along the minus strand of JAJJMB010001096.1, from coordinate 1,932,810 downwards.
ATTGTCCAGATTGGTTGTAGGTGCAGGGATACTAAGGAAACTAGGTAACTAGAGGTAGATTACTTGGTCTCGACTATACAAATTTGGTAGTGTTTTTTGTATAGCGACTTAATTGTGCGAGTATTCAAAACTGGACTAAGTCCTGAGGTTTTTCTGCATTTGTGGTTTCCAAGTTAACAAAATCTTGTTGTGTGCTTTTACTTTCCGTATTATAATTATTTTTTAGTTATAATTATTAGAGCATTGCTCGGTTGAACCCACTAGCGTTGGTATATCAAGTTAGTTGTCAATTTTAGTTGCCAAAATGCATTCTTGATTTAGTATACTAAAGTTAGTTTCAGACTAGATTAGGTCTAAGAAGAGCTATTCTTGAAGGATGAAGATTGAAGACTACAAGAAGACATCAGTGAGGACTTCATCAACAAAGGTAATTGATTTCATTTGGATTCTTGTTAAATTCTACCTTTCTAATCTATCAAAACAAATGCTCACTCTATGGAACAATTCCTATGACGGTAAATGTATATTTATGTATATATACTCGAGGTTTTTGAGCCACGACTTTTGTGACAATAACCTTTATCCCTGGAAAGGTTCTCATATTATAGTGAATGATCTTACGAATTCAACGAGCCAATAATCACTCAATTCTGAGTCATAACGATGAAGTTATTAGTGATTTATTAAAGTAACAATTATAAGTGTTGCTGTAATTGTTACAGTTCGTTAGTAGGAAACAATCCACGAACTGCTTGTAACGGTTCACGGACTTGAGCCCAATTACGTGACTAGAAGCCTTTTTTAGTCAAGTTTTTGATGTTTCCTTATCTAGGCAAGATGGCTATTAATCCAAACATATTTGATTACCATATTAAAGTGTTTGTGATATCTTCTAATTCCTGCCTAAGTTAAAATGTGATTTATTCACATAAATACAATATATGCTAATAATTATTTGTTTAATTATTTATGCAATATATTTGTAACTTAGGAAAGACTCCCATAATTAGGAGAGTCTTAAAAAAGGAAAATAGCCTAAACTCTAGCTTAGCTTTCAAGCTAACTTATTCACTATAAATAAAGAGTTTGTGAATGCCAAACCTTTTTATCCCTTTAGAAAGTTGGCGTAAGCTTTACAGGTTGTTTTCCATGTCTTCTGTTCTTCGTGAACAAGAGTGAGATAAAAGTCTTTGTATTGGGGATCACAAAGTCGAGTTGATAATAATCTTCGTGATTGTTTTTACAACTTGTAATCTAGGTTTTTCACCTCTTGTCTATTCTAAGGTCTTCTCTTCCGATATAAGACCATTCAAGAGTTGTTGATCATAAACCCTAGGTTTTGATAGAATTCAGTTTCCGATCGTATACCAACACTTGTTAGTCGAAATCGGAAGCTAGAAAGAAAACTTCGATTAAGGTATCTTGTAAAAATCCTTAAGAAGTTTTAAACAAGATATCTCTAGATTTATTCTATCTGTTCTTGTTGTAGAATCATTAGGTTTCTCTTCCTATTTTTGAAGAGTATAATAAAACATAATATATAATTTTGTTTTGATATTACTTTTACCTAATAATTGTTTTTCTCAAAACAAACACAAGATTTCAAAACCTTGATTCACATCTAAAGGGAAATCAAATCGGTGTTTTGTGAAAACAAAAGATCGAAAAGTATCAACGTTGTTGTTACATCTTCTAAAGAGAACTAACATTCTGCTAGAAGATTTTTGAGAATGCTTCTGAAGAGAACCTTATTCTGCCAGAATATTTTCGAGAATAACTCCAAAAGAGAATTGGTGTTCTGCTAGGAGTTTTACAAGTGCTTGAGTACAGCTGAAGCAGGTATTACATCTAGTCCGAATAGGTAGTAGGAAATTGGTGTAACAACTTATAATCAGTGTGTGTTTATTCTGGACTAGGTCCCGGAGTTTTTCTGCATTTGCGGTTTCCTCGTTAACAAAATTTCTGGTGTCTGTGTTATTTCTTTTCCGCATTATATTGTTTATCTTTATAATTGAAATATCATAGGTTGTGCGTTAATCAATCATTATTGATAAATCCGACCTTGTTTGTTGGATAGGATTTTGATTGGTCTTGGATATTGGTCTTTGGTACCGTACAAGTATTTCTCACATCAATCAGGCTCATAGATTTCTATCTGTTTGACTTGCTGATTGATTTGAGAAAAAGAGATAAACTCTTTAGTATTATTTTTTAATTGAGTTTTTACTCTCGGAATATTAAGGTTTAGTCCATACAGATTGCCGAACGAAATATTGGGTGTGGGGTAGTACCCCCGTTTTTTCAATAATTATAGTAATTCCACTTGTACTTTAATCAAAACACTATGGTTGATCTCTATAGATAGGTTCGGTTTCCATAACGACTCTATATACCAAGTGTATACCTTGTTGTTGTCATCTTCTTGATAGTCTCTGACTATATTAGATCATACAATAGGTCGATATTGAAAAACTTATGGTGTACTTGATACCCTCATTATTTCAAACTTCAATTTCATCATTATGTACACAAGCCAACTCACTCACATACTACTACTGTGAGGACTGTACCAAATTAATATTGAGCGAAGGAGATAACCGAAGCAAGATTAAGCACACAGTGGTACAGCAAACAGTCAACACACACGTACCACAGTATTAAGCTTCTTCCTAACTAACTATTGTAGCAGAAATAGGAATGCTTAGATCGAATATATTAAGAAATCAGTACCAGTATGACTTGCCAAAACAACCAAGAGCTTAAGTTCTAAAACTGAATTTAGATCCAAAATACTTGCTTAATCCTGTTTGAAGATGTTGCTGTAAAGCGTCATGATCATATCCAACTCCTCACCAAATTCTAGGAAAAAATCTTCACTTCAAAGAAAGCCGTACTCAATTTTAAGATGAATCAGAGGCGAAGAACAGTGGAAGATGTTGATCGATACCCTCCGTAATTAAAATTTCTAAGTCTGATACCATGATAAAATTTAATTGAGTTAAATATCTACGTTTTACTGAAGACGATTTGAATCGTAAATTGATTAGAAGAAGATATGAATTACAGAATGAACTTGAAAAAGAAGTGTATGTGGATGATTTAATAATGAGAAGCAGAGGTTATGAAATGGTCTCTGTTTGTTGTATTTGCTTTGCAGAGCAGGATTGTATGCAACACACACTCTGGGAATGCAAATTCAGTGTAGCAGTCTGGGAATGGCTAAATGCTGAGTTTGGTTTTAATAATCCAAGTTCATTTGATGATGTCTGTAAAGGAGCTAAGGATAAAAGCCCTCTTGTGAAACAAATATGGTTGACAGCAGCATGTGCTACCATGAAGGAATTATGGATTCAGAGAAATGCAAAACTATTTGATGAGGTAAAGCCCAATATTAACAAATTCAAGAGCAGAATTCTTCAATTAGTGCATGAAGGGGTTATAGAAAAACGATATTTTGGGGACCATGGTTTTTTTTTTGGGGACCATTGTTCTATTTTGGGTAAGACATTTAGAAGTAAATCTGGACACCCCTTATCCAAATATTTTTATTAATACCAAAATTACCCTCTGATTAATGTATTCTTCCCCAAACTCAATCTCAAGTCGAAAATGGTGGATTTTACTAACCACAACCAGGGGAAGACTATTTGGGTACTCGGGTATACCTCAAACTTGGTTAATGTTGCTTACAATGGTCAAAACTTTCCTAAAAATGTAAATTTTTAAGTAGATTTCGGCTAGGTCAAGAAAATTCGGTTACCTGATGTGAGAACAGGTAGCCGAACATATCTGGAAGTGTAGTTTCAGTTACCATTTCGAAAGTCGCAGGTAACCGAACCCACTTTTAATGGAGGTTTTGCATAGTTCGGTTAACAAAATTCAACATGTAGTCGATTTTTTTTTATAGGATATACAGAGTAATGTTCGGTTGGTTCGCAGAATATTCCATCAAACAAAGTTCCCAACCGAACCTTGTGTACAAAAATAGTTTAATAAAGTGTTAAAGTTCGGTTGGTTCGCAGAATTCTATCAAACAAAGTTCCCAACCGAACTCAACATATGTGTTTACTGAGTAGAGTTCGGTCATCAATTTTTTTTTTGCGAACCAACCGAACTCAAGATTTGTTGTTCTATACAAGAGTTCGGTTAGGGGACAAAATTTTCCAACTAACCTAACCAACCGAACACAATATGTTGGTTTTCAGAGAGGAGTACGGTTAGTTTTTTTTTTTTTTTTTGCGAACCAACTGAACTTAGCATTTATGGTTCTATACAGGAGTTCGGTTACGAGAATTTTTTTTCGTAATAGCCGAAGTGTTCTTTGTGTTCTTGGTTTCAGAATGTTCGGTTAGCAAACTCTGTATTTTTAAACTACTGCTAACCGAACAAGCTACTGTAACTTCCATTTAAACCCTATTTTGATGATTTTTACTCAAATTTTTCGATCAAAACGAATTAAAAGTGATGGGTTTTTCAATTGAACGAGTAACGTCATGAAAAAAGGGAAGAAAAAGAGAATAATTTTTTTTTCAAAACTAAATTTTTTCGTTGCCTCTCATCTCTTTCACGTTTTTGTTTATAACTATGGTTAATGATTTATTTAGGTTAGATATAAATGACTAGGTTTAGGCGGCTATTAGGTTAGTTGTAATTTAAATTAGGATAAAGGGTAAATTAGTATTTTCCTAACTTTAGGACACCCCTTATAAATATAGGGAGGTTGGCCTAATCAAACCATGGTCTCCAAAAAAATGCATGGTCCCCAAAAAATCGTTCTTATAGAATGAAAGCAACTAGATGGAGACAGTGTTATGACAGTGAGATAATCTCCTTTTTCAAACTCTGAAATTAGCTTTGTTTTTTGTTTTGTTTTTTTTCTGAGAGTCCAGTTTTGTTTGTAACTCGGTGTCTGTCCTGTAAGGTTAAAGCTTGACTTTTGCTTTTCAATCAATGAAAAGATGTGATTCAGCAAAATAATAATAATAATAATAATAATAATTACAGAATGGATAATTGAGTTTATATAACTCAACTGTTCTATTAGAACCAGACTCAACTACCGTATTGCAAAAAAATTCAGCAAACAGTTGAGTTTATATAACTCAACTGTCCTATTATATAATTGAGTTTACTCATGCTATGCTATTAAAAATTAAAATAACCTCTCGTATTGCAAAAAATTTCACGTCTTGCCGATTACAATATTTAAAGGAAAATATAGCCATGCGACAAATTGCAGGAAACGTTTAGTAACAAGAAAAAAGAAACAATGAAACCGTAAGAACACTCGAAAACAAAATCACCGCCTTAATCTAAGTAGTGATCAATGATCGTCAGCATCAGAGAGAGGTCTCAAAATTTTCGAGATCCTTGCGAGATGCTTCCCATAATTTGCGCTCGATTCCTAGTTTTCGCAGCTCCATTATACATTTCTCAACTGAAATAAGAACGAAAAGAACACCTTGATTATCAGTTTTGATGTCCTTTATAAATTATGAGATCATTTTTTTGTTCTGCAAATGAAAGAACTGATTTTGGATTTATAATTTAGCTCAAGTACCCTTAACAGCGTCATGAGATGTTGGTGCGTGTTGACTACGGTCAATCAAGAATGTCAGTCTTTTTTCTGCAATTTTTTCTTTTACACCATGTGCTTTGGCTCTTCTCCAGAAATATGTCAACCATGCCTAAATTCAAGTCGTAGAACTCTTGTCAAAATTATGTAGCAACAACATTCAAATATCTTATGTGAAGAAACCAATCTTTTGTGATGGCCACACTGAAAAGGCCAGAAAAGGCTATATAAACCTTAGGCAATGAATCATTGACCGACATATACCAGATAGATAGAACTCTCAGTCAGTGTAATTGGTCAGTATATGCTTAGGTTTTGTGGAATTAGGGTGCATCCCTCTAGCGCAACTAATGAATGTTTGTTCCAAATCTTGGAAGAACTTGGCAAAATAGGCAGCATGGTGTAGGTAAACCAAGAAAACGGTGAAAGTAACCGACACTTGTATGCATTCGCGAAAACTGCTTACCTGCTTGAAGAGAACATCTTCTGATTCATCTGGACTTAATTCTGTAAAACCAATGCAAACAAAAACAAAACAAGGATCGTTTAGTGAACCAAGGATTGTGACTCCAGTATAATATCTACCGACTCCATTCCAGATCGGAACATCTGAACCCACATTTTAAAAACACATAGGAGTAAAGAAAAAAATGTTCTTGTTACCATATGCCTCCATAAACTTTGGATCACCAGGTGATTTTGGATCTGCTTATAAATTTAACATACAAGAAAGAGTGGAAACTTCAATAACAACAATTTCGTGATAATGCAGATATTACTAAATACAGAAACACGGGAAAACTTCTTTTACAACTCCAAAATCTTTGTCGCAAAGGTGATTCCTGCTCAAATTAATAACAGTTCAAATTTGTTATTAATCTACCTCAAACATCACTAAAATTTGTTCCATTGGGATTCGAAGGATGCCTACAGTTTCAGCCTTGTCCAACTGCAAGTTGGCTGCTTCAAGAGTTGGTCATTTCTAAACTCCTCACCACCTCCAACTGCTGCTATTGGGATTGCCGTGGCTCTTGTTGATCTTCTTTGTCACTTCTAAGAAATTATTGTCTAGTTTTGTTTTTTAATCTTCTTGTTTTTTTTTTTTTTTTTTTTTTTTTTTTTTTTTGTTCTCTTCAGTATTGTTTTATTTCGAGGAGCAAACTGTCATACTTGGTAGTATTCAGTTTGAGGGGGGCTATTGGGATAAATGTGATAAGGGATACCAATGTAACCATTTTAGTGTGAGTACTCCTGTGTTGCCTGTGAGCTTTCTAATTCATTCAATAACAAAAAGAAAAGAAAAAAACGGCTTAAAAAATTCCTAAGATTAATTGAATTTTAAATTTTCAGAATATAAGAAAAAAAATAAATCAAATTGAACACTATTTGGTTGAAAATAGGATCAAATATTTCATCACATTATACGAATACAAACCTGACAAAGATTGGCGCACCAAATTTGGGCGTCGGTGTTGGGTCAATGCTAGTACAACAGCCTCCTCAACCTTGAATGCATCCATAAGAGAAAAAGCATATAAAGAATGCTTCTATAATAATCCAGCTTTTAAATATTCTGAAAATTAATGCAATAGATAGATACATACTGAATAGAAACACAATCCACTAGGTTTAGATCTACCAAAAAGGTATTTGGTTTTAGGAAGAACTCAATGTAGTAGTAATCAAATACACCAAAAAAAGACACTCACCTTCAGAGAAACTAATTCCCTCAGTCCCATCTCAACTGAAAGAATGCTCTCAATGTTACCCTCTCCGGTTAGATCACTGAATCCCCGTGTAAGGTTCATCCTGTCCAGATCAACAACACCTGGGTTGCCACATTGATAAATGAAGTCAGATTATACAGCAATGTCACAAATCATAATATCCATCCAAAATTTTGAATCTTAGTCATGTTTCGGTTAATTGAAAAGCTGAGGCAAACATGCATCACTTCTATAAAAACCAGTACCATTCAATACCTGGAGATTCATCCTTCGCCTTCTGTCCAGCAGAAATGACAACCTCAAAAGGAAGAGGTGCTAAAGATGACCAGTGCTCGTGTTTTGCTGCTGCAATATCAGCACAGATGCCTGCAAAAATCATAAATCATAAGGACATGAGAAGGCTTCCCTGATTCTACACGCCAAACAATCTCCCTCAGTTTTCCTCTACTTTACGGTTGTTTAATAAAAGTCAAATATTTATGTCCCCAACATGAGTACGGTCTTGAGGGCTCCTTAAGACATGTTAGAGTCTAAACCAAGATTGAGTTTGAATGGCATGCTTGGAGCACCTTCATGGTGAAGTAACAATAGTTCCACTAATTACCATGCCATACAGCTAAACCCCAATAGCGAGCAAGCCAGCACCTTTTAAGAACAACCTCTTCCTGGAACGAAGATCAAAAGATACAGTTCAAGTCTCATAATGCAAATGATAGGAAGATAAAATATATATATATATATATAGACATTGGCGGGACTTAAAGTTGCAAACCATCTCTTCCTGAGTCAATATCATTCTTTGCGTCATTGAGCGAAGAGCTTTCATATCAGATTCTGCTTCTCGTACTTGTGCAGCAGCCGCCACAGCCACTTCTTTTGCATTCTGGTTTAAGCAACATTAAAGCAATAAACCACTACGCAGAAGAAAGTGTTTGTACTAAACTTAGAGCAACCCGTAAGAATTTAAAAGCATATGTGATGTTTGTGCATTTTAGAAATACTTTACCGCAGCTTCTATCCGCAAAACCGAAATTTCCTCATCCCGCTCATCCTTAGTTTGTTTCCCTGCCTTATAAGCAGCCTGCATCAAAGAGTTGTGTTTGAAACTTTCAGGGTGTACAAATATCATTCAAATGATGGCATAATGTCAAAAAATTTCAGTGATTCTCCAGTTCTGAGTAAGGAACTTTTTTGGTTCATTTAAATTTAAAATCAGACATAAATGGTTTTGCATTATTACCTCTCTTTGACGCAATGCTGCTTCTTTTCTGCAGAAGAATCACATAAGATATCAGAATGGGATTACGATGGATACAAAGTACATAGATTTCTTAGAAGCACCTGCTCAATAATTTGGCTTCCATAGATGCACCTTCCCCAAGAGAAGCAACCTAAATATACAGTTAGATAGTGAAAAAATGGCTGTGATACTGAAAGGTAAATCTAAGTACTCAAAGCCTACACAGGCACAAAAGAAAGTGCACATTCCGATACAATACTAGTATAGTGTTAACTGTAGTATGAACTTAGAGATGCTTTTTGCACTCCTCCCAATCCAGCAAACTAGCAACATATGATAAAGATAGGGAAATGGACCTGTTTCTCAAGCTCCTTAGTTCTTGCTTCCACTTCCTTACATCTCTCTTCTGCTAACCGAAGCTGTATTAGCACATTTATGGTAATTGTCACAAACATTGGTAGATATGCAAACTAAACAAAATTGAAAAATTCTACATTGGGAACAAAATTGCACCTTGTCTAGCATGTTATCATTCTCTTCTTGTAGCATATCAAGCTGCAATTGAAAAATAAATAAAATGATTATGTTTTTGAGTCTCCCCTGAATGAGCTTCGGGCACATTATGGTCAATAACACATGACAAGAGAAATAAAATTCACCTCATCATGAAGAGCTGAGGCCTCATGACGATTTCCAATACCGTTCAGGCTCTGTCCCACATCTGATGAAAGCCTGCAAGAAGGTTTGAGTTGATAATAATTCGAAAAACTCTCAAGAAAGTTTATCACCCTTGAGTGTCCTTGTTGACTTTGAGCTGCTTCAAATTCACAAACAGACATATATGAACAGAAACACACTTATATATCTATACGCGTAACTCTAGTTTCCTTACATGACACTCTTTTTTATTTTCACCATCCCTGGTTGTTTGTCCAGCATACACAAATCTTATGAGGGAAACAAAAGAACGAACCAAGAGGAGATTATTGTACCTTTTATCTCTTTGCTTACTGGTAGGAGGCTCTGTTGGTGGAATTCTATCCCGACTCCTCATTGATGTTCTTCCAGGTGATGCCCTGGCTCTAGGTGGACTTAGAGAAGGTTCCATCAGTGGAAGAGAAACCTGTGTCCTCAATGATGTTCTGCTAGGTGATGCATTGGCTCTAGATTGCATTGGGGGATAAGAAACCTGGTTCCTCAACGATGTTCTGCTAGGGGATGCATTGCCTCTAGTTGGGTTGACAGAAGGTTCCAGCATTGGAACAGAAACCTGGGTCCTCGAAGATGTTCTATTAGGTGACGCATTGGCTCTAGGTGGAATTAATGGCGTTGAGCGAACAGTGGCTGATGACCTTCCGGCTGATGTAGAGCGAGCCGATTGTGCTTGCTCCACACTGTTTCGGCCTAGCTATTCAAAACATGAAATGAAGTAAGAAAATGGATGCATCAAACTTCAAAGCATCCAAAAACTGCGCAAATTTTAGTAGTCAATTGGTTGCGTCACAACAAGTACGCATGACCTCACATTAAAAATCAACTAATTTCACTCCTAGTACATGATTAACCACATCGAATCCAATGATCTCATTACAGTTCTCAACAATCAATGAATAACATTTTCAAATTTAGTTCTCAGATTTCACTTGATAACAGCGGCAAACTACTCAAATTTTGAAAGATCTAATCCATGTTGACATTCAAAATCATATCAAGTTCATTGAAACAGAGATTTCAATCAAATAAGAGTAAATCAAGAAACTTACAGCAGGAGATTGAGATCTAGTACTACCATTCGGCTTCGCAACCAAGGGAACTCTATTCCGATTCTGATTATTAAGGTTATTACTATTGGGTCTGTTTGAGAATGAGATTGGAGGAGGACTATAAAGATCACTATCGTCGTCATCGTCATCATTGTCGGTGGTGGCATCGTTATGAGAAGCCATAACTTGAGCAAGACGTTGAGCAGCAGCTTTAGCAGCTACATTTTGTGATCTCTTTATACTTGAGAATCCGTTTGCTGAATATCCACCACGATATGATGATGAAGAATGTGGATGTACCGGAGACATTCCTCCGCCGGGAGAAGTTGATTCAGCATCACCGTTTCTTGATTGTCTTGTATACAATGGACTGCCATTTCTTCTTCTTGGATGATCCATTTTCTTACAAGATCAGAAATACAGAATGATAGTATATTATCAAGGACTGATTCCTAGTTTGTACTACTAGTTGTAGTAGTAAGACTAAGTAGTTGTTTGTTGTTAGTTGGATTTGACTAAAATTGGATTTTGAGTGGCCATTGACTTTTTTGTCCTGTAATTGTCTTTAGTAAGCTTGTAATAAAAGTAAGGAATTTGGAGGAATCATTATCAATATTAATGTCTTGTTTTTTTTACTTTGAGCCAGTGGAAATGACTTGTAAAGGTATTTGTTTCATGATTTTTCCTTGGGAAATAATCAACCATCTATTTTCACACAGAAAATCATGTTACTTTTTTTCGGTCGGTTACACGATGTTATTCTTTTAGTATTTTTTACTTCTTTTGTAATTTGTGTTATCTTGTGACTTAATTTGTCTGGAGCCGATAAAAAAAGAGCAAAGCTCGCCGATTTTATTAAAACCATGGACAATTTTATATGGACATTATCATACAAGAAATCATGGAAAATTTTATATGGACATTATCATATGTGGAATTTGTATTATTGTCCTTACTTCTGATGGGCCTTCACAAATATCTCTAACAGACTTTACAAATGTCCCTGATGACATAATTGAAATTTTATTTAAAAATGTTATTCTCATGATTTCCATTTTTAACCTTTATGTGTTATATACTTCAACTTCTTCTTCACTTCTGAGAAAAACACGAACCAGCACAGTATCTTCGCTGTCGCCACCATTACCATCTCCGTCGCCACCGCACCAACATCACCAGTACTATCACCATAACCATCACCACCACCTCCTTAATCACCATCTACATCTCCATCTTTCCAGATCGAAAATTACTTTCTCCTTCTCTTCTTAGAACAGCCACAGCCACCGCCACCTCCACCACTATCACCGTCGCTTTTCCTGCTTTTTTTTTTGCCGTCGTTATGAAATATATGAGAGAAAGATTTTCGATTGAGAGAGAGATGAAGTAATTATGATGACGGCGATGGTGTCTCTGGCGGCGACGACGGTGGAGGAGGTATGATATTTCATTTTAGGTTTCAGAGATTTTTCAAAATTGATTTTGTGTTGATTTCAGTTGGGAAGAACACAGAAGATGGTGGATCTAAGATGAGTCATGAAGGAGATGTCGTTGTTGTGTGTCGATTCAGCTTGATTTCATGACCTTGTGCTGAAGTTGAGAATGAAGCAGAAATGGGGATTTGGTGAAATTAGGATTTGATTCTGTGAGTTCGAAGAAATTGAAGCTAGAGTTTGAGCTCATGGTGGTTCAGATGGTTCGAATTGGTGTTGAAGCTTCAGAGCAGACAATGGTGGTTGCTGCTATGGATTATAAATGGTGGTTGATGGTTCTGTTGGTGGATCTGAAACTGCAGCTGGTGGAAGAATGAGTCTGTGATTAGTGTAGCTGAATTGCTGCTAATGTATGTCAGAATGGATTGGAGATAAATAGATGTATGTTAGGGTGCAGTTAAGCAGATTCAAAATTGGATGAATGTTAGGGTAGTGACAGATGTTGCAATGGTGTTGTGAATCTGTGTCTTGCAGTGGTGTTTGTTGCGGCTGAAATAGGAGCAAGCATAGGATGAAGTTGGTGGCTACTATAATGAAGGTGGAAGTGCTGGCAGTGACTGAAATGTGCAGTATAGAAGTAGAAATGGAGTTGTTGGTGTTGTTTTCCATGAATCTGGAATTGCAAGTCTGGATTGCTGTTTATGAAGCTACAAGAGATGATCAATTGTTGTTGTTTATATGTTTTTATGGGATCAACTCATATTGTTGACCCAATTTTTTTATGGGATCAACTACGGTTGTTGATCCATTTATGGGATCAACTCCTGTTGTTGACCCAATTTTTTATGGGATCAACTACTGTTGTTGATCCTTTCAATTCCTATTGTTGACAATATTTCCTTGGATAAGTTTAATCATGCTTGTAGTTTAAATCATGTAATTTTTTTCCAATGTTGAACTTGTGGTGCAATGGTAGCATGACTGACTCCATGTCAGATGATGCGTGTTCGACTCACGCCAAGTTCATTCCATTTACATGGATCAACTTTCATTGTTGATCCAGTTTAGTGGATCAACTACCATTGTTGATCCCCTAAATTGGATCAACTTCTACTGTTGATCCTTTTTTTTTTGATCAACTACCGTTGTTGATCCCCTAAATTGGATCAACTTCTACCGTTGGTTCTATTTTTATCTGGATCAACTACTGTTGTTGATACAAAAATATCTGAACCAGTGGTGGCGACGGCGATGGTGGCCGTGGTGGTGGAGGACTGGTGGTGGTGTAATGGTGGTGGTGGAATATTAGTTGTGGTGGCGGTTGGTAGGTGGTGGTTGTTGAACGGTGGTGGTGGAATGGTAGTTGAATGTTGGTGGTGGTGGTGGTGAAGTGGTAGAGGAAGAAATTTGTTCCATTTTGAAATTAATAAAAATATTATATGGATGAGGGTATTAAGGTAATCTAATTTTAAATGGATAATGTTATTAAAAAGTATGGACATATTTATTGTTGTATAAGGATATATTTATTGGGTTTCAAAAGTAAGGACATATAAATAATGTACCCGTATCTCTGTCAAGAGATCTGCAAACTCTTGTACAGGTACTTTAGCTAAACATGGCATATTAAACTCTACAGTTGAGGAATGGTCTTCTCCTCCAATGATTCTATTAGGTGATTAGAAAAAAGACTCAAATGATGTAACAATTTAATTCGATCAATGAAATTTTCTTTCCTATAAATAAATAATAGACTTGCACCAAAAAAAAATTACAACCCAAACGACAATGAATTTCAAGTTAATATTTTGATGATATGTTCGTCTTATAAAATCTATATTCCTACCAAAAATGAGTGCAAATCGAAATGCCAAACCTCACCATCTACTGATTTTAATTTTGACCGTTAATTTTCAACGGTTGATTTTCAAAGTGGTAGATGGCGGTGTTACACGTCTCGAATTGCGCTCATTTTTTTATTTTTTTTGTATGGATATAGAGTTTAGAAAGAGGAATATATCATCAAAATATTAGCTTAGAATTATTGTCGTTTGGATTGTAAAGGAAAATTGGTTCAAATCTTGTATGATAGTGTCCATATAATATTATCCATGGGTCCTCCCTCTTTTACTAACTTGTTGGATAGGTCCAAAATCATGTTAAGTCTTTCTAAAGCTTCAAATATCTGTGTGCAAGTAACTAGTTAAAAACAGCCAGGCGAATTAGGTTTTTAAGACAAAAGTGCCCTTCCTGGTCAAGTTTGGTAAGGGTTAAGGTTAGGCTAGGAAAAGTTGGTCAAGAGCTAGTTGCTTGGAATTTTAATACTCTAACGAGAATCGAGATCCTATTTTCTTTTCCAAATCCTCTCTGAATCAACCGCGGCTACCGAAATCAACATTGAAGACATTTCATCATATATCAACTGTTAATCAAATATCCACACCTCATGATCAAGAATCAACAACAACAACATATTTGTTGTTGAATCAGCTAAGAAAACTTATACAGATTTATCAAAACCCCAATTTGCTTGTTACTTAACCAAACAAACAGTTGATTAATAATTAGTGGGTTATAGTAATTAATGTGTTTATTCAATCTTTAACCCTTCCTGACCCCCGCACCTGTAAACCGAGATTGTGTCTATCTGGGTGATGTTCATTGTAGGAGTTCTTCATAAAAGTCCAATGCATGAGTTCTTATGCTATTAAAGGTTGCAGTGCCGAACAACTACTTACTTGTGGGACTGGGATTGGAACTGAAAAATCGCTCAGTTGGTCAGTATTGGTCGGTAGTGTTGGAGGTGTAGCCGGACATGATGATAAGGGATTAGTGATATCATAATATATTTCTTCATATATGTACTATTTATTCTTCATATATGTACTATTTTTCAGACAGTCTTATAAAATTAATTGGGTACCACGTTAAGAAAGGCCTATAAAATAAATTCCTCGCCAAATTGGAGTATACCCAGATTAATTGGGGTATACCAATTTTAAACCTATCCAAGATAGTGTGTTAAGGGGTGTCTAAAAGATGCTAAAAGACCAAATTGTCCTTACTATTTTCAGCCGAAGTTAAACCTTGCCGACTAAAAACTAAAACCTATCAAAACAATTTTTCAAAATCTCTTTAAAACTCTAAATGATGAAATAAAAAAAATAAAAAATACGGGTTTTGAAATTGGGTACAAAATCATACCTAATCTCAAATCCCTTATGATTCAACATTTTTACCAAAAGTCGGCAGGGTATTTTTTGTAGACCTTGCCGACTAATACTAGTCAGCGGGGTAATTTTTTGTCGACCTTGCCGACTAGTATTAGTCGTTATCTTCCTAGGTTGAATACCGTGACGACTTTTCATCTCTGAAATTAGCATTTACAGGGTCGGCACGGTATTCATCCTTATACCTTGCCGACTATAGTTTAGTCGGTAGGTTATGAAATTAATACCTTGCCGACTAATCATGCATTTGTAACGCCTTTCTCTGTATGTCAAAAATCGTATAGTCGGCAGGGTATTATTTTGTCGACCTTGCCGACTATAAGTTAGCCGGCAAGGTAAGAAATCAATAAGATGTCGTCTAGTGAAGCATTTACACCAGTCTCCTGTGTGTCTAAAATAATACAGCCGGCACTGTTTTTTAGAAACAAGCGTGCCGGCCGACGTTAGTCGGCAGGGTCTTCATTCATCGACCTTGCCGACTTTTCATACTTTCAGAACTGAAAGTGTTGATTTCTTCTCTAATTTTGAGTATGATTTCATACAACAGCTTTGCAATCCCCTTTTAAGAAGTGTTTGGGTAGTGTGCTTTCATTTCTGTTGCAAAAGATATTCTCAAAACAAAGTTTTTTCATCAAAAATCTTACCACATAAGTTCAATCAAAAACAAATTTTCCTAACTTAAATTCATAAGTTTTAATCTACTCAATTAATCAATCTAAACTCAATTAATTAAGCTAATTAGATTTTTTTAGTGTTAATTAAACAAGGGTATATTAGCCATTTAGAAAATACATGGTTAAGGGGTGGCTTCTTTTACTTCAAAATGACCTAGCTTTTGTCTCATTAGGTATACCCCAATTAATCTGGGTATACCCCAATTTGGCCAGGAATAAATTGGGTATGTTGTTTCATTGTTGTATAAATAAATTCTTTTGTTTGGAACATATTTTAGTAATGAATCGATTTATGGTTGTTTGGAATATAGAGAATCCACGGGAACCTATAATTCTTATGAATAATTAAACAAGAAATTGACGTTTAGTCCCAAAGTTAGTGGGCTTTGGACGCTTTAGTCCACTCTTCTGAAGCCTAGTACTCTCTAGTCCAAATAAACCCCGCTTACTACAATTTAGTCAAAACATGGACGAGTTAGTCCAAAAGCAAGACGAGTCCCGATTTTCCGAATTTTCAATATACCTTAATTACCCTTGAACCGATTCTATATATATACAACGTGTTTTGAAATCGAATTTTTTGGATATCAAACATGAATTCAAAACAGGGAGCAGGTTAGAGATGAATTTTGGTAGGCGATTTAACAGTTTGAGAGAGGATTTAATCGTTTCTTCATTATAATTCAACTCCAGGTTACTTTGAAAGTCTTCTGAAATCGATTTATTTCATCTCAGATTTGAATTCACGACAGATTGAGAGATAGATCGATCCAGATATAGATTTCGGAGGTGATTTAACAGATTCATAGAGGTTAGGTTGGATTTGATTGTTTCTGCAGCAGAATTCAACCTCAGGTTAGTTTTCTTTTAGTTGTACGATCTATTACATCTAATTTTTTTATGTTTGTTTCTGATTTTTAGTTTTTCTGAGTTTATGAGTTGATGATTTGAATTCGATCTGTTACATCTTATTGTTTGTATGATCTTGATTTGATATTTGTTATATATTAGCTTTTGATTCTCGTGAAACGATTTTTGTTTACTTTTGTTTGATGATGATTTTAGTTTTATGATGCATGATATGAAATCGAACTGATATTAGATCGTAGGCTTCTGATTTATTTAATTATGTGTTCCAGTAAGATTCTTAAGCTTAATCGATGGAGTATTTGATTTAGTTTTACTACTATCTGATGTTTTGGCTTCTATTAAATGTGTACTTTCCTGTACACTGTTTAAGTTTTAGGTTATTCAAATCTGAAATTGTGATTTGAAGCTTCAAATGTTTATTATCATTTCTTTTGTAATATGTAGGGGTATCAAATATGTCTGAGAAGGTTATCCATGCTGTTTTGAATCATGGTGAGCATTCTGCTGCTTTTTCTGTTAATACTTCGACAACCGTAGATGAATTGAAGCATTTTGCATGCAAGCATTAGAGGTCTTTGTCTCATGGGAGTATACGTTTCAGCTATTTGGATAATGATCAATTAGTTTTTGTACAAGGTGATATACAACTGCAAGGTTTAGTTGCTCTTGTTATTCTTATTAAGAATGAAGATTTCTATTTGAATGTTGACGTGATTCGGAATCATACTTCTCATTCTAAGTCTGGTTGTAGCACTAGTTCTTGTTATAGCACTAGTTCTTTTTATAGCACTAGTTCTGGTTCTAGTACTTCAAATTCTTATGTAACTGAAAGTCCTAAGATGGTAAGGATGGTAGATCATGATGCATACCAGGCCAAGCCTCTGATTTCTAAAAAATGGATTTATGATTTTGACAAAGTTGGTAGAGAATTTATGGGTGGTGTTAAAGCTGTTAGAATTGTTGTTGATAAGTACAAGATGGCTACTGGTCACAAGATTAGTATTCTTAAAAATGACAAAACTCGTTTTACTGCAAAGTGCCAAGAAGATGGTTGTGGTTGGAGGATTCACTTTGGGCCTGTGAATGGTGACATTTCTCGGTTCGTGCTGAAAGATTCTAATGTTATTCACAGGTTAGTTGTGTTCATATTAGTCCATATTACGAATTCTTTTTTTTTTTAATGCTTTTATATGTAGACTTGTTTTAGGTGTACATTGTGGTGCACATTACTTGTTGTAGGCTTTTTAGGTGGCACATTGTGGTGTAAATTACATATTCTTGCTTGGTCTGTGTTTTCTTTTTGCATATGTGGTGTTGGTTTTGAGATCTTATTAGGTGTACATTGTGGTGCACATTACTTATTCCATCTTTAATTATTTTTTTTGTAGCTGTGGTGTTGGTTTGAGGTTGAAGAGTCCTGCGGTGACAACCAAGTTAGTCAAGCATTTGATCGCTGATAATATACAGGGTGATCCTAGTTTAAAACCCAAACAGATCATGTCAGTTTTTAAGAAGACTTAAGGGTCCAATATTAAGTATCACCATGCCGTAGAGGGAAAGAAGCCGTATTTGAAGAACAATTTGGTGATGACGAGAAGTCGTATAGCGATTTAACTTGGTATGTCAAAGCAATTGAAGAAACTAATCCCGATAGCTATGTGAAGTTTGAAGTTGATCATGGAACCAGAAGATTTCAGAGAATTTTCATTTGTTTCGGTGCTTGCAAGCATAGCTATAGGTATCTCAGGGCCATGATTTACTTGGACACTACTTTTCTTACTGGTAGATACAGGGGTACTTTGATGGCTGCAACATGTATCAATGGAAACAATGGTTTTTCCCATTTTGCTTTTGCTCTTGTTTCTTCTGAAAACAAGGAAAACTGGTTTTGGTTTCTAGAGAATCTTACAGAAGTTGTCGATGGTCGTAAGATTGTTTTCCTTAGTGATCGTGGAGAAGGACTTTTGCAGGGAATTCCAAAAGTATTTCCTAATTCACACATCTATTGCTTTTATCACATCAAGTGCAATCTCCTCATTGGATCAGGTGATGCGAATTCGAAGGCCGTTATTGATTTATTTTACAAAGCTGCTTACTCTTACACAGCAGCTAACTTTGAAGAAGCTTTGCGGGGCATGCATGCAATTTGATGTGGACATGTTGCTAACTATATCAGGACTATTCCAAAGGAGAAATGGGCAAATGCATTTTCCCTGTATGCAGATATAGTGCTCACTCTTCAACTCTTTTCGAGTCATTCAACAACTGGATTCTTGAGTTCAAAAAGTTGCCTGCTTTTGCTCTTCTCGATGCGATACGGTGAGTTTTATGTTTAATGTTTCATTCATTTATTTTCTTTGATGTGTACATCTTCCCTTGTACACATGTTTATCTGTCTACATTGTTGCACACATGGATTTGCTTGATCTGTAGATACTTGTACACATATTTTATCTGTGATGCTACAACTGTGTGTACACTGTTGTACACATGGATTTCCTTAATGTGTACATTGTTGTACACATGTTTTATCTGTATTCCTTCTAGTTCATGTTTTGATTTTATGTTTTGTGTTTTTATTATGTTAGTTTGAAGGTTATGAAGATGAATTCTACGAGAAGGGTAGAAGGTCTAGAAACTTTCAACACTAGGCTCACTCCGATATTTGAGGCTTTACTAGAGGAAAACATCGACATTGGTCGTACTTGGACTGTTACTGAGTCCATGGAAAGATTGTATGAAGTCGCATCTCTCCAGTCTCATTCTGTAGATCTATTGCAGAAAACTTGTACATGTCACAGGTGGCGAGTTAATGGTTTTCCTTGTGCACATGCTTGTGCTGCCATTCAAGCTACGAGGGAGGACATCTATTCATTTGTTGATCCATACTTCACCACTGAATGGTACAACAGGACATACCAGGAGATCATCTTGCCAATCCCCAATTATGACAAGCTGCAGGCTTATGATCCTAGTGATAGGGTTATTGTTCCTATTCCTGTGTCCTCCACCTGGTAGACGAACACAACCTATGAAGAATGTTTGGGAGAAGCAAAAGAGGCCTATGATGTGTACAAAGTGCTTCACCCTTGGTCACCACAACAGAGCTACCTGCCCCATGCTTTGATGATTTTTTCTATGTTTGATTTGTTCAAAAGATTCTATGTGTTTGATTTGTTTAAAACTAGTACCAATATACAGAACTTAAAACATAAAATATTACTAAACAAAATAGACTAGTAGCATCCATTGTACAGAAAGGTGTACATAATGGTACACAGGTAAAAAGACAGGTAAGAAAACTGAAGTGCACAGGAAGGTGTACATAATGGTACACATGTCCTGGCACTAATTATCCACACCAAAGAAAATTGAAAAAGACATTTTGCTAATGCTTGTTCAATTCTATGTTTAGTGTTTCAATTCTATGATTTTCAGTTCTGCAGGTCTTGATAAATCTGTCAGTACATGTGTACCATTATGTACACCTTCCTGTACCATTACTGTGATAAATTTATGCTCTGTCGGTAATAGTGCACAATCATGTACACCTTAATATTTTACTAACCTGTAATATACACCTTAGTACTGACACAAGTATACTTTCAACACATCAATATTGAAACTAATAAAAAGATTAATTCAAGGTCTTTATAGTAGTCATAAGTCTTAAATTGAAACTAATAAAAAGATTAATTCAAGGTCTTTATAGTATTGAAAACTGAAATTTGAAGAGTTGTCTGAAGATAAAAAAATGTTTAGAAGCAATTCAGAAAGTGATCTTGTATAATGAAGCTTAAAAACTCCTCTTCCTCTTCAATGGTTTCATTTCCATACTCAGGCGCCACTCCTTGTGTTGTTCATCCTTTGCTATATCCCAAACCTTTTCATACACTCCGACTTTTTTCAGCATCTTGGCCACCAATTTTGTTCTCATTTTCTGACAAATGTCTTCGGCCCTCTGCCGATCTCTTTCGATACTCTTTGTTTTCTTCACACTTCGTTTCATAAAGTAACAAGTGTATAGCAGGCAGTCCGGGTTGATTCCTTGTGCAGGGCATTGCATGATGTTTATATCGTGCGGTTCTATAGGTGCATCACCCTTCAACGCTCTCTTCTTGTTGAGTTCCAACTGCACTACATTTGCCAGTTGTTGTGCATCATCTTTATAGTCCTTATTTGAGTGCAACGAGTTGTACCATTTACACTCTAGAGCTTCGAAATCAAACTTCAAAAGCGACCAGTGAACTCCTACTGCCAATTGTTCTGTAGAGTGATTGACGGGGATTACAAGAACTTCCAGATTGTCAGGCATATCCCGTATGAAATCAACCATAAGCGTTTGGAGAGTGCTGATGATATTGTTCTTCACGTAGTACTGCAATCAATAATTTGTTGGAAAATAAAATGAATTAGGTATACCTAAATCAGACCAGAAAACTAACAAGCATGTACACTACTACATATCGAACATTTTAGGCCTGGAAATAGATGTATCCATGACGTATAATACAGGTGTACAACTATCTACACACCTAAATAAAATCTAACAATCAAGCATCCATGCAAACACTTAACAGAGCATGTGTCATCAATCATATAGCATACTGGTGTACATCTATGTCCACACCTAAAGAAATCTACAAACACATAGAACACGCCATGTCAATTAGGTGTTCAACTATGTACACATCATTAAAGTATCTATATATGACATTTTTTATTTGTTTTTGAGAAACTTACACATGCAGTATGACTCATTATTTCACATCTCATGTACTTTTGATCATTTGGATGACGAAAGCTATCTCTGAGAATTGCTCTGCAACGTCGATGGACGTAGAACTGCAGTACCTCTTGGTCCAGATATTTGTTGAACATCATTTCACGAAGTACTTTTCCCACAATCAGAATTTCTTCCCTGACCGTTGGATCTTCGAGTCTTGTTAGTTCCCAAGCTATAGAGCTGCAGAATCATAAAGGAAATGTTAACATGGTGTACATAGTGGTGCACATACCTTTTTTTTTTATAAGATTCAATCATTCGTATAGTGTAATGTATTGTTTTGTTAACTTACGTTAGGGTTGCATAGTCGAAAAATTTCTGTATCCTTTTTTTGTCCTGTCCTGGTTCCATGGCATGGTATAGTGGTGATTGACGAACATCTGGCAGTGGGCGACAAGGATGATACTCATTTTCCTTTCTCTTTATTGTTGCAGGATAGCCTGGTTATTCTCCCTCTTTGATCCCCTTGCCTTTTTGATCCACTTTTATCCTAACTTGTCTGGTTTTACCCTCGGCAGTGAAATCATGATCTAGTTTTTTCTTTGCAGCTTTCTTTGGTGGAGTCTTGGACAACTTGCCAGCTGCTTTTGTCCTCAATATCTCTGCTTCCTTCATCTTCACTGCTCTTGTCTTTGCTGTGGTGTCTTCTGCTCCTGTACTTTTTGACTACTAAAAAATTCATCTTCATGATGTTGGATGAACTGCACTGCTTCAGCAACGATCATTTCTCGTACATCTTCATTGGATAATGATTTTTGCGATGACTTTTCTATTGGATCTTCTTGGATCAACAATGAAAAGCTTGGACAATCGTGGATCAGGGTTGCCATCTTTACCTTCACTTCAGATGGTGCCGTTCTATAACAACCTTTCTCAAGCTTTACGAACACAGTTTCATAAAAGTTATCTAGAAGGTCCTCAATTGATGTATAAGTCACCTTCTCTGTCTCTTCTCCTTGTGTGAGTACAAGGACATCTTCTTCAACCGGCTGAGATATGCCTTTAGGGTCCAGCTGAGATATGGCTTGAGCTGTGATTATCGTAGCTTCATCAATTTTAGCAGATGGAGTGGCATCCATCACATTCTGGTGTTCTTGATGTTCAGCGATTTCAGCTGTCTCTGGCAGAAAAATGCTGAAAAAATGCAAATTTTGTTAGGTTCTACAAAAGTGTACATCTTTGTACACACACACACATAAGAAATTACTAAGGTGTACATCTTGGTACACATATACAGAAAATGAAAAGAAATGCGAGCTGAGATCATTTTCTTCATACCTAGGCTTCTTAGCAGTTCTAGACTCAATACCTTATCTTGTTCCATCCTTGTCATCCTTCTGTTCATTTGTCTTTGACAGAGGAGTGCTAAAACATTCAAGTTTTTAGAAAAGGTATGAGTTTTAGCATTCTGGTGTACAACTATCTACACACATAAAAATAAATGACTGCCACATTTAATAAAAGTGATTTTATACCTTCGCTTTTCAGGAGTTTCAGACGGAACTTCATTCTTTTCAGATTCAGTTTCATGCTCTTCATCACCACCTTTGCTACCCTCTTTGTCATTATGATCACCATGCGTATCACCACATTTTCCACCCTGCTCATCATCATCATCTTTATCATCATGCATATCACCATCTTCATTATGCTCCTCTTCCTCCTCCTCAATCTCCTCCTCTTCCTTGTTCTCCTTCCCATCCTCCTCAACCTTATCATCCTCCTCCTCCTCCTCATCCTCCTGCTCCTCCTCAATCTCCTCACCCTCCTCAGTTTCAAGCCGTATTTCCTTTGAAAATTTAAAGATTTCATCCAAAGTGTAATTAAGAAAATAATTCACTTCTCTTTCTGTCAAGTTCATTAGACCAACTTCATTAACTTTTAGGCTTTTCTCTTCGATGAAATTAAGAAGCCTTTCTTGCCTCTCCTGAACTTCAGTAATCTCCTCATCCAACTCCTTTCTTTGCATATCTGATATGCGCAGCTTTTCCTTCACTGCATCTATGCTATTTTCTTGTTTGTGCCTCCGGTACTCATCCAAAAACAATCGTTCTTCATCAGTGTAAGCCTTTACCCATCCTGGTTGCATCTGAAAACATGCCAAAGTATCAATATTTATCACAGATATACAATTTTCCACACATGTGTTAAAAGTGTACATTGTTGTACACATGAATTTTTTTTTCAAATCTATCACCAATTTTTTACAATCTTGTGCACCTTATTAAAGGTGTATATCAATGTACATATACTATCGTAAGAAAGTTTTTTGAGATACCTTTTTCATGGCGTCATTCAGGTCTTTCTCGATTGTATTACTGACGTCACTGATGATCCACCTGAGAAGCCTTGGCACACCTTCCTCATTGCTTGGCTGCATGCTTTTGTTGTGTTCAGCAAACCAATGCTGCATTAACAAATAGGTGAATAGTTAGAAATGTAAGAGAAAGGAACAAACACAATGAAAAGAAATTATTTAAAATGGTGAATGGATATATCAGGTGTACAACTGTGTGCACATGTAAACTCACCAACAGATAAATCACACAACCATTAACTTTAAGTGGTGAATCGAAATGTTTCTTAATGCACGCCATGAGATACTCATGTATATGAACTGGCCAACAAGTTTTCTTCATCCTATCGAAAGACTCAAAAAAGTGTGCATACTGGTTCTTGCTAATCATACTTCCGTTTGCCTGGGTAAAAAACACTGTTATACACAAGTACATAGTAAACAACACCACTAAGTCTTCAGCGTCTCTTTCAATCTCCAATCACGACTTTGGGTTTAGCTTCATGATACGTATGATTTCCTCCTCCACATCTTTTTTCCCAGCTCATTTCGTTTCTTAAGAGTCAATCTGTTTATCAGCGGACCGTATCTTTTTTCAGCTGCAGTTTTTACATCTTCTCCTTTTTCAAGTTCCATTGCCACCATTTTAATCCCATAAATTAGAAACAAATCCTCGGGTTCACTTTTTACTGCCACTCTTACGTTCTTGTTGGGAGTATCAAACATGAAATAATGTCCCCCTGTGTCACAAATTTCATGGCGATACTGTTTCACAATTTTCAAGATTGAGTTTGGGTTCTTAGTCCATATATCATCTCTCTTTTTACTTGGATCTTTCTCATCTTTCTGATCTGCTTTTTTGTGGACAAAGATATCTACAACAGGCAAGAATGGTCCTTCCTTTTGCTTCTCTAATTGATAATTGGTGAACCATACTTTTCCTCCTCTTTTTGTTTCATCTTCCTCAAAGTTTCTATTCACAAAGTCACTGATTGCATGGAAACTTGATCTATAAGGTTTGTTGGTATCTATGAAAATGAACCAAGAAGAATAATACATTTATTATACTCATAACTACAAAACAGTCACATAGGTGTACAACAATGTATACACAAATATTTAACAGAGCACTAATCAAATATGAAGATGAACTAGCATGCTGGTGTGTACATACAGGTGTAAACGTCTTTACACTCTTACAAAAATCTAACAAAAACAGTTTCAAAACACACTCAACAGCCAATATGAAGATGAACTGGCATGCTGGTGTACCTGTATGTACACTGGTACCACAAGTGATGAAAAAACAGTTTTGAAACACAACAGTCGGGCAATATGAAGATGAACTGGCATGCTGGTGTACAGATCTGTACACTGGTACCACAAGTGATGAAAAAACAGTTTCAAAACACAACAGTCAGTACAAAAACATACAGAACATGACACCAATCAGTACAACAACATGTGACTGTAGTAGTATATACACATGAACAAGAAATCTGAACACAAATCAATGCAACAGCATGGTGGTGTACATATCTGTACACACCAACAACAAATCTCATAAAAATTGCAAGAAAATAGATAGAATTGAAACTGAAAGCCTGCAACAGCATGATGGTGTACATATCTATACACATCAACAACAAGAGATGGAGAACAGTTTGAAAACACAAACATCAGAACATATAAACATGATATAGCATGCCGGTGTACAGATATGTACACTGGTAAAACACAATAGATGGACAACAGTTTGAAGTAGCATTACCCTTTTTCGCTTGACCATATGTTGATTTCTTTGAAGTTTTTGATTTCTTCTTAGGTGGTGGTGATTTTGAAGTATCTTCTGGTACAGTTGATGTTGAAACTGCTGTAGATTTTGATTTCTTCTTAGGTGGTGATTTTGAAGTATCTTCTTCAACTGTTGTTGTTGAAACTGCTGTAGATTTTGATTTCTTCTTAGGTGGTGGTGATTTTGAAGTATCTTCTAGTACAGTTGATGTTGAAACTGCTGTAGATTTTGATCTTGTCTTCGGTCCTTGTGATTTTGAAGTATCTTCTTCAACTATTGCTGTTGTATCAGAAGATTTTTCTGTTAATTTTCGCTTTGCTACTGGTTTTTTAGCACTCACCATGATGTTACTGCTACTGTATTCATAAATTCTACGAAAATTTAAGGTTTGATTTTGAATCTTTAGTGTTTCGATTTTCGATTTTGGATTTCAGGTTAAAGTTTTCTATGAGTTTTTTTTTATCTTCTCTCTGCTAAATGAAATAATAACATTTCCGTTTTTTTTCTTTCAGTTTTTTTTCCGAACCAACGTGTCTCTTCCGCATTAACTGTGTCAGTTACAAAACAGTTTTAATTCGCTGCACGTGTGCTTTATGAGACGTGTGCGAAGGATAGCAGCGTCTTTACACATTTTCAAATAAACTTTAGACTAATCTATTCCTAGTCGGATCGGGGTGGACTAATCCGTATCTTTAGGGACGGTTTTGGACTAAACCGTTTATTTCCCATAATTAAACACCTTAGTGCACATTGCAGTAGCCGAAGCTAAAACTTCCCAAAGTGTGCCTAGGTATTATTAACTCTAGCAAACGAGAGTTGGGATGTCCAGAATAATAAAAAAATAAAATTCCCTTGTTAGACATTGTGTACGCAAAAGGTAGCATAACTATATAAGCATCCACCATCACTAAGCACTAGCCCAACAACTTTATTTTTCCTTAATTTGTGTAAGGAATCTTGATATAGAAATTTGGAGTGGAACCTTTTGGTTTGAATGTAGGTAACTTGTTTTTTTTCTTTTTTTGCGTCCATCAAATTATTTGGTAGGCTCTTCACAATAATTACATCTTTTGCAAGTGCTACAATGAATTGATCATCATCGTAAATATAAGAAAAGCTTTTAAATTTGGAACTGCACAAAAGATTAGTTGAAAGCAACTTATTATAACTCATTTCATCGTTGTATTTAATCTAGTTCTCAAACGAAAAGAACCGTGAAGATTCAACGAAAGAAACTATGAAAAACAACATGATACCTTTAGAACGGTTACTTTCTTGAATCTCTGGAAGCCCAAGAATAGCATTAAGAAGCCTGGATATGCTGACAAGATCACAAATCTAGCAAATTAACAAATATATTACAAACTTTCTGAAGCAATTACGAGATTATTATTTTTTTGCTCAGCAATTACGAGATATTGAATTGTGAGTACGAAAAAGAAACCTATCAAGGATCTTATCTTCTTGAAGCCACCAATTTTTTTAGCATGCAAACCAAGATATTATAAGTTATCATGATAAAACAAGTTTGGGGAGAAAATGTAAATGATTATTATTCTAGTAAAATTAGCATATTATCATCCCATTAAGTTAAGTTTTGTGTAAGCTTTCACAGATCAATTGTTGAATAGCTAGAGTAAGATTGTTTATCACAATTCTACTCTTGCAATGGACAAAAGATATGAGTTCTAAATTTGTTTGTAGGTTCTAAAGATAAGCAGTGTATGCTTTAAGAGTTTAGATGCAGAAGCAGTTGTGTTGGGTGAAGAAACACAACATTTCATATATCAAAATAAGTTGTGCTGGATTACAAAGAATTACTTAGTAGTTGTGCAGGATTATAAAGTTTTCAAAAACTCAAGGCAAACCGTGTGGATAAACCACACCAAAACCGCCCGGACACATCAATACACAAAAGCGGGATCTTCTGTTTTCTCCAGAGGGGTGGGACCCACTTTTGATGTAACTGGATGGTTTTGGTGTGGTTCATCCACAGAGTCTGTCCAAAATCACTCTAAAGTTTTTCTACCCAAATAGTCTTCCTATGATTAAATGTTCACTACTCAAAAAACAAATGATTTTTGAAATGTTCACGGCAAAATCGGGGTGCGAGTCCATCCCTTTAAAATCGGGGTGCACATTTTTTCCTTTTCTATTACCTAGGTAACACAATCTATTTTCCTCGACAAAATGAAGCGAAATGATTTTTCCTTTTCTCTGTCCCCTCTTTTTCACTTCTTTCAATTTCTTAACATTTTTACTCTTAATTCTTTTCTCTCTTTTTTTTGAAATTTGAAAAAGATATATAGAAATAGGTACTGCGAATGAACTTTCACATTTAAAGGTAGTGTTACTCGATCATGATGCAATTTCTAAGCATATTATTAGTTGTTTTATTGATCTATACACAAGGATTATGCTTGTATGGACGATGACTTCACTACTAGACATGTGGATTACAGTGTCACGACAATGGAAAATGCGTTTCTTACGCTTATTCCTAATTGACATGAGGTGCTGTGTCAGTATGAATGTAAATGGTGTTCCGGTCCTGATGGTTTTTGGGTATCTTTTTAACTATTTTTTTATGTGGTTAGCAAGGATGTTCTTAAATTAGTGCAATTATTTTTTGAGCGGGGTTGGATAGTCCCCAGCGTGAATCTTAATCACATTATTCTTCTTACTCAATATTTTGGGGTTGATGTTATTGAAAAGTTTCGTCCTATTGCTTTGGGTAATTTTTACTTCAAGGTTATTGAAAAGACCCTGGCTACTAGACTTAGGCCTACATCGTCTAGAATCATCTCTTCGCAGCAGAGGGCCTTCCTGGAGGGTAAAAGTATTTTTGAACGCATTAGTCTCACTTATGAAGCTTGTAATCTGCTTGATTACAAGATGTTTATAGGTAATATGGCTCTGAAATTTGATATTAGAAAGTCTTTTGATATTTTTGATTGGAAATTTTTGCTTCAAACTCTAGTAGATTTTGGTTTTTGTCCTCAGTTTGTCGGTTGGATTCAGACAACTCTTTAATCATCAAACTTTCTACAATTATAATTGGTAGATCTATGGGTTATTTTAATTGACCAGGGGTTCCCATCAGGGAGATCCTCTTTTTTCTTGCTGAAGAATTATTTAGTCGGGGTATTACTAATAGGTGTCTAAAACACCTCATTCTTGTATCAATTTATTTATTTTCTTGTAAATATAGTATATTACGATAGTTTCGAATTTTGTGGGTACTTTGGCATGGTTTGACGTTTATAAAGGAAAATGAAGGTTCAAGGTATTGTTTAGAAGCCATGCTGATAGGCATAGAAGACACAAATCTCTAAAAGCGTTTGAAGTAAAAATTATTGGGGGCATCCACTTAAGTTCAGTTAGCATTTGATGGTGAAGATGAAGAAGGCATATGTTTTCGAGGCTACTATATTCTTTAACTATGCACCCTAAAATATAGGTCGAGTTTTCCTTACAATTCAGTCTTTTTATTTCTTTTATTGTGATCAGTACAACTGAAGTGAGCTCTTCTCTAATGCAACAACTTCACTACCGGTAAATCTAGTGTTCAATTACTTATGATGTCAGCTGAGAATGGTACAAGTCTGTCATGTCTTAGGTTATGGGTTGAACGAGTTTTAAAGTAATAAATCAGTTGAGAAGCTGATGTAAAAGGCTATGGAGTTTGATGATTTAAGAGACTTACTAAACCATTTATCACTCTTCCACCTACCCCTAAAAAATCTGAATCAAATCTACCTCCAATTAAGAGACTTACCCCTGCTCAAATGAAGGTGAGACGTGACCAAGGTTTGTGCTACAATTGTGACGAAATTTTATAAACCAGGACATTTCTGTTAAACACAACAACTATTTATGCTTGTGGCCTCTATGGATGAGCAGTCACCACTATATGTAGAAGAATTAGAGGAGGGGAAGTATCCCCAACTAATTTTGTTAATACTACCATGGAAATTTCCTTATATGCTTTAACTGGTCTTGAAACTCAAAATATTATTCGAATTCCAGGACAGCTTCACAAGAAGAAGATTTTGGTCCTTATAGATACTGGTAGTACTCACAGTTTTGTGGATGCTACATTGGCTGACCAACTGCAACTTTACATAGCACCAACTAGACAAATGTTGGTTACAGTAGCCAATGGATATATAACCATTAGTTAGGGTGTTTGTAAGGAGCTGAATTGGTTTATGCAGGGTTACCAATTTTCATGTGACTTAAGAGTCCTTCCTCTTGGTGGTTGTGATATGGTACTAGGAGTGGATTGGTTGAATCAATTAGGTGATGTCATTTTCAACTTGGCTGAGATTAAAATTTATTTTATGCATCAGGGTAAGCAAATCACATTACATGGCAATACTTCGAATTCTTCTTGCAGCATGATTAGTGGTGAGTCATTCCTGAAGTTCCTCAAGAGCAAAACTCCTGCTTTAATTGGTCATTTTTTCTCAGTTTCTTCTCTTCCGGTTTCTTCTATTCACCCTGATATTTTGTCCCTGTTGGATACTTTCAATGATGTTTTTGCTGAACCAACCTCTCTACCTCCTTCAAGAGAGCTAGACCATAGGATTCCTTTAAAGGCCAATGCAACTCCTACTTCACAACAGCCTTACCGATGTCCCTATGTGCAAAAAGATGTTGTTGAAAAATGGTTCAAGATATGTTAGCAGCAGGTATTATACATGATATCCATACTTTTGCCGCACCTATCTTATTGGTTAAGAAGAAAGATGGATCTTGGAGATTCTGTGTAGATTACAGAAAGTTGAATGGCCTAACCATTAAGGATAAATTTCTTATTCCTCTCATTGGAGAACTATCGGATGAACTTAATGGTTCTGTTATTTTTCACCAAACTGGATTTGAGGTCAGGATATCATCAGATAAGAATGCACATTGAGGATATTTACAGGACCGCCTTTAGAACACATCATGGTCATTTTGAATTTAGGGTTATGCCTTTTGGTCTTACTAATGCATCTGCTACTTTTCAAGCTCTAATGAGCAAAAAAAAATTCAACCTTTTCTTAGAAAATGTATTCTTGTTTTCTTTGATGACATATTGGTTTATAGTCTCTTGAAGATCACATTGTACACATTTCTATGGCTTTACAAGTTTACAGGAACACTCCTTATTTGACAATAAGAGTAAGTGTTATTTTGCTCAGCCTTAACTTGAGTATTTGGGCCACTTGATTACTTCTGAAAGTGTTGTTGTTGATCCTAACTAAATAGATTCTATGCAAAATTGGCATCAACCCTCTAATCTGAAGCAGTTAAGAGTTTTTTTTTTGGGTCTTACTGGGTATTATAAAGGGTTCATCAAAGGATATGGTACTATCAGCAAAACTCTTACGAACATGCTTAAGATGGATCTATTCCAGTGGTCATAAATGCTGCTTTACATGCATTTATAGCACTCAAACAAGATACGACAACTGCCCATGTTCTAGCTCTACCAAATTTTTCATTGCCTTTTGTCCTTGAGACTGATTCTTGTTCAAGAGGTGTAGGTGTTGGTCTGATGCAAAATCACAAACCAATTGCTTTCTTTAGTAAACCCTTGGTTCCTAAAGCACTAGCACCATTTATTAATGAGAAAGAATTATTGGCCATAGTAATGGCAGTTCAAAAATTGAAGCATTATTTGTCTCACAGCCAATTCATCATCAACATTAACCATCAGAGTCCAATTTTTTTCATGGAACAAAGGATTACTTCTGTTCTGCGACAGAAATGGCTAATGAAGCTTTGGGGATTTAATTATATCATCAGATACAAGAGAGGGCTTGATAATAAAGTTGATGATATTCTATCCAGACTACCTCATGCTGATTCGGAATGTCTTGATCTCTCCTTGGTGCAACCTTAATAGACTCAGGATGTTCTGAGCAGCTATAATGAAGATTCCACATCTCAAGAGACCATTGCTCAACTGTTAGTCACTCATTCTGACACATCTTATTCCCTCAAGATGGTATTCTCAGGTACAAGAATAAGATTTATATTGGGACTGGCAAGGATATTTGAACTTCTATCATGCACCCAGTTCATGCCTCAGCTGTGGGTGGTCACTCTGGTATGCTAGGAACTTACAATAGAGCTAAAGTTCACTTCTTTTGCTTGAGATGAAACAAGAAATTATGCATTTTGTAGTTGTCTGTGATATTTGACAATGCAACAAAGCTGAGCATACTTCTCCTACTGGTCTTCTACAACCTCTCCCTATACCAGATACTGCATGGAAACACATTTCAATGGATTTCAATGAAGGGCTACCAATCTCCAACAGAAAATCTGCATCTTGGTGGTTGTTGACATACTAACCAAATACAACCATTTCATTGCTCTTGGCCATCCATTCTCAGCATTTTCTGTAGCTAAGGAGTTTTTGCATCACATATTCAAGCTACATGGCCTTCTATCCTACATAGTGTCTGACAAAGATAAAAAAAATTTATTAGTCATTTATGGAAAGAGTTGTTCAAATCCCTGGGTACCACCTTGAAGCTCAGCACAACTTACCATCAACAAACAGATAGTCAAACTGAAAGGACTAATGCATAACTAGAACAATATCTGAGGTATATGACAGGTACCACACCTAAAATTTGGTATCACTGGTTGGCTCTTGCAGAACGGTGGTTTAATACAAACTATCACACCATCCTAAAAATGACTCCTTTCCAAGCTCTGTATGGCTACTCTCTCCCACATTTTGTTTTTCCCACCCATGCTACTACTTTTGTGGCAAGTGTTCAAAAATATCTACAACAGAGAGATCTTATGCTGCACTTACTCAAAACTGACTTAGACAAGCCTAAAGACAGGATGAATTTTTTTGCCAATAAATCAAAAAGTGGCAGGGTTTTTGCAGTTGGAGATTTGGTATTTTTGAAGCTGCAACCTTACAGGCAGTCTTCTGTTGCCTTAAGAAAGAATTAAAAATTATTCTCCACATACTATAGTCTGTTTGAAGTTTTGCAGAAGGTAGAAGTTGTGTCTTACAAACTCAGACTCCCTATTGGCTCCAGAATACATCCAATGTTTCATGTTTCTCAGATTAAAAATAAAATTGGTCAGCATGTGGTGTTCCTTCTCCTTCTCTACCCTTGGTGGATACTTATGGTGCCTTCATAGTGGAACTTGTTGTTGTTTTAGCCACTCGAGTTACCTTGCGTGCCAGTATCCCTATACCTCAAATCATAGTTTAGTGGACCAATTCTGCACCACAAGATGCAACATGGGAGGACAAGTCTCGCATTGCATCTCAATTTCCTGAATTTATCCTTGAGGACAAGGATGGTTAAAAGGGAAGGGTATTGTCAAGTACCTATGATCTTGTCAGGGTCTGTTATTTGCTCTACTTAGTCTTTAACTGTCATTTATTATTATTATTAAGGTCTTATTAGTCAAATCTAGGATTAAGTTAACTCTGTGGCTAAGATTAATCCGATGAAGTTGAATGAGAGTTTGAGTGTTGTATTTATTGCAAATGATTGTTCAAACTCCGTAAGAAAGAAAATAAGAACTTCTAGGCTCATTCCATTTGGATGAGTAGGTTATTGTTATGTGTATTTTCATCAAATCGTGATTGGTTCATTACATCTCCCTCCCTCTCATTCACAAATTCAGAACCTTAGGGTGCACGTACTAGGTATATGTACCTACGTACGCATACTGGGTATGCATACCTACCATGTGTCCTTAACTTTAGTAAGTTCATAGATGATAAATATCACTGCTTGGACAATGTCTAAATGATTAACTTGAAATAAAAATAGTTTATGAACAATAAATTGTTTTTAACCAAGATTGTCAAAGAGTTAGAACATTCATTGCTTTAATCATATTTCAAGAGATTTATCAAGAGAAGCTTGACTCGAATTTTTGTTGTTGCAATATTAAATCTGATAAAATCATATGACATGGTCTCCTAAGATAGAATGGTAAATGTTGTGAGTAAATAGGTTAGTTCAATCCTCACATACCTCTTTGTCGATGAAGTTCTTCAAATGTCTTCGTTTGATCTTCAATCTTCATTCTTCGAGGATTATTCAGTGATGTCCGATACTCAAATACCATACTCTAATCTTAGTCCGAGACTTGATTTTAGTAGACTAGAAACCAAGATATTGTTTTGTGCATATCATACTGATAACAAGATTGAAATAACAAAACGTGTGAGTTCGACCGAGCAATGCTCTAATAAATAATTTTTTTTAAAATATGTTTTAGCCTATTCTTGTAGGAACACGCACTTGTCATGCTAAGTGACAGGCATTTGTCATTAATATAAAATGACTATTTTTAATAAAATAATACGATCAAGATTTTTAGACACACCAAAAGCCGACTCTCACAATTTAGCCAGTGAGTCTTACCTATCCCCCGAGGTTAGCAAGGGCTCCTGTATTGTGTGTGCTTCGGTTTTGCCTTTGTTCAAAACTCTCGATCCATGAAATATTTTTGTGAAGAAAAACCAATTTAGGTGTGTTTGGTGGAGTCTTTTTAAGCTTTTATCCATTACAATATATTCAGTGTTGTTTAAGTTTATTGTATTTAAGGAAACAAAGCTTTAATGTAGAAGAAAACCAAAGTAGAGGAGAAAGAGAATCAGTAGTATATTTCTCATTTGTATTCTTCTTTAAGTACATGAGAAAGATATAAAGTAAAGATTCCTTAGATAATACATGAGTCAATTAAAGAAGAGGAAATGTTACATGTGTCTAGCATGGAGATAGGTGCACATGCACCTTGACACATGGGTGGTCAGCCATACCACTCAGTGGTTCACCACTATACACTACAACACTCCCCTTGGATGACCACCACTATAAACTCATTGCTTTGTCAAAACCTTGCAAGAAAAAGTCCGTTGATGAAAAACTGGTCGAAGGAGAAAGACATTTGAGCTTCTGAAATGGTGTTGGTTGTCAAGACATTTTTCCTTTAAAGAAGTGTGTCAGGAAAACTATTTTGTACAAAAAGCTGAACACTCGTAAGGATAAGAACAACCTCAACCAGAGTTGTATTAGTGTTTTTGCTGTCTCATTAAAAACCTTGCCAGAAAACAAAAACCTTTGGGAAAAAGTAACCTCGGTGAAGGAAAAGAGTACAACACATTTTGGCGTCATCGTTGCATCGTTGGATACTACCCCTGATGATGACATATCCCCCTGATTACATTTTTAGTCTCAGAGTTGTCTCATTAAAAACCTTTCCAAGTAACAAAACCCTATGGGAAAAAATAACCTCGGTGAAGGAAAATAGTTCAACATTCCACTAGATGCTTTCCCTAACATAAGACAATACAGTTATGGGAGTTTGGACAATTCCATTAGTTCTATATGGTCGGACTCTTCCAGTCATATGCAGTCAGACACTTCCTTTAGTCTTATGTATTCATGCAATCATGGGAGTCGGACAATTACTTTAGTCGGTGCATTTGGTAAATTCCTTTAGCCCTCTGCAATTATGCAATTACGGTACTTCAGACATTTCCTTTAGTCATATACCTTTTGATGTCGTTTTATAGTTGTAGTGGTAAAAAGGTTCGTTGCTCGAACTTGTGAAGGATTTTCAAAAATTAAATAGAGTTGTTTTAACAATAATAAGAAAATACCGAGACTCTGGATTCCACCATTGACCAATTAAGTGATAAACTCTAAACAATATTCATGCAATATTTTTCTTTAAAGTGATTCTAGTATTTGCCTTTAATAGATTTTTGAAGTAATAATTGTAAGCACGAAGCATGAAACATCAAAAGTATTAAAACCAAGCATGTCCCATCAAAACACTTCACAACTACTCAATAAAAACCAATTTTTCTTTTAAGTTCTATGCAAATAATCATGTAAAATAATTGCAATAAATAATTAAAATAGAACTATACCACTTTTCATGGAACAATGGCTTCCTCCATCGCCTCGGCTAAGGGGTTTAGCTCCTCATATTAACCACTTGCTCAAAATACATATTTGGTGTTCAAAAGTTGATTAAAAGAGTGAAAAGTGCTAAGCAGCGGATCCTGTAGTTGCTGAAGGTCTAAAACAGAAGTCCGAGTTGTTGCTGAAGAGCTTCTGTGACTGCAGGAAGATGCGACCGTACCTCATTGTCACTGAAAATAAGTCTTCCTCTGCGACTGACTCTGAGGGTCTAATGTTCTTCGTCTTCTTCGCAGCAGCAGGAAAGTTTCTGAACTCGACTCTGTTGATTTTTTTCTCGCTTCTCTATAGCTCTAAACTTCTCCAAACTCCCCCAAATTGTTCGTATTCCTAAATATGACTCGAATCAACCTATATATATCCACCAAACCCCAAAATCACTCGAGTTAATCCAAATATTTTCGTTCTTTTTCAACAGCAAGTTACGGGCATTTGATCTTCTTTTTACGCGTCAACTTGGTTTCCAAACTCTCTCAAACTCTCTCAGGACTGAATAAGGGCTCCATACACTCTAATCTTGCCGTAAACTCTTCACAAATTCTTTTGTAAACCGAAAACAACTCAAAACGTGAATTCTCCCTGTTTTGCTCCAACACGGATTTCTATCCCTGTTTAATCGATTCTACAGCTCATACCATACTTGTTTATCCTTAACAGGGTTAATCCAACAAAAATCAGCCCTTGAATCGCCTTAAAAATCATCCAAAATTGATTGACCCAACTGCCAGTGAAAGAAAAGAATTTTCCCGCCATTTTTTTGTTTTGAAAATTTGATAAGAAATGTGACCTCCCCCTATCCTGTGCCGGTCTGTGCTTAGCAACTGCTTGGAAATGGGTTACCCCTTATCCAAAATGAGAGTCCGAATAACAAGTGTCCTCCCAGGAGCCTTTAACAACTTTTCGAGCCAATTTTCCCAAAAATGTTTATTCCCCAAAAATACCTACAAAGGGATAAAATACCAACATTAGTACAAAAATGGGTACTAAAAATATACACAATAGAGATGAAAATAGACACATAAATGCGTCTATCACCTTTTACATGTAATCATGGAAGTTCAGAAAATTTCTTTAGTCTTATATTGTCACATATTTTTCAAATGTGGAGTTTGGTAGTGTCTTAGTAAATAAGTCTGCCACATTTTCGTCAGATTTTACTTTACTGATTTGAATGTTTAGAAGACATTGTTGTTGCTGATTGTAAAAGAACTTCGGTGATATATGTTTCATATTATCACCCTTAATATACCTTTGCTTCATCTGTTCGATGCAAGCTACCTTATCTTCATAAATGCAAGTTGGCTCTTCGGTGGTAGAACTCAAACCACATGTCCCTCGAATATATGTAATGATATACCTTAACCATATACACCCACGAACCGCCTCATGTAGGGCAATGATCTCAGAGTGGTTCGTGGAGGTAGCCACAAGGGTTTGCTTGGTCGATCTCCAAGATATCATTGTATTACCAATAGTGAACATGTATCCACTTTGAGATTGACCTATGTGTGGGTACGAGAGGTACCAAGCATTTAAGTCATATCTTGGGTTTTGGTGTAAGGAGTAGCAATTACATTAGCATCTCTTCTTTCGTCTTCATAGGGATAAAAGAAACACATGTCAATGGTTTCTTTTAGGTATCTAAAGATATTCTTTATATCATTACAATGACACTGAGCTATATATAGCTAACAAGTTCACTGAGAACGAGATATCTGGTCGAGTACATTGCGCTAAGTACAATAATGCGTCTATTGCACTTAGATAAGGATATCCTTCTCCCAATACCTCTTCGTCACCTTCCTTTGGACGAAATGGGTCTTTATGTACATCTAAATTTCAACCATTCATGGGAGTGCTATCCGGGTGCACTTTGTCCATATTAAATTGCCTGAATATCTAATGAATATATGCATATTGGTGAATTAATATTCAACAAGCTCGATGTTCTAGTTGAAGTCCTAGACACATCCGAGTTTTCCCAAGATCTTTCATCTCAAATTCTGATTTCAAATAGCTTGTGATTTCTCTTACTTTGTCAAGAGTACCTACTATGTTCATGCCGTCGATATAGGCAGTTATACATGCAAATTCAGAACTCGTTTCTTTATAAACACGTAGGGGCACAATTTTTTATTTGTATATATCTCTTCCCAGTTATATAATCACTTAGACGGGTATACCACATTCGACTAGATTGTTATAATATGTAAAGTGAGCGTTTCAAATGAATTATAAATGTACTCCGTGGTTTAGATTTACTTCATTTGGGAAATGAAAGGCCATCTAGCACTTTCATGAATATCTCTGTATCTAGATCCACATAGAGTATGACGGAACCACATCGATAGACTGCATTTCAAGCATTTTTGAAAACTTCCAAGCTCATATAATTAGTAGAACATTATGATGTTCACTACAAGAAAATAAGCGATCCAGTTTGTGAGAAACCTCGCGCCACAAAGTAAATCTTTATACTATAAGACTTCATTCCTCTCACTACGCTTTGTGACAAATAATCGTATATGTCCCACAGGCTTTACACTTGGTGGGTTAGCACTACCATACCAAATACCTGTATATTTGTCAAAGAACCAAGTTCTTCCTGGATTGCGAAAGCCGAATATGCTCCTTTTTTGTTGTTGAGATTAATCAATATAGAGCATGCTTCGATCTCATTGTGCTCTACTTTTGGAGCAACTATGTATGAATTATATCATCAACATCCATGCATGATCCTTCCACTGACTCATGCACATTCTCATAATCCAATAGGATTTCATTGTTCACTAGAATCATTTAAAACTTCGTAGTGTCCTCCAGTATGATTCATGGACATATTTAGAGAAAATCTCATGAGATAATTGCAGATGATACAAAACATTAGATTGTGCCTTACTCACCCACTTCCTTTCTAGGAGAGCATTAGTCGAACCTGGTGGTCCCTCCAACTTCTTTTATGGAGCCACGACCTCAACCACACTTCCACAAAATGTAGTTGCAACACCTTAGTTTATGGATTAAGGATTTCTAACCTTGCAGGCACGCTTGCAGTTGGT
This sequence comes from Papaver atlanticum, assembly GCA_023531105.1. Taxonomy (NCBI): domain Eukaryota; kingdom Viridiplantae; phylum Streptophyta; class Magnoliopsida; order Ranunculales; family Papaveraceae; genus Papaver; species Papaver atlanticum. The sequence goes on along the minus strand of JAJJMB010001096.1, from coordinate 1,894,391 downwards.
ATGTATGATCTCGTCACTTTAGCGATATCAATAAATGTATCAGGCAATTGAATCTGCCACATTCAGAATATTGACAATTCTTTGCACTTCACTTTCACATTGTGAAGTGTGGGGATCAATATGAGACAACGTGGGAACACACCACGACAATTCATGTCGTTCCCTTAGGAAATCCTTTTTCATTCCTCCCCCTAATAACGGTAAGGCTGTCTCATCAAAGTGACAATCCGCAAATCTACCTGTAAAGAGATCGCTTGTAAAAGGTTCTAAGTAGAGGATAATGGTTGGGGATTCATATCCAACATCAATACCTATTCGTCTTTGTGGACCTATATTAGTACGCTGTGGGGGCATAATAGGCACATATACGGCACAACCAAATATGCGTAAATATGAAATATTAGGCTCATATCCAGTTACCAACTGGTACCCAGAAAATGGTTGGCTAGCAGTGGGTAATCTAAAGCGAATAAGTAATGTTGCTTGCAATATGGCGTACCCCAAGGCAGTAATATACAGGTTGGACGCATAACCAAAGCCCTAGCTATCATCTGTAACCTTTTGATGGTAGCATCTACAAGACCATATTGAGTGTTTACATGGGGTATGGGATGCTCTACGTCAATTCCGTTAGACGTACAGAAATCATCAAATCCTTTAAATGTAAATTCTCCAGCATTATCAAGTTTGATAGGCTTGATTGGATAATCAGGGTGGTGAGCTCTTAATCGTATAATCAGTGCTGGGAGATTTGTGAATGCAACATTTCTTGTGGATAACAATGCAACGTGTGACCAACGGGTCGAAACATCATCCAGAACCATAAACTACATGAATGGTCGCATTTCGGATGTATATGTTCAAAAATATCACCCCTTTATTCTTTGTAAAATTGGAATATTTTGTTTGGTATTTTTAGCATAGGATGGTCTCGATCCTAGATTTCCCTAAAGAAAAAGATTTGCAGAATGAATGATGTCCCTTTGATAAGGACATCGAAGAAGAATGGGATAATCGGTGCACTTCAATTACTTTGGAAGGCGAAGGTTGCGCTTCTCTTACATTAAAAGGCACAAATTGTGTATCATTTACTTTAGAAAGCACATTGGCACTCTACATTGTAACAATCTGTATTCCCATTTTATTTTTCATTCGAAAGAAGAGATGTCTGTGTGAGTTCTTCAAAACACCGATCATCATATCACGACCTAGGTGCCCTAGTCGATCGTGCCAAAGCTTATATGAGTCACAGGCCAACAGTTCATCGTTGGTAACAACATGGGATTCAATAATACTTATAGTGGTGATGTTTACTAGAGATCACATATACGTACTCAGTTCTATTTTCACAATGAGTTTCCAAGTGATAACCATTTGTACGGATATACTTGAAACTCAACAAGGTTCGGTTAGCTCTTGGTGCATATAGAGCTTCTGTGACTTTAATCATTGTTCCATTTGGTACAAAAATTGAGCCCTACGTTGCCCAATTATTAGTTGTGATGATCCAATCATCGTAGTCACATAGGTATTACAAGGAGTAAGATCAACAAATAATTGTCTATTTCTTAGGATAGTGTGGGTGCTTCCACTATCACTTTGACATTATATTTCTCCTTAAGACATTCCTACAAGTACATTATGCAGGAATGTTATTAAAAGGAACAATTTATCTCACTTTCTTTAGAGATTTTCATCTCATCATAATGGTGTCCTTTACATTCTAATATACATGCTAAACAATAGAATATCATAAACAAAGTAAAATTCTATAGAACATAATAGGAAAAAAAAGTACTTATAGATAAATAATACATGCAACATTAAGCAAACCGTAGTCTAAGACAACATAAAGTACAAGAGACTAAATATTTTTATGCCCAAGAAAATTCAGGTACTTCCATTGTTGGGGTAAAGTACGAATTGCCCAGGAAGTCTGAAATTGCGAGGTTGACATCGGGGTTAAGATTATTTTTGTTCGTGTAGTAAGCTTCTTGCTCGAGAGTTTCCCGTTACATTTTGTAGCTCGCAGCTACGTTGACACTAAACTTACATTACTTTTATCAATGTCCGGTAAATCTGTACTTGTAACAAGGTGCATTTCCATCTGCGACCTTTTCAGTAGAGGGATTTTTAGGCGTTTTCTCGAACTTAGGGTCACTAACACTATGGACATAATTTACTTCTTTGTGCCAAACATTAAAATGGTCTTTACGTTATTTTCCACGAATGTGGTGTCCACATCAAATACCCGACGATGGTATTCAAGTTCTGCTGAGTCCAAAAATTCGAACTTCGGTCGAATTGGGTCCATTTTCATAAGACAAAGTAAAGTACATTAGCATGGTGCTCAAGTCCTTCTGAGTACACAAACACGAAAAATTACGGTACCATTTTCCCGTGGCCAAGTTTCTTTAAGGACGATATGGATTATCAAAACCAAATTTCCTTATGGTTATGTGGGTAACACATATATGTCAAAGTTCAATTACTGATTATAACCCAGTCAACAAAATTAATTAACCAATTTTTTTTCATGTTTATCAAAGGTGTAAACCATAAACCTAATTTCGTTATGGCTATTAGAAGTGCAAACCATAAACCAAATTTCGACCGAAGGAGCAAACCCGTAAACCAAATTCCGTTGTGGTTATTGAAGGTGCAAACATGTAACCAAATTTCGTTATGGTTATTGAAGGAGCAAACCGTAACCAAATTTCGTTATGGCTATTGAAGGAGTAAACCCGTAAACCGAATTTCTTTATGGTTATTGAAGGTGTAAACCTCTTGTAAAACAAGCGCTCCGTTTGCGAACCAATTTTCTTTATGATTATAACAGGGACCAATAGTTTGCTAACCAACTTTCTTTATGATTTAAAAATTGCAAACAATTTGATAATAAGGATGACAAAATAGTCAACTGAAAATGGGTCCATTAAAGGAAAAAGTAAACTACGAGATCAATTATCATTTACATGCGCATAATTATTAGGATTTAATTTGCAATCCGTTTGCATGTTTTAGTAGCAAATCATTTGAGGGAAAATATTTAAAGAAGAATTGATAAATGATTATTGGTTAATATTTGGAACATCCATTATTAATATCAAACCAAGATATAAAAATAAGCAGAAAGTACATGTCATGAGTTACAAGAATCATAATATCAAGGAAGGTCTAAAAATAATATCACAGCATTGCTAAAAAATTACATGGTAAAGCATAACATATGATGGGGAAAATAACATGCATATACATGAAACATATTTGATGCAAAAAAATAATAAATATTCATTGCATGCTTATAAGATCCTTCATGAAAAAGAAGTATTTGTGGTGTTGAATCGGGTGAGTTGAGCTCTGCAACTCGACGATCAATTCGGTAAAAAAATTCTTTTGTTTTTCGTTTTTAGTGTCTCATCTTCATCATTCAGGTGTTGCTGAGAATTAATTATGTATTGATTTCTTCAGTGGTTATTTTTATAGTAATGATTGGTGTTAATATGTCTGAATTTTGACGTCAAGATGTCGGAAAAATCAGATTTTCGATCGGATTCTGAGATGTTAAAAAATTTCAGATCTGAATCAGTTTTTGGTCAACATAGTTCTAGTGCATCAGTGTATATTCCTGATGAGGTTATTGATGACAGTCTAAATGAATGGAAATATAGTTTGATAGGTCGAATGGATTTTTTTTTAAGATGAAGATAGCTACTGATGAATCGATTTTGAGGAAGCAATGGACTCTTGCAGGTACTTGTCAATTCATTCCTATTGGTAAGGGTTTCTTTATTATCAAATTAGAGAATAAGGAAGATATGAAATACATCTATGAAGGTTTCTGGGAGGTTGAATCTCAATACCTAAAACTTCGATACTGGGAACGTGATTTCAAACCAGAATTACAAAAATCTTCCAGTACTTTGGTATGGATTTTGTTTCCGGTATTAAGCATTGAGTATTGGAAAGAGGATGTTTTTATGTTCATGTGTAGAGTACTTGGTAGATCAATTCGAGTGGATTCAACTACCTTGAAGAAGGAGATTGGTTATTATGCTAGTATTTTGGTGGAAATTGACTTGGAAAAAGCTATTCCTGATAAGGTTTGGGTGGAGTCAACTTTTGCAACCATTGCAAAATAGTAGGGCATATGGTTACTGAATGTAGGTTGAAAAGGAAGGAACGGGTACAAGGATCTCAAATTGTTCATAAACAACAATGAAGATATACACCTAAAAAAGTTACAATGCAGACTCCTTTTGATATTTTTTTTACTCCTAGTGGTAGCAAGAATGCAGTACATCTACAAGTTAGTGAAGTAAAATTGAATGAAGATGAAGAAATGAATGTTATCATCCCACCCATTCCTGGTGGTTCTTCTGCAAGGAAGGATGCTGGTTTTATTGGAATTCTAGAATCTCCCAAAGAATTTCCTTTACTTTTTGTTGAAAAACTCATTGATGTGGGAACAAGTATTCCATCTTTACCTGCAAGTGTTAGTGTGGATCATGTTATCTCAACAGGTACTTTAGATGAGTTGATATATACAGAAGTTTTATCCAATATTAATTCTGAGGTGGAAACTATGGAGGGTTGGAAAAAAGTAACAAGTAAAGTTTCTAAAGCTAGGAAGGTTGGTCCTTCTCCAGTAGTTGGTGGAAATATAAATAAAGGTATTAATTCTCCAAGTAAATTTCAAGCATTAATTGAGGTGGTTGAAAAACAGGATCATGTTTTCTCTAAAGTTGTAGGTAAATCTATAAAAGGAAAAAATGTTAAGGGTATACCTAATGTAACAACAAGAATGCAAGCAACAAATTCAGTTAAATCAAGTATTGGTGTGAGAAGTTCTACAGCTTCTCACATCACTCAATCTCAATGAGAGTGTTATTTTGGAATGTCAGAGGTTTGAAAAGAGTTCAAGCCAAAGAAAAACTAAAAAAATTAGTTAATAATTTTAGTCCTTCTTTACTTTGGGCAGCTGAGCCCAAAATAAGAGTTTTTGATAATGGTATTCAGAAGCTTAAACTCCCCGATACGCATAAGATGATTATTCATAATTCTAATGATAGTGCAAAAGGAAATTTATGGTTGTTATGGAATTCTTCTTTATCCCTATGGTAGTTTCATCTACCAGACAAGCTATTACAGTAAAGGTTGGAGATATTTTGGTGACAGGTGTTCATGTTGCATGTATTATTGTTGACAGAAGAGACTTGTGGGAGGAGTTGATAGAAGTTAGTGAAATGAATCTTCCTTGGATGCGCATAGGAGATTTTAGTGTAGTTTTAAGTAGTGATGAAAAATTGGGAGGTAGAAGACCTTTGAGAGTATCAATGCAAGATTTCAGAGATTTTGTGGAGTCTTGTAATTTAATACAAGCTACGAGAATTGGAATCAAATATTCTTGGTGTAATAGTAGGGTTGGCAAGAAGATAATTTTGTGTGATTTTGATAAAGCATTCTTATAATTTAAAATGGTTGGAGAGGTATGAGGGTTGGAGTTATAAGGTGGGAGTAAGGGGAACTTCGAATCATGGTGCATTGTTTGGTGCAGTTATTAATACTTCTAAACCAGTAAATGTCCCTTTCAGATTTCAATTTGTGTGGACTTCTCGTCTTAACTTTTTGGAGCTGATTAAAGAATCATGGAGTGAAGATGTCTCAGGTAATCCGGCTTTATCTTTCTTGAACAAGTTAAAAAGACTCAACAAATTATTAAAAAGTGGAATTGGGAAGTTTTTGGTGACTTAAGATTAAAGGTGCAGACCACTAAACAAGAAGTTTTGTCTGCTTCACTAGAGTCAGATAATGACCCTGAAAATATTGAATTGCTTAACAATTTGGTTACTGCTAGAGGCAAGCATGAAGTTGTTTCATAGTAATATAATGAATTAATGAGAGCCAAGTCTAAAGTGAAGTGGGTAAAGGAGGGTGGTGCTAATATAGCTTTCTTCCATGCAAGTATAATATAAACATAAGGAAATCTCAAAATAATCGCTGGAAAGTAAGGATGGTAACATGGTGACTGAGCAGAATTCAATTGCAGATATCTTGGTGAATCATTACAAAAAAGAAGTTTGAATTCAAGGATGTTAATTTTTATGATGAACTACTGGATGTAATTCCTAAAATCTTAACTCCGGAAGATAATGTTTTCTTGGATGTTATTCCTTTTACAATGGAGATTAAAGAAGTTGTATATGGAATGGATGCAACCAATGCTCCAGGACCTGATGGATTCCCAGGTAGTTTTTATAGATTTGCATGGGAAGTTGTGGGAGTGGAGTTAGTAGAGGCTATACAATTCTGTTGGAGACATAGATTTATCCCTAAAGGATTAAACTCCAATTTTTTATTTCTCTTACCTAAGATACAGGGTGCCAAAAGAGCTGATCAATTTATACCCATAGGTCTGGAAAATTTAAATTTCAAGATCTTTACCAGAATTATTACTACTAGATTAAGTACAATGATTGAGAATTTGGTTTCTATGCAACAAGGGGCATTTATCAAAGGGAGGAATATACATGATAAAATTGTTCTAGCCTCTGAAATGGTGAATGAGTTAAAGCTAGATATTACTCAAGCTTATGAGTCATTGAGCTGGGAGTTTTTATTTGAAGTATTTAAAAGATTTGTTTTTTCTGAAGTGGGAATTAGTTGGCTGAGGAAACTTTTTGAGTCTGCTATGATATCAGTACTAGTGAATGGTGGTCCATGTGGTTTTTTTGGAGTAGGAAGGGGGCTCAGACAAGGTGATCCAGTGTCACCCATTCTGTGTATTTTAGCTGAAGAAGTATTAAGCAGAAATATATCTAAAATGGTGCAAGAGGGTAAGTTACTGGCTATGGCAAAGAGAGGTGGATGTCAGCCTTCTCACTTAATGTTTGCTGATGATATATTCATTTTATGTAATGGTCACAAAATAACTTTGGATAACTTGATGAATATGTTGGGGAAATATCAAAGCTTATCAGGTCAAGTGGTGAATAAAACAAAAAGCAAATGTTTTGTTGGTGGTGTATCTTGTGCAAGGAAAATTGAGATATCAAATTATTTGCATATGGATCTGTCAGAATTTCCTGACAAATATTTGTGAGTGATACTAAATCCTGGTAGAGTTAAATCTTATCAGGTTTGGGGGATGGTAGAAATGATGCAATAAATGCTAGCTGGCTGGATGGGGAAATTACTTGCATTCTCTGCCAGAATGACTTTGGTGAAATATGTTTTATGTAGCATACCTATATATAATATGTCAGTCTACAAGTGGCCAAGATCAGTTATTCAAGAATGTGAGAAGATTATTATAAATTTCTTGTGGTCAGGTGATCCTGCTGTGAAAAAGTTGGTGACTGTTAAATGGGATGAATTAAATTCACCAATTTCAAAAGGTGGGCTTGGTCTAAGGAGGTTGTAGGTAATGAATAAAGCACTACTAATGAAATTATTGTGGAAAATTGAAACCGAGGATGTGGAATGGACATTCATGAGGTCCAAATACAAAAATAACAAGAATGAATGGATTACATCATATAGACAGTCATCAATATGGCCAGGTATTAAGGAACAAAGCAGATGGTTGGTTGGTGATGTAAAGCAAATATCTGTTTGGAATGATAAATGGATAAAAGGTTATGCCTTAATTGAGAGACATGCTGATGACAATTTTGTTTTACAAAATATTGAGCTCAAAGTTGAATATTTGATTGCAAATGGTATGTGGCAAATCCCTGAATATATGTACACATTTTTTGAGAAGAATGAACTGTCAGTACTAGGTGAAGGGACTAACAAAATGATTTGGGAAGCTGATCTTCAAGGTTTTTTCTCTCTATCTATTGCTTCTCAATTGGTGAGGAAGAAATATCCTGTGGTCTCTTGGGAAAACAAGGTATGGAATCCATGTGTTCATCCATATAATTCTACAAACTTGTGGAAAATCTTGAGAGGAGCATGTGCTACTGAGGAAGCAGTAAGGAAGAAAGGTTTAAAGACTGTATCTAAATGTTATTTATGTGGTAATAATCAAGACACAATGGAGCATATTCTATGGCATTGTGAATTTAGTATCAAAGTGTGGCATTGGTTGGGGGGGTATTTTTCAGTTTCTGAATCCAGTAACATTTGAGGAAGTATTGGGCTTTGTTCATGGGAAAAGTGGAGCAATAAAGGCAGTACGGTATAATTGTGCTTTCAATACAATGATGGAGTTATGGCATACAAGGAATTAAGTAATATATGAAAATGAAAAACAAAACTTTACAAAGTTTAAACAGAGAATTATGAATTTTACAAGGGAGTTTTGTGCCAGAATAAGAGATACTAAATGGGGGAGTATGTATGATCTACAGATTTTGCTGTACTTTGGTATCACTTGGATTAAAACACACACTGCTCAGGTAAAACAATGTTTTTTCAAGCTTCCTACCAGAAATCAAATTCTCATCTATTGTGATGGTGCATCTAAAGGGAACCCAGGAAGTGCTAGTTTTGGGTTTATGGCAAGGGATGAGATTGGTGGTTATGTGGGTGTAGCATCTGGAGGCTTGGGGATAGCAACCAATTATCTGGCTGAGGTGATGGCATTGGTGATAGCAGGTGAGTGGGCAATTAGGAAAAGGTATATGGAGGTATGCTTTAGTCTGGACTCTAAGGCAGTGTTGCAGGCTTTTAGTAATGATAAAATAGCCTGGATTGTGGAATCTAGATGGAATAACATCAAGAGGAACATTACGAACATATCATTCAGACACTCTTACAGGGAGATAAATTTTCCAGAGACAGGATGGCCAAGAATGGAGTACTTCTAGCAAGAGGGACTGTATTGTTCTATGAGGAAAAACCTGGATGCTTGGGAGGATTGGAGTGTGAAGATTGAGTGTATTTTAGATTCATCTCTTGAAAATAACCTGTGTGTTTTTTTATTCTCTTTGGTTTGTAAATTTTTTCAGTTTATGGCTCCTTAGCCTTTTTGTATAACTTTGGGTTTTTTCAGTAATAAAATTACATGACTTAGCAAAAAAAATAAAACTGCATGCTTATAAAATGTAAATGAAGCAGTTTGTTTTTTTTGGTAAGTCCAAATAAAGGAAGTAGTAGTACAATAAAAAGAATAGTACAACTTCTTTTGGTATAAAAGGAGTTTTAATTAATTAATCATTATTATTTTATTTTATTTTTGTTTGGTCTTTAAACAAAGGTAAATAAACTTTTGTCTATTATGAGACATTAAAATCGTTTCATGTGATAAAGGGAAGACATGTGATAAAAGTAGAAGAGCACAATCTATCACTCTCATGAATAACTAATATATTATAAGGTAGAGAAATTTTTTTTCTTTCTAAACTCATAGTGAAATCTACCGAGTGAAACATAAAAAAATGGCCTCCTTATAAATCCCTGGGTGGTTGGTCCCAAAGGCATGTTCCACTCGGGACATCTCACGGTGCAAAAAGCACGGTGAGTGTAGGACTGCTCAAAAAAACAAAAACAAATTATCATTATAAGGAGAGAAGAAAGACAAAACATGTCATTTTCAAGATATGGACAAGCATGCATGTGCTAAGATAAAGAAGGATTTTCATTTTTTATTATTTTCAAGTTAGGAGACAAGCATGTGATAAGGATACAAAATAGCCTATCACTATCAGGAGAAAAAAAAAAATTTCATATGATGAAGAAAAAAATTGACAAATACTAATAACATGAGATTTCATATCATCATGTGATATATAATATAGAGAGAAATATATCACAATCAAGGGGAAAAAAATGCATGTGTAGAAGAATATATGGATTTTCTTAACAAATCAAAAAGGGTAGTCTAGATACACCTTCATTTAGCTTTCCTTACTTGATTTAGAAAACAAAAAGAACTAGTATAGGAAAATGATCAATTCTTAGTAGAACTAGTAATTGTAGTTGATGTATAAAACACTCAATTTGGCTAAAGTAATATGCTAATAACGTGTTTAAGTTTATTATGTTTAAGAAAACAAAGCTTTAATGGAGAAGAAAACCATAGTAGATGAGAAAGAAAATCTGTAGTATATTTCTCATTGTGTATTCTTCTTTAAGTACATGAGAAAGATATAAAGCAAAGATTCATACATGTGTCAATTAAAGAAGAGGAAATGCTACATGTGTCTAGCATTGAGAGAGGTGCACATGCACCTTGACACATGGGTGGTCAGCCATACCACTGAGTGGTTCGCTACTATACACTACAACAAGTGCCACCTTTATATATAAGAAATGGTATGGTGTACATTAAAACAACCAAAAAGCATGAGAGAAGAAGATATAATGCCGGTTCCTATGAGGTATAACATATATTTTCATTTTCCATACCATCTAGCCTGGCAAACTAGCCGCACCACTATGGGAAAAGGATGGAGCGGTAGATTTTCTATCGAGTGATCAAGTCTAAAGCACCAACGATAAAGTCTTTATCACTGGCAGTTTAGTCTATGTCGCTCGGTGAAGACAGTAACTCCAATGTCTCTTTCTATGCCGCTTATTGTTGTGGGGTGATTATAGAAATAACCTCGAGAGCCTAGTCCTAACCACAACACACCCAATTCCCCAAAAGAAGAGAGATAAAGATGGAGAAAAATCTCCTTCTATTGTATTTCCTTTCCTTATTTATAGATATTCCCAAAACTTCTCCTTCCCATGACATCATGCCACATGTCTCCAAAGCCTTTTTATTTAACCTAATTGTCATTCCCCTATTATGACCTCTAATATTCCTTTTAAATCATTCCTTATCCTCCCAAATCCATGGACTCCTCCATAGGGGTTGGGCTTTAGTCCCCAAGTCCCCATTATACTTCTTGGGCTTGACCTATTTTTGGGACCTCTTGGCCCTTTTAAAGGGTAGTTATTTTTCATGTATCAACACTTATAAATAGTCGTTTTCAAACTTGATTTCTTACACTAAAATTTTTACATAATTTTTTTTCTCAATCTCAAAATTTTTATTCTCAAAACTGTTCAAATGGCAGAATCTAAAATCCAACTTGATCTTGGCAATCCAACTTTTTTTTTTTTTTGGAGTAGTACTTGAAGCTATTGTTAACAAGATATGTAATAGTTATAATGTAACAGGGGAAAAGCAAAGAAGTCTTCAAGTTTTGGATATTAACCTAGTCAACCTGTATCTAAAAGGCAAAGAAGAGTTCAATGCAAGGAAAATCAAGGAAAAGGAAAAGGCAAAGAAATTTGAAATTTAACCATACTAGTCAGAAGAACAAAGGAAAATCTCCTCAAGAACGCATCTAGTGAATGTTTCTTCAAATGGAGAAAACTAGGAGGTTAAAGATTGTCAGATATTTCTATTGCAGTCTTTGTTTAAGTTTTTATTGTCCAAGTCTATATCTTGTAAAATGGTAGATTATTGTTATTTTGTTTGAAGTTTATATCTTGTAGAAATGCGTTGTTATTAATGAATTCGAAAATTTGACTTAAAATAAGAAGGATTGTTGAAAATTAGCCTTATATTTTTAATTACGGATATGTAATTAAAACATACATTTAACTAGACTTACATTTAATTAAGAAATTAAAAAAAAATTAGAGCTTAAATTTAGATTAAAGTTGAGAATTAAGAAATTAAAACTATACTAAAAATAACAAGACTGGATTATATTTCGTATCACTTTTAAGATCTCATAACAACTTTCGTAATCGGTATCTTTCTCGTTCATGTAGAGTCACTCCATCTGACACTTTTCTTCATATCCATCACACTTTCACCATTCCGTAGGTTTTAACCGGCTTGCATTACCTGAGCAACATATAAATTATTTTCTATTGATTATAAAGAAGCGACCACTCAACTTGCTCGCATCATGATTATAATGGTTCATTGTTTCTTCTTGAAATTTCTGAAACATGTTTCCCCGCATTGACCAACCAGCTTGTTTTTGTGCACCATCCATAGAATGTAGACTAAAAAAACATATTTCCTGCAAATGTATTTATCTTCGACAACGATAAATTTTACATGTCGCTCTTTTCTTGGAGTATCTAAAATATGTAATCCCACATTGACGCGGTTAATACATCTTTGGTTTTTGGTGGCATGTTGGTTTTCTATGAACACAACAATAATTCATATTACGAAAAAATAGAAGAGTTTTGAGAGGCATGGAAGAGGTGTGAAATTATGAGAAGTATGAAGTATTTATAAGGGGATGAATTTATGAACGTTTGATGATGAGCTTCATAACCTTTGATCTCTGATGAAGAATTTGAAAGGAATTTAATCTCCTGATAGTGGATTCAATGGACGCTATGGATGCAGAACCTTTTTTTGCTCATGACCTTGTAAGTCTTCCTTGAACTCTATTCTCTGTTGTTTTTTTGTATGTTTTAGTTTGATTTATTTTTCAGTTACTTCTATGTTTAGAAATACGAAATTTCTTTCTTGGAACATGAATGGGTGTTGCTCCGATAAGAAATGGTTGCATTTATTGAATATATATAGAAAGAACAAACCTGATGCAATTTGTCTTATAGAAACAATGGTGGACACAACACTGTTAATAAATATAATCATCATCTTCCGTATGATTCTTGGTTTATTATTCCTGCTGTGGGTAAATCAGGAGGTATTGCGTTAGGTTACTTTGCTAAGTCAAATATAGAAATCATTAGTAGTTCTCTTAATATGATTCATATAATGTGTGATATAACTCTTGTGATTAAGAATTGTATTGTTTCCTTCATATATGGGGCCCTAAACATTAATGGAATGAGAAATCAATGTATTTTTCTTAGTCACGTGAATGAAACTAATGCTCGTCCTTGGTTATTATTAGGGGATTTTTATTTTATTTTAAATGCATCTGAAAAGCAAGGTGGCAACTTGGATAGTTCTTTCCCCCTAGGACTTCGTTAGATCTAAACTTGTGGACATGAAAATGAATGAAGTTTTTTCTTTTTGAAATCTGTTTACTTGGTGCAATATGAGATTTAAAAATCCTTCTGAATTGATATTTAAAAAATTGGATAGAAGTTTTGTAAATGATGAGTGGTTTTCTATTTTACCTCATACTCGTGTTACTAATTCGGCAAGAGTTTTCTCGGTTCATAGTCCTATTCTGCTTAAGTGTTTTCATTATGAGCATTATATTAATATACCTTATAAGCTTTTTAAGTGTTGCCAGTTGAATCCTGAATTTAAAGGAGTGCTTAGTAATTCCTGGTTAAAGAAGGTTAATAGATCTCTGAGTTATATTGTGGTAGGAAAACTCAAGAATCTGAAACATGATCTAATTCGTTGGAATATTAATTCTTTTGGTCATATTAAAACTACAATTAGCTGGCTGAACTCGGAAATTGAAAAGTTGCAAAGTCTTCATTATTCTCATTCTATTGGTAGCTTATTTTTGAACTACTCTAAGCAATTGGATTATTGGTATGAGATACAAAATAGTTTTTATAAACAAAAAGCTAGGATAGAATACTTCACAAAGTATGATAAGAACACTCACTTTTTCCATAACACTGTAAAACTTAAGAATATGTATAACACGATTCATACTATAAAAAATGATCATGGGAACTGGTTGGAAAAAAGAGATCCAGTGGATCCTCTTCTTTCTAATCATTTCAAAAATATCTATACTTCATCCAACCCGAGTAATTCGGACATTGAAGAAGCTCTGAAAAATTTACAGCCGATTGTTACAGATGATATGAATACTTCTTTAGTTGCTATTCCTACCGAGGATGAGATTTATAACACTGTGAAGAACACGACCCCTTGGAAATCACTGGGACCTGATGGTTTCCCGGATGGTTTCTTTAGAGATAACTGGAAGGAAACTTCGAAGGAGGTTATATCTCATGTTCAAAAAAAAAAATTAAAACTAAATTTCTACTTAAGCAGATGAATCATTCTTTTATTGCTTTGATTCCAAAAGTTGAAAGTCCGTCAACTCCTCATGATTTCAGACCCATTAGATGGTCTAATACCATTTACAAAATTATTTTCAAAACTTTAGCAAATAGGCTTAAACCATTACTAGATTCTATTATATCTCCTTTTCAATCAGCGTTTATATCTAATATGCAAATACATGATAATATTATAACCAGTCATGAGATTCTTCACTCTTTTAAAAAAGAAAAAGAAAAAAAAATTAAGAATGGTTTTGTGTCTATTAAGCTTGATCTCTCTAAGGCTTTCAATATAGAATGGTCTTTTATCGTGTCAGTTTTTAAAAGACTAGGTTTTTCTGATGATTGGTGTCAGATGATTTTTCAGTGCATTAGCACTGTTTCTTACTCAGTGTTGGTGAATGGATCACTTGGGCAGGTGTTTTTCCACTATAGAGGTATTTGACAGGGGGACTGTCTATATCCTTATATTTTTATAATGTTTATGGAGGTTTTATCTCATCTTCTTTTAAAAGCGGAATCTGATAACTTGATTCAGGGTTTTAAAATTAGGAATGATAGTCCTTCAATTTCTCACATTTTCTCCGCAGATGATTGCATGCTATTTTCAAAATCTTCGCTGTCTTATGTTAGAAATCTTATGAAAAATTATTCAAGTCTTTGCAAAGGCTTTTAGACATGAAAAAGTGGGGTACAACAACCACACCCAATATTTCGTTCGGCAATCTGAATAGACAAACTCCAATATACTTTCAAGAGAATCAACTAGACAGTCAGACTCAATCTATAAAAAAGTATATCAAAGAGTTTTATATCTCTATCTCTTAATTCAATCCGCAATCAGTAAATAGGACTTGCGAGACCGATTGAATATAAGAGAAATAACTTGAACGGTACAAAAGACCAATGTTCAAGTGTCAATAAATTTATATCAACAACCAAAGGTTGGATTATCTAATTGATTGATCTTAACGCACAACCTGTGATATTTCTATTATATAACAAAATATAATGCGGAAAAGAAATAACACATACACAAGAAATTTTGTTAACGAGGAAAACCGCAAATGCAGAAAAACCCCGGGACCTAGTCCAGATTTGAACACCACACTGTATTAAGCCGCTACAGACACTAGCCTACTACCAATAAACTTCAGACTGGACTGTAGTTGAAACCTAATCAATCTCACATTGAATCAAGGTACAGTTGCGCTCCTTACGTCTCTGATTCCAAGCAGGGTACTACGCACTTGATTCCCTTAGATGATCTCACCCACAACCAAGAGTTGCTACGACCCAAAGTCGAAGACTTGATAAACAAATTTGTCTCACACAGAAAAGTCTATAGGAATAGATAAATCTGTCTCCCACTGAAATACCTACGAGTTTTGTTTTGTCTTTTGATAAATCAAGTTGAACAGGAACCAATTGATATACCTGACATATATTCCCGAAGAACAGCCTAGAAATATCAATCACCTCACAATAATCTTAATTATATGGTAGTGAAACAAGATATTGTGGAATCACAAACGATGAGACGAAGATGTTTGTGACTACTTTTTATCTTGCCTATCGGAGATTAAATCTCGAGCCAATCTTAAAGAAGATAGTACTCAAACACGATAGAAACAGCAAGATCAGATCACGCAACTACATAGAAAATAGTTGGGTCTTGCTTCACAATCCCAATGAAGTCTTTAAGTCGTTAACCTACAGGGTTTCGTGAAAAACCTACGGTTAAAGGAGAATCAAATCTAGCTTATACAACTAGTATCACACATGAGGTGTGGGGATTAGGTTTCCCAGTTCCTAGAGTTCTCCTTTATATAGTTTTCAAATAAGGGTTTGAATCTTAGTTACCTTGGTAACAAAGCATTCAATATTCACCGTTAGATGAAAACCTGATTAGATTCAAGATAATATCTTTTAACCGTTAGATCGAACTTAGCTTGTTATACACAAATGAAATGTACCCTCATTTAGGTTTAGCAACCGTACCTAAACGTGTACACCATGTTGGCTCAACCGTAGTTAACCGAGGTTAGCTATATGAACACTCTCATATCAACCTTATTTATCTTAACCATAACTAGTTCAAATGACTCAAATGAAACTAGTTAAAGAGTTGTTCAATTGCTATATTCTCATAGAAGTATACAAGAACACAATTGAAGCAAAATCGGTTTGATTCACTCAAATTAATTCATGAACATTATAGCCACGGTTTGCAAAGAATGCATTCCTTAATATATAAATGTATTAGTTCATGAACAAACCAATTCTAGAACTTTACACTTAAGTATGCAAACGGGTACGCATACTTAAGTAGCCGGTCTGAGTTTGGGTTCGCCAGTATGCGAACGGGTATGCATACCTAAGTACACTTCCAAAACCCAACAGAAATTCCCGGACCTATACCTTACGCAAGTATGCGTACCGGTATGTGTACCTGGTACACGGAATTTCACAACTACAAGTACGCATATGAGTATGCATACTTTAGTTCCGGTCATGGATCACATACATGCAAGAATGCACACTATGTTTATAATCCAATGATGGTTAAGTATTCTAAACTCTTATTTCAATCATTGAAACTTTCTTAGAGGATGACAATAGCCATTTCCACACACTATTAGCATCAAAGCAATTTTCAAGTTATTGAAATAAGGGAAAATAATCATTTGGTCCTTTTTAGGATGGTCCCAAGTTAGCTTGGTCAACCAACAAAAAGGGAGTTCTGTTTGGTCCTTATTTATTTAAAAATATTAAAGTATCCAAAGTACCCTTTCTCTCTCTTAACATTAATAGATAAAAACTTAAATTAAATATCTCCCAAAATATAAATCAAAAATTAATAAATTTTATATATTCGGAAAGGTCTCGACGAGATCTACAGATTGAGTACTCATTATACTATGTTTCGGAATTTTAATTTTTTTTCGGTATAATAGTAGTTCATATCCGAGAATGAGCACTATTTTAGAACATGGTAATTTATTCTAGTTCTAGCAGTTTATTTCGTAGAATGAACTCGTATATACTAGCAATTTATTTGTAGAATAAACTCATAATAATAGTTCAATTTGAAGAATGAAGTCGCAATGGTAGTTCATTATTATAGTTCATTTTGTAGAATGAACTCGTGATAGATGTTTTTATTTTCGAATAAACTCATAATGGTTGTTCATATTGTAGGATTGATAAGTCATGTTGTAAAATGAACTCGTAATGATAATTAAGAATAGTAGTTCATATTGTAGAATGAATTCGTAATAGTTGTTCATTATGGTAGTTCATATTATAAAATGAACTCGTAAATGGTAGTTCATTTTGTAGAATGAACCCGTGATAGGTGTTCATATTGTTGAATGAACTTGTAATAATAGTTCATTATACCAGTTCATTTTGTAGAATGAAGTCGTATGGTAGTTCATTTTGTAGAATGAACTCGTATGTTGCTTAAAAAAAATAACTCGTATGTTATTTAATCCTAAGAGTTCACTTTTTAAATTGAACTAACTAGCATGATAGTTCATTAAAGTAGTTCATTTTGTAGAATGAACTCGTATAATAGTTCATTTTATAGTTAAAAAATAAGGTAAAAATTAAAAGCTCCGAAATATAGCAACAATGGTACTCGTTGGAAAGCTTTCGTCGAGGGCTTTCCGAAGATATAAAATTTATCATTTTTGGACATATGGTTCAAAAGATATTTAAGCTTTAAGTTTTTATTTATTTATTTTTATTAAGAGAGAGAAAAAAGTGAAGAATAGGGTATTTCTGCCACTATTAAAGGACTGTGACATCATCTCGCGTGGGTATTGTCCACCCTAGGACCAAACAATAATTTTTAGGACCAAACAACAATATATATTTTTTAAAAGGACCAAATAGACTCTAATATATTATTATTAAGACCATATGGTATTTCCTACTTGAAATAATCAAAACGAAACATTCCAAGTCTACATCAAATGATTGTATCACACAAACCATGTAAGATGTTAGTCGACGATTTTCACATGATCATCTTTTGACTTTCGCCAAGAGTATAAGATGAACTTGGTTGAAGCGAAAGCTTACCAACACATATTCCGAGAAATATGTAAGCGAGTTAAACTCAGCTCGAAATCTCAAATGTGTATAATCGACAACTATATAGTAATACGACTTTTGTCTCAATATAGGAGATATAGTAGAAATAGACTTTCCAAGTGATAGATGAGTTTTAGTCTCCACATAGCTTTTGTTGATGAAGTTCCACA
The DNA here is from genome assembly GCA_023531105.1 of Papaver atlanticum. Lineage (NCBI taxonomy): Eukaryota > Viridiplantae > Streptophyta > Magnoliopsida > Ranunculales > Papaveraceae > Papaver > Papaver atlanticum. The sequence continues at coordinate 1,876,206 of JAJJMB010001096.1, read as the reverse complement.
AGCTCGCCTTAGTAGTTCTTCGTCTTCAATTGATGAACGCCATGAAGTCTAATGCTCAACTACACAATCTATCCTAGTCTGAGACATCACTATAAGTAGACTAGAAATCAAGACTTATAGTTTTGATCACTAATATTGACAAACAAGCTTGAGATAGCAACGCTTGCGAGTTCGACCGAGCAGTGCTCCAACAGGACGAGCCATAAATTTTGAAAAGTCAGGTTTAATTACTAATACCAAAACGCATCATAAACACATTAAACTTCTGTCCAAGACTTTGAAAATCAGATTCTTGAGTAATTCTAAGAAGTATCTAGGTACTCCTCTCTTTATCAATAAGAATAATACTAAATCCTTTCAGTTTATTATTGATAATTTATATTCTAGGTTGAGTAATTGTAAAAGAACAAGACTTAATGTTGTTGGTAGAACTGTTGTAACTAAGCACGTTCTCTATAGTCTTGTTGTTTATCAAATGTCCTGTTTTCCTCTTCCATAAAATATTTCTTCGAAGATTGATAACAAAAAGACATTTTAGTGGTCTAAGAAAGATCCTAGGCATGCTGCTTATTTTCGTTATTGGGAGGATATTGGTGAGTCTAAACAGTGTGGTGGCCTTGGTATTAGGAACTCTTATGCAACACACATGGTTTTTATTTCTAAATTAGGTTGGATAATTATTCAAAATCCAGATCACTTAGTTTTGAGATTTTTAAAATACATGTACTTTCCTAATCAAAATCTATTGGAAATTGATAAAGCTGCAGATTCGTCTTCCTGGATTTGGAAAGGCATTGTTAAGGGATTAGTTTTCATTATAGCTAATATAGTTGGTAAAATAAATGATAGGGCTTCTACTAGTATTTGGTTTTCTAACTGGTTAAATTATGCTAACTCTCTGCCGGTTTCTATTAAAATTGATGTGTAAAACAATTGTTGGAATGTAGGTTTACTAAATGCTTTATTTTTTCCTGAAGATTTTATTAAAATTCGGGCTATTAGGTTAAATCTACATCAAAGTGATAGAATTATGTGGGCTCATACAAAAAATGGTATGTTTACGATTAAATCTACTTATAAAGCTTTTATGAATGAGAATAGTACAATAGAATAATCTTCTTTTTGGAGAAAAGTTTGGTCTCTAGACTGTCTTCCCAAGATTAAGTTTTTTATGTGGAAAGTCTTTGCTCAAATGCTGCCTGTGAATAATCTTCTTAAGTGTTATAATCCTTATCTAGATGAGAATTGTCCTTTTTGTAAAAATGAAGTGGAATATGTTCTTCACTTACTCATTCAGTGCCCTATTGCTTCTCATGTTTGGTTTGGTTTATTTCTTCAGCATTTAGTTCCGGTCGATTTTCAAGGGATGGAAGACTATTTTCTTTGTTGGTTTGATAATGTTTTGGGTGTTTCACCTTTTGTGGTTAACTGGCCAAGTATTAGTGCTACAATTATGTGGAGTATTTGGAAGTTAAGATGTGAAGTGATTTTCAGAAATGTTACTATAGATTTGAATAAGGTAACTCTTGATGCCAAAAGAATGATTAACTCGTATATTGTTCCTTCTATACCAGCTCAAGTTATTAGGAAGGATAATAAAACTCCCAGGGAAGCGGTGGATCATTTCATGTTCATTTATGGTTCTTTCAAAAACTTTAATATGGGGTCAGGAATAATATGGTGAGATGTTGCATGTGCAATAAGAGGATCTCGTGCTTACTTTGGGCTGATTCCTAATGCGGTTGGAGATGAGACAACTGCGCTTTTTTGGGGTATCACTTGGGCTCAAAAGATGAATCTGTCTAAGGTCTTGTTTTTTAGTGATTGTCTCCAGATGATGGATTTTGTGAATGAAGATTGTAAAAAAGTCGGGTGGAGGTGCAGTGATCTTTTGGCGGACTGTCGGCATTTGCTTTCTAGTAATAATATTTTTATAGTTGTATATATTAAGCGTGTTTATAACCATCTAGCAAACCAGCTTGCACGTCGGGCTAGAAAGTATTGTATTAAGGATAATTGGGTCTCTTTTCCTCCTTTTTTGGCTAGTCATGTAAGGAAGGAACCCTTGATTGATGTTTGTAATTTTCTACTTAGTTAATGCCAGGTGTGTTTCTCAACAAAGAAAGAAAAGATGATGAGCTCCGAACGACAAACATAGCGTCGAACAATGGTAACTGTATCACTCGCACTGTAATGGCATGCGAGCGCTATTTAGCGCTCAGAAGAATCTATATTGCACCTGGCTAAGTGATATATTTTCCACTTAGCCAGATATTTCATGTTCATAGTGGATGCAAAAATGGCAAACTGACTTGTTTGGCTTAGGTTTGAAGAACCTATGAGAACCGTCGGATAGGAAAATAGCTTACGTGTGAGATTAAACTTAAGTCAAGGAATCCGCTCCCATTAGGCCTATTCCTATGCACATGCTAAAAAAAAGGTGTTTGGCATACCAGGTGGCATGGCAAACCAATTGCGCCACTATGGGAAAACCACAGAGCGACCGACTTTCTAGCGAGCGTTATTGTGAATAACGCTGGCGATATTATGAATATCGTTGGCGTTGTACATTACATCGAGCAGTGTAAATAGTATCGCTGGCGATATTATGATTATCGCCCATTAGATATTTTGCAACAGCTATTTCCCCCTACTAGTTCCTATATATACGCCCTCGTATTTCTCCAAGTTACTCACACCTACTTCAACCTATATTTCACTAATTTCTCTATATCTATTCTCATTTTAAATTTCATAATCATTAATGGCGAGATCCAATGAAGAGAGGAATGTTATTATGAATCGGTTTAGATTACAACAAGAAATGCATCGAAGGAGGTTTCAAGAACTTGATGATGAGGAAGTTGAAGATAATAAACTAATCGACACTTTGATGCTTGTACATACAGGCCAAATACCTAGAGTTCCAGAGCCACAAGAAGTATTCTCAAGAAGGTATACGTATCAAGGGAGGGAATTTTATCATTAGAAGCTGATGCACGATTATTTTCTTCCCAATTGTGTGTACTCTGATCAAAATTTTCAAGGTTGATTTCGTATGCCTCATCATCTGGTGATAAATATTATTAAATAGTTTTATCGAGTAGAACCTCAATTTAATTATCAGTTTGATGCACTCAATATTAGAGGTCATAGTCCTGAACAAAAAGTTACTTCGGCATTAAGCATTCTAGGTTATGGCACTCCAGCGGATGCGAATGATGAGTACCTTCGTATGGGTAAAACAACTTCATTCACTTACGTTTCATTGTTTTGTGAAGTAATTGTTAGAGCACTGCTCGGTCGAACTCGTAAGCGTTGCTATCTCAAGCTTGTTTGTCAAGTCTATAAGTCTTGATTTCTAGTCTATTTATAGCTAAGTCTCGGATTAGGATTGCAAGTGTATTTGAGCCTTAGACTCCACGGCGTTCATTGAATGAAGACGAAGAATTACTCAAGGGAACTTGTGGAACTTCATCAACAAAAAGGTATGTGGATACTTGAACTTATCTATCACTCAAATGTCTATGTATTCTATCTCCAATTTGAGACAAAAGTCGTATTGCTATATAGACTTCAATTATACACATTTGCTATTTCGAGCCAAGTTTATCTCGCTTATCTATTTCTCGAAATATGTGTTGGTAAGCTTTCGCTTTAGCCAAGTTCATCTTTACTCGTGACGAAAGTCATGTTGATTATTTCAATAACTTGAAATCGCTTTGATGAAAATAGTTTGTGAATAACAACTGTTTTAACATCCTCTAAGAAAGTTTCAAATATTGAAATGAAAGTTTAGAACAAGTAACCATGGTTGGATATTGATAGACGCATTTATGTGTCTATTTTCATCTCTATTGTATATATTATTAGTACCCATTTTTGTACTTATTATGGTGTTTTATGTCTTTGTAGGTATTTTTAGAGAAATAAGCTCTTGCGACGAAATTGGCTCGTAAAGTGGTGTTTTACACCCCAGGATAGAGTACTAAAGGCACCTCAGAAATACACCGGAAGCACCCCATAAATACACCGGAAGAATCCCGAAAAAGTGTTGGAAAAACCCCAGAAAAAAGTGTTAAAGGCACCCTAAATAATGGATAAGGGCACCCCCAAGGCAGCCGAGCTGTTAAAGGCACCCGCGTTTTGGATTCAGGGCACTTCACCTTCATCGTTTGAAAAATATTTTTGGCGGGAAAAAATTCATTTTTCTGCAGAATTTTCTGTTGGATTTTTGAAGGAGTTTTAGTGAGATTAAATCATTGATTTTGATTGGGATGAACGTGATATGCCCAAACAATGATGGTATGAGTGTTCTAATGCGTTCAGTTGGGCTGAATTTTCGTCGGGAAGAAAATATTCAACCTCGGAATACAACGTGTTTGAACGTGCATGGATTGAGTTTTGATGGAGTTTGGTTGCTGCAGAAGTGTGGAGGAGTCAAACAAGGAAGTTCTGGAGCGTGTATACGTCGAAAAGATGCGTAAGAACCTAAAACATAAAAGAAAATATTCATGAGTTAATGGTTGGATATCGAGAAGATTTTTGGGTTATTACGATATTATTCTTGGTCCTGTGACTATATAAAGGCTTTAGGAGACTCAAAGAAGGGATGGAGAGTTTAGGGGGAGAATAGGGAGACGTTTAGAGCATAAGAAATTGGAAAAATAAGTTACAGGAAAAATAAGTTTTCTGCTGGTGCAGAAAGTACGAAGAACATAAGACCCTTCAAGACCGTCGTTCTTCAACAGTGCCAGTGACGGTATTTCTCTATCGTTTTCTGTAACAGTTGATTCTGTAACAAATATAAGTGTTACAGAACCCGATTTTATTCATTTTTCTCCCATTTCATCATTTGTGAACCATTTTTGAGCATTAATAAAGATGAATTTTGAGCATGTTTCCATGATAATGATGAGCTAATTCTCGCATAATCAAGGCACGGAGGAAGCTATTTATGCATGAATAATTGGTAACCATTCTATTTTTCTCTAATTTATATTTTATAATTCACTCATTCACTACTTTGTAGAATTTTAATTGCTTGCATAATTTTTCCTAATTAGTTGTGATTCAATTAGATAGGTTATGCTTTGGTTAGATAATCTATGCTTAAGGGATACAATTAATGTTTGAGAATATGCTTGATAATTTGTGAATTAAGAAAAAGATATTTTAAAAATAATTAGAGTTTTGGAATTCTTATCATCGTTTATTCATGTGTAATAGTGGAATCTAGTGTCTTGGTTATTTTCACTCTAAAAAAAACAAATTTGGATTAAAATTTTCTCTACTTTTAGTTTAAATAAATCTAAATTCAATTTCTTTCACAAGTCTTACGAACCTCATTCTTACCACTATCAAAATTATATCAATTTTTGGCGCCGCCGACGCGGACTTGTTTTTAAGTTAGAGTTTTTTTTTTTTTTTTTTTTAGATTTTTATTATTTTCTCTTTGTTCTATTTTACGTTTCTTTGGGTATATTTCTTTGTGCTACAGGTTTGGAGTGTGGACCGAAATTTTTTTTTAAGCCAAAGACTTTGGTGACTAAGAGATTAGGAGCCAAAGATAAAAGTTAAAAGAAAAGGAAAAGAAGGACAAAGAATATTTTTAATTTATTTTTATTTTTTCTTTTATTAGGTTTTTAGATTTTTATTTTATTTTTATTTTTTAGATTTTATTTTTAGAAACTGTATATAGGGATTTATTTTTGTATTTTATTTTTGGGACATTTGAACACTTGGACATTTTTTATTTTATTTTTTTTAAACCCTACGGAAGGGTAGTTTTAAATACAAACTGTTTGCAGGGAAGGACGACGATTACGATATCGTCTCGGCCCCTCGGGTTCGTACATGACATAGGAGTCGTGGCCCGAGTCGACTTCAGCGGTTCTTCGCCCGTCTGGTACGGGAGGTAAGTTTTTCGAAACACCCGCGAATCCCCTGTCAGCGGGTTTACTGTCTGCCTTAAGGTGAATATATGTTGAGGACTGAATACGTACTTTAATTTCCTAGTAAAGGGCAAGGACTGGCCATATAAGATAAGGGTTCGGATTTCATCACCGTTCTCTTCTTGCCCGCCTTAGGAAAACATAACCTACGCGAACCCAAACCTAAAATATTGACTAGAACGAGACCTATAGGGTAACGAGCTTAATAGGAAAGTCGTTTGAAAAATATTGGTTACTCTTTTAAGCATACTTTGAAATTCAGGAAGATTACTGTGAGTCGATTAGAGCCGCCTTGTAACCCAAGGAAGCGTTGCCAAAGAGGTGGGGGTATCAAAGCTCCTCTGAGCTTCCCTTACTTCTCTTCGACTCACTTTATTCGGATCGATCCAGAGAGGTTTGCTTAAATTGTAACGAATTCCTTTTCGAAAGATTAGGAGCTGGTCTAAAAACAATCTAAGTGGAGCCATCATGCTTGTTGTTTGTTAGAAATTTTTAGGTTTGCTTTGGTGGAGTCAGCCTGCTGTGTGTTTGCTTAGAACTTCCCTTCTTTAGGATTTTTATTTTTATTTTTTATTAGTGTATGCCAAAATCGCTCAAGTCCATTAGTGAGCGTGCTTGGAAAAGAGACACTTTTGGCCGTTTGATTAGTGACGAGCCTAGAGGTTTTTCTTTTGAAGACGGGGAGCTCGAAGACTCTTCTTTGGAGAGCCCTGTTTTCGGAAACTTCAATTTTGAGAATTTAAGTCTTAGTGAGGAATTCACCCCTAGGATTTTTACTGTGCCAACAATGACAACTTTGAAGGAGTACATGTACCCAACTAGGACCAACCGACCATCGTGCATTAAGTTGCCAGCCTCTACGGCTAGTTATGAGTTGAAACCTGGTATTCTTCAGATGATCCCTATATTCTTAGGAAAAGAAGATGAAAACCCTTACTTTCACATTAGGGACTTTGAAGAAATTTGTGGAACAATTAATATTAAAGACCTTAGTGAAGAAGTCTTGAAACTTAGGATGTTCCCTTTTTCCCTGAGAGATAAAGCCAAGACCTGGCTTAATAACCTACCATCTGAATCCATAAAGACATGGAAGGAACTTATCGATGCCTTCTATTTTAAATTCCACCCTAAGCATAAAACTATAGCTGTTAGGCAGAAAATTAGTGCTAGTGTACAACAAGAGGGAGAATCTCTTTATAGGTTTTTAGAGAGATTCAATGATCTCTTATCCCAATGTCCTCACCATGGGTTTGACAAAATGAAACTAGTAGGGATTCTTTATGATGGTTTGGATTAATCGACCAAAGCCACGGTCGAGTCTTTGTGCGCTGGTGAGTTCACTAGTAAAAATGCTGATGATGCGTTGTCCTTCTTAGAAGATGTCACTGAAAAATCCCAACAGTGGGAATCTTGTGTTGAACCCCCTAAAAGACTCTTGATCAATAGAAGTAGCACCAATGTGGTTGATACAGGCTTTGGGTCTGATGCTAAGTTTGCTGCTTTGTCTAAAAGGTTAGAAGCTTTGGAATTGAATCAATCTAAACATAGGTCTTTTGTTGAACCTGATAATAGGATTAGAGCCTCTCAAGTCTCTAGTTGTGGAATAGAACCCAGTAACTCGTTTTGGGAAGATCAGGATAGTGAAGAGCAAGCCCATGCTGTCTATAACAATGCTAGATTTGAAAACCGACAGAAGTTTGACCCCTACTTAGAGACCTACAACCCTGGTTGGAGAAACCATCCTAATTTCTCTTGGTCTAAAGGACAGAGTCAAGGACAGTCTAGTAATTCTCAGCCTCCCCCAGGTTTTGGTTATAATAAGAACCCTTCGGGTCAAGCCCAGTTCCAGAACCCTTCTGAGAATAGAATAACTAGCTTAGAGGAATCTCTTAGCTTATTGAAAAGGAGCCAGGACATGTTCGTAAAGACCCAAGAAGTATTACTGAAGAACCAGGCTAGTTTTCAAGAGGAAACCAAGAAGAATTTTCAACATAATGCCAAATCTCTTGCTAAGTTAGAACTTCAAGTTAGTTAAATGGCTAAGATTCTAAGTGAGAGAGATAGTGGGAGTTTTCCTAGTCAAACTCAACCTAATCCTAGAGGAGTTCATGAAATAGGAGGAAGATCATCTGATCATGTGAATTCAATCAAAACCCTTAGGAGTGGTAGAGAAATAGACAATAAGGTTTCCATGCCTGATAGTGAACATGCTGTAGTTCACCCTTCTGAATCAGAAGCTGAAGAGATTGATGGAACCTCTATAATGTTCATGAATTGATTCGAGTGAATCAAAATCGATTTTGCTTCAATTATGTCTTGTATACTTCTATGATATCTAAGCAATTGAACAACTCTCTAACTAGTTCATTTGAGTCATTTGAACTAGTTATGGTAAAGATGAATAAGGTTGATATGAAAGTGCTCATATGGCTAACCATTGGTTAACTATTGTTGAACCGACTAAGTGTACACGTTTAGGTACGTTTACTCAAACCTAAATGAAGTTATATTTCATTTGTGTATAACAATCTAAGTTCGATCTAACGGTTGAAAGATATTAGCTTGAATCTAATCAGGTTTTCTTCTAACGGTGAATATTGAATGCTTTGTTACCAAGGTAACTGAGATTGCAAACCCTGATTTGAAGACTATATAAAGGAGAACTCTAGCAACTGGGAAACCTAATCCCCACATCTCCTGTTTGATACTAGTTGTATAAGCTAGAGTCGATTCTCCTTTAACCTTAGGTTTTTCACGAAACCCTGTAGGTTAACGACTTAAAGACTTCATTGGGATTGTGAAGCCAGACCCAACTATTTTCTCTGTAGTTGCGCAATCTGATCTTGATGTTTCTATCGTGTTTGTGTACAATCGTAAGATTGGCTTGAGATTTATATCTCCGATAGGCAAGATAGAAAAGTAGTCACAAACACCTTCGTCTCATCGTTTGTGATTCCACAATATCTTGTTTCGTTAATCGATTAAGATTATTGTGAGGTGATTGATAATTCTAGGCTGTTCTTCGGGAATATAAGTCCGGGTTATCAATTGGTTCATGTTCATCTTGATTTATCAAAAGACGGAAAAAAAAACTCGTAGGTATATCTGTTGGAGACAGATTTATCTATTCAATATACTTTTCTGTGTGATACAGATTTGTTTATCAAGTCTTCGACTTTGGGTCGTAGCAACTCTTGGTTGTGGGTGAGATCAGATAAGGGAATCAAGTGTGTAATATCCTATTGGGATCAGAGACGTAAGGAGCATGACTGTACCTTGAATCAGTGTGAAATTGATTAGGGTTCAACTACATTCCAGTCCGAAGTTAACTTGTAGTAGGCCAGTGTCTGTAGCGGCTTAATACAGTGTGGTGTTCAAATCTGGACTAGGTCCCGGGGTTTTTCTGCATTTGCGGTTTCCTCGTTAACAAAACTTCTGGTGTCTGTGTTATTTCTTTTCCGCATTATATTTTTGTTATATAATTGAAATATCACAGGTTGTGTGTTGAATCGATCAATTGGTAAATCCAACCTTTGGTTGTTGATTGAAATTTATTGATCCTTGGACATTGGTCTTTGGTACCGTTCAAGTTATTTCTCTTGTATTCAATCAGGCTCGCAAATTCTTATCTGTTTGATTGCGGATTGAATTGAGATATAACTCCTTGATATACTTTTCTTAAGATTGAGTCTAACTGTCTAGTTGATTCTCTTGTAAGTATATTGGAGTTAGTCCATACAGATTGCTAAGAAAAATATCGGGTGAGGTTGTTAGACCCCCGCTTTTTCAATTGGTATCAGAGCAGGCAAACACGTTTTAGACCTTATAAGTCTGTGTTTGTAGCGATCTGACTATATGGACATAAATTCTATCTCCATAAACGTACCACCAGTCTTCGATGGCTCAAACTACTCATGGTGGAAAATCTCTATGCATGCTTTTCTTCAAGCTCGTAATTTTCAAACATGGGTACGTGTTGTTAATTGCTGTGATCCTCCGATTAATACAGAAGGCGATGTATCTATACCTAAGGATATTGGTAGATATAGTCCAGAAGAAATCCTTGCTGCGAAGCTAAATTCCGACGGCTTAAATGCTATCATACATGCCATTACCCCAGATCTTCAGCATCATGTGACTACTTGCACAAAGTCTAAAGAAGCCTGGGATATCTTAAAAACTGTATTTGAAGGGAATACCTCTGAAAAGGAAGCTAGGCTTCAAAACCTATGTTCCGATTGGGAAAACCTTTGTATGGCAGATGAAGAGTCATTTGATGAGTTTAATCATAAAGTGTCTGAAATTGTTAATGCATCTTTTGCATTGGGTAAGACTATTCCTGAAAAGGACATTGTGATGAAAATTCTCAGATCACTGCCATCAAGATACGATTATAAGAAGCATGCCATCGTTGAAGGAAATAATCTCACAACTCTTTCCAGAAATACTCTGGTTGGGAAGTTAAAGATCTTTGATCATGAGCATACATCCAAATCCGGAAAGGATATTGCTTTCAAAGCACAAAAGAACACTAAATTACTTGACAAAAGTAAAAGTGTTTGCATCTCTGAAGATGATCTTTCTGAGGATGATTCATCGGATGGAGATCTTGACAAGTCAGTCTCCTTGATCACAAGACAGTTTAGGGATCTTCTTTTGAAGAGAAGTAAACGGTTCTCCAGAGATAAACCCAGGTCATCAGTAAAACCTCATAATCGTGTTCCTCCTAAAAACAGGGATAATGATGAAACTGATGACGAGGATATGCCTTAGTGCTTTAAGTGTAAAGGTTTTGGCCATTTTGCAAATGAGTGTCCAAATCGTAAAAAATACACTGGAAACAAAGGTCTAGCTGCAACTCTTGATGAAATGTCTGACAACTATGATTCTAATGAAGATGAAAAGTCAAGTGTTGCACTTCTTTGTGAAAATATTGATTTTGATAATTGTAGCAATACATACATCAATCTTGATATTCTTTCAGAAGAAATCTCAACCGACCTGGAAGAAAAAATTGATCTACCTGTTTCTACTGGAAATTTTTTTTCCTGATTTTTCAGGTTCCACTATGTGTCTAGCCGCGTACACATCTCGGGTGTCTGAATCATTTTTCAGGTTGACATGCTCTTATTGTTCTCTCAAAGGTCATGAACTTTCAAAGTGTTTCAAGTACAAACAAAAAATGAGATATGTCAACAAACTTCAACGAAGAGCGAATCGATTAGCAAACAAGCTAAAACTTGTTCAAAAATCATCATAGGTATGTAAACGCATCTCTTTTTCCAAGAAGTTAGTTTCTAAAGAAAAGACTAGATCATTAGACAGAAATTTATGGTCTAAACACTATGAGAAATAGGGCTCTATGAATTCCTTTCGAAAAGGATATGGTGGACAGATTATTATTCACCCCAGCACAACTTAAATTGTGTTGGTTAGTGCATCTTGTCTCATGTGACTGATCAAAAGAGACAAGATTTTGCAAACCTCAGGCTTTAGGAAAAGAAAATTCTTTTAGATTATTTTGATTTTCTTTCTTTTTTTTTTTGCTCTGTGAGCATTGAAAAGTATGGAATTCGTGTCGCTTTTCATATCTAATTGATATTGGAAAGGACTTTCCTGTTTAATCAATAAAAAGAGGGTTAAAATAGACAATCCTGCCTTTTTTAGGGTAAGAGTTGTGCGTACGTGAATCCTTTAAGTGTATAAAGGTTCCGTAACCCTACATTCCTTTTTCCTTCTCTAAAAAACTCTTTTATCATAAGTTTGCTTGTAGAGCTTGTTATGAGAAATTCCTCTCACAAACCCATATTGTTATGGAGACTCCAAGCATCATAACTTCTGATGGAAAAGACGTTAAAATGATTGTTAAGCCATCAACCATGAAGGAAAAAGATAAATCTCCGTTACCTCCAACTTTAAAAAGAAAAAGAAGGAATGTGAGGAAGCCAAGAGCCGTTCCTTCAAATTCTCAGAAGTTTTCTGATGTTCTTGAATAGTTGAAGGAAACAAGGAAGGAGATTTAGGAAATAAAGGCTTTTGTGTTTAGGACTCTTGAAATTCAGAAGGCCCTGGTTCGGCATCAGTCAAGAAGGTTTGTTGATATCAACTCCTTTCTTCATGAACCTTATGTCCCAATGGCTGTCGACGACAAGGAGTTCGGGGACGATAAAGAATTTTTCAAAGGTCTTAATGTCTAGGAAACTTCTTATGAGAATTTATTCTTATGTTTTAAGAAGGATAAGTATGGTTTGGAATAGCCATTATTGTGAGTACACATAGCTATTTCCAACGATTTTCATCTTGCAAGTGTAGTTGAGCCTTAGACTCCACGGCGTTCATCGAATGAAGACGAAGAACTACTCAAGGGAACTTGTGGAACTTCATCAACAAAAAGGTATGTGGAGACTTGAACTTATCTATCACTCAAAAGTCTATCTATTCTATCTCCTATTTGATACAAAAGTCGTATTGCTATATAGACTTCAATTATACACATTTGCTATTTCGATCCAAGTTTATCTCGCTTATCTATTTCTCGAAATATGTGTTGGTAAGCTTTCACTTTAGCCAAGTTCATCTTTACTCGTGACGAAAGTCATGTTGATTATTTCAATAACCTTAAAATCGCTTTGATGAAAATAGTTTGTGAATAACAACTGTTTTAACATCCTCTAAGAAAGTTTCAAATATTTAAATAAAAGTATAGAACAAGTAACCATGGTTGGATATAAACATAGTGTGTTCTCACATTTGTGTAAAAGTCCAAAACCGGGAACCCAAAGTATGCGTACCCGTACGCGTACTGGCGGTTGTTGGAAATCCGGGTAAGTATGCGTACCCGTACGCATACTGGCGGAAGTTTCACGTCCGTGAATTTTTGCTGGAGTTTGGAAGTGAAAAACAAACTCAATCCGGGTACTTAAGTATGCGTACCCGTTTGCATACTTAAGGAGGTTACTTTCTAAAATCGGTTTGTTCATGAACTAAAACATTTATATAATAAGGAATGCAATCTTTGCAAACCGTGGCTATAATGTTCATGAATTGATTCGAGTGAATCAAAATCGATTTTTCTTCAATTGTGTCTTGTATACTTCTATGATATCTAAGCAATTGAACAATTCTCTAACTAGTTCATTTGAGTCATTTGAACTAGTTATGGTAAAGATGAATAAGGTTGATATGAAAGTGCTCATATGGCTAACCATTGGTTAACTATTGTTGAACCGACTAGGTGTACACGTTTAGGTACGGTTACTCAAACCTAAATCAAGTTACATTTCATTTGTGTATAACAATCTAAGTTCGATCTAACTGTTGAAAGATATTAGCTTGAATCTATTCAGGTTTTCATCTAACGGTGAATATTGAATGCTTTGTTGCCAAGGTAACTGAGATTGCAAACCCTGATTTGAAGACTATATAAAGGGGAACTCTAGCAACTTGGAAACCTAATCCCCACACCTCCTGTGTTATACTAGTTGTATAAGCTAGAGTCGATTCTCCTTTAACCTTAGGTTTTTCACGAAACCCTGTAGGTTAACGACTTAAAGACTTCATTGGGATTGTGAAGCCAGACCCAACTATTTTCTCTGTAGTTGCGTGATCTGATCTTGTTGTTTCTATCCTGTTTGAGTACAATCGTAAGATTGGCTTGAGATTTATATCTCCGATAGGAAAGATGGAAAAGTAGTCACAAACACCTTCGTCTCATCGTTTGTGATTCCACAATATCTTGTTTCGTTAATCGATTAAGATTATTGTGAGGTTATTGATAATTCTAGGCCGTTCTTCGGGAATATAAGTCTGGGTTATCAATTGGTTCATGTTCACCTTGATTTATCAAAAGACGGAACAAAAACTCGTAGGTATATCTGTGGGAGACAGATTTATGTATTCAATAGAATTTTCTGTGTGATACAGATTTGTTTATCAAGTCTTTGACTTTGGGTCGTAGCAACTCTTGGTTGTGGGTGAGATCAGCTAAGGGAATTAAGTGCGTAGTATACGGCTTGGATCAGAGACGTAAGGAGCACGACTGTACCTTGAATCAGTGTGAGATTGATTAGGGTTCAACTACATTCCAGTCCCAAGTTAACTTGTAGTATGCTAGTGTCTGTAGCGGCTTAATACAGTGTGGTGTTCAAATCTGGACTAGGTCCCGGGGTTTTTCTGCATTTGCGGTTTCCTCGTTAGCAAAACTTCTGCAGTCTGTGTTATTTCTTTTCCGGATTATATTTTTATATATAATTGAAATATCACAGGTTGTGCGTTGAATCGATCAATTGGTAAATCCAACCTTTGGTTGTTGATTGAAATTGATTGATCCTTGAACATTGGTCTTTGGTACCGTTCAAGTTATTTCTCTTGTATTCAATCAGGCTCGCAAATTCTTATTTGTTTGATTGTGGATTGAATTGAGAGATTGAGATATGACTCCTTGATATACTTTTGTTAAGATTGAGTCTAACTGTTTAGTTGATTCTCTTGTAAGTATATTGGAGTTAGTCCATACAGATTGCTAAGCGAAATATTGGGTGAGATTGTTAGACCCCCTCTTTTTCAGTAATGATTAATCATTTTGGTCCAACATATTTACGAAAACCAATCGAGGAAGATGTTAGACAAATATTGGGGGATAATGAGGAAAGGGGATTCCCAGGAATGCTAGGTAGTCTCGATTGTATGCATTGGGTATGGCAAGGATGCCCTGTTTATTGGGCCGGTCAATATAAGGGTCATTATCCAAAACCAACAGTTATCCTTTAAGATGCTTCTTCTTATGATTGTTGGATATGGCACGCATTTTTTGGTCTTCCGGGTTCACAAAATGATATCAATGTTTTGCACAAGTCGCCTCAGTTTGAAGATTTGAAGCATGGAATTTGTCCCCAAGTCCGTTTCATGATCAACGGCTACCAGTACAGTCATGGGTATTATCTTGCAGATGGTATCTATCCAAAATGGTCCACCTTGGTTCAATGATATCGTCAGCCTCTTGCCGGTGCATTGGGCCGTTCATACCGGCATTTTAACGATACCCAAATGGCAGCGAGGAAGGATGTGGAACGCTCTTTTGGAATTTTGAAGAGGAAGTTCGCTATCATTTGTGGCCCATATCGTGGGTTGAGTCCTCGTGAAATGCACAAGACTATGCTCACTTGCATAATTCTTCATAACATGGTAATTCAGGAAACCCGTCGTGATTCAGAGTGGACTAACTATGAAGATGAAGATTTGAGGCCGGAGATTCAACCAGAAAGAGGCCTCCCTGCAAGGAATTATGCTCAAATGACTAATTACATTCAGAACCGAAATTTGTATGACAGTTTAAGAGGAGATCTGAGATTGAATCTTTGGGCAGAGCATGGAAGACAATGAGTTATGCAGTTTATTAAGTTATGTATTTTAATTTAAGTTAATGAGCAACAACATTTCAAATTAATCAACTTTTCATTTCAAACTAATATTAAGTAGAATGCAACAACAACATATCAAATTAAAATGCAATACATATCAAATTAAAATGCAATACTTCAAATTAAAACTTAATTTAATACATCAATCATCTAGAGGAACTACTACAACAAACTTATCATCAGTTTCATCCTCCTCATCATCATCACCATTATTGTTAGTAAATCCAGCTTGTTGTTCAATCTGTGCTTGAATCCTGTCAAATTCAATTTGCCACACATGTTTTTGCTGGGCGTTCATAATTGAAGTGTTAGCTTGAAGAATGTTATGCTTATCATAGTCAAACCCAAATTTTTCTTGAGAAAGACGATTTTTTGTACTCTCCCTGTTTTGAAATTTCCTATCAACTGCTCTTTGCTTCTCGACGGTCCTTTGATGTTCCATAAACTCCGCCATGTTAAATCCACCGGAACTCTCTCTTTCTTGAGATAATTTTCTAGCTAGTCTTGCATTGTTCCTCCCTGGCAGTTTTCTCTTACCATCATCATAATTATTAAAAACTAAGTTACCATTTGGGTTTCTTGCAGTATCTGGTGAAGAATTTGATGGACCTGGTGAAAATGGTGAAGAATTTGGTGTTGAGGGAGAAGAATTATATGGTGACTTTTTAGGTACTTGTTGATTAGTTGATAAGAAATCTGGATTATATTTGTTCAACACCTTCAAAATATGATAACAACTTTCGTAAGCGAACTGTTTACCATGTTTTCGCTGCCAATCTTTATGAACCTTTCTTTCAAAATCAACATCCACCTGACCACTCTCCTTGCCTGCTCTCTTGGCTTGCATTATCAATGCAACATAAGCGGCTACTTCCCTGTTGATTACAATGAAGTATTCTGCCAATCCTTTTGCATCACGAGAATTGATGTTCATGGTTTGTTCTTCATATTTACGAAATATATTATCCCACATGGTGTTACCATGTTGTTGTGCACCACCGATACAATCTTGTGTAAAAAAACATAATTACGACAAATGCATTCATCTTCTATCATGTTGTATTTTGCACCACAGACTTTGTTTTTTTTAACTTTGCCTTTGCCTTGACTTTGAGATTGTGAATCCATATTACAAGAAATAAAGAATTGTAGAGAAGGTGTGATTGTTTTAGATTTGAAGAAGAAGATCGAGAGATTGAGAAATTCTAGAGAAATTTAGAAATTCTGGTGTGAGTTGAAATGAGATTGAAATTAGGTATTTATAGAGGGGGAAAATAACAGCCGTTGGATGAAGATCTGATAAGCGATGATCAGACCGGCGAGCGATAACTTGACTAGCGCTGGCGCTTTAAAGACCAGCGAGCGTTTTTATGACCATCGAGCGATGGAAACTCTATCGCTCGCTGGAAACTCCATCATGTATACCTATATGTTATTCCTGACATATAGGCATATGAGTTTGACAGTTTGGCATACCCATAATGGATACATATATGCCAAATATCAGTTTTTGGCATGTGCATAGGAACAAGCCTTAAAAATTACTTTCATTTCTTCTTCCTAAGATCTGGTGTACAAGGAAGAAGAACACGTCCAAATCCGACAGTGTATGAAAGAAAGAATCAGTTGAGTTCACATTGGGGACATAACTTCACATATTTTTCACTTTCAACTTCGAAAAAAGTGAATCTAGGCATAGAAAACAGTATCCTAAACCAGATCTAAACCTTCTTCGATTCCACAATTCTTTGCTGAAAGATATAGTAGTAGTCCACATAAATGGGATCTAGTCAGTCATCGCAATTAGAAGACGAGGAAGATGAAGAAGAAGAAGAACGAGAACACGAAGAAAACAATGGTAGAAGAAGAGGGATAAATGGATTAGGAAGGGAAAGGGATGAACTATTAGATAATTCATCGTTGATGAAGAAAGTATTACAACAAGAACCAGAAATGTTACCATGTCATGCATCAGCATCACCATTATCACCACAGCTATCAACAATAGGCACACCACGGTTAGGACCATCGATTAAAGTATGGGATCCATATAATGTATTAGCGCCACCGCCACCACCACCACCATCATTACAACAACAAGCCTTTTCAAGGAGTTATTCATCTGATGGATTAATAGATGAAGATAGATGTGGTGTTACCGAGGTTTTTTTGATTTGTCATGGTGAATGTGGACTGAATTTGAGATCAGATTTGGTGCCAGGGAGATGGCCAGAATCCAGTTTGACACCCAATGGGAAACGGCAAGGGAGAGCTTTATCGGTTTTTCTTAATTCTCAAGGGGTGAGATTTAATGAGGTTTATTGTTCTCCGCTGGATCGAGCTCGGACTACTGCTATCTCCGTTTCTAGGGTAAGTAGTTCATTCTACTGTTGATTTTTGATTTCATTTTCGTAGATTCAGAAATGATTTATTTATAATTATGATAGAAACACACTGATAAGTTTCAGTTATCTCACGAAATTGTATTTGTAAGCCAGGGATAGATAGGGAGAATTAGATTAAGATGACTGTAGCGCAAATGTGAAAATTCTCTTTAGTGGGTAGAAAATGTGGATGTTTTGGAAAACCAGGATGGGGTGCGGTTGTGTTCTATAGGTTTTGGAGTCATAGGTGCGGGTGTGAGGATTTATGTTGATGTATTTGATGACATTGTACATGATATGTGATATTAGTGCATGCTGAATTGTTTTCTTAATAAGACTGAGCTATCCCAATTAGGGTGTTTATCTGATAATTGGTTTATAAACCCATCATATATGGTCCAGTTCACCCACTGAAATTGATACGTTAGAAGTGATTTTGGTCGGTTGTGTCAACCACCTGATTATTTTGGTTCATATTGCAACAATAATTTGGCGGTATCAGATGGTAAACTTGGAATGTGTAACAGTTAGAGTAAACATGTATGCTCTATTGCTGTAAATGGATCACGGATGTAGAGAGTCATGCCCCATCCTAGTTTTACATTTAAAACTCAATTATTGAATTAATACTGAGCAAATTTCATGTAAAATTAGCAAATTACATAGGAAACAACACGGGCCAGAGGCCCATGTCTATACAAAGAAAAGAGAGTTTTTAAGGTTACTATCCAAAATATCAATAGAAACCTTAGCTTCTTTGGCATTTCTGCTAAATATATGGATAATTTTAGTTGAAAATCCGTAAAAATTAAAGATGAAGGAGATGCTTTCGTAGACTATAGTTTGAGCTCTCCAGGTTAAATTATTGGCGTCCGCCACTGATCTTGAACATGCTGCCACCAACTGCACTGTGAACCCAAAAGAAGGTGATGTGAATCTCTTTCATGTGGCCCAACCTGAGGTTAAGATCCCTTAGGCCACCTATGGGATCATTCAACATATTAGAAATTTCAATTGTTTGTCATGGTCCATATATGAAGCATCCATGCAGATGTTCCAAACAGAGTAAGTGTTTTGCTCCATTGACTAAGCATTGCTTTTAGATAAAGTGATGTTTCTAGGTAAGAGTATGTGTTTGGTGATAAGGCCAAATCTACATATTTTATGCCCAATACAGTCGTCTTTCTGATGTTGGTTATGACATTTGATACATGGTTTATGGTTTCGCTGGCTATATTTGTTCTAGAAATGAGTCGAGTCAGGTATATAAACCACCTGATTGTCTTTATGTTGAATTCTGCAGGAACTGAATTTCACAGAGGAACGAATACAATACCTAGATGAACTTACCGAGATGAGTCAGGGTCAGTGGGAGGGATGTCTTCAATCAGAGATATACACCCTAGACACAATGAACATCATTGATAGATTCCAGCCTGATTTTTGTGCACCATCAGGAGAATCACTTAGGCATGTAGAATTTCGAATGATGCAGTTCCTTAATGTTACAGTTCTTAAACTGGATGAGAGATTGAGGGATATATCAATGCGCCAACAGAACGAGGGTAAACCATTTCCCCCTCAAAACTCACATTTTTTGCCCAATTCGTTCCATGAACGAGATGGACCAGTTGCTCCTCCATCACAATCAGATCTGCTTTATAGGCAACGGCAAGGTCTTACAAGGAAGAAATCAGGTAAAAGCAGACTACAGTATGTAACAAAAATTGGAGATCATCATGAAAATGAGGACGAGGGTTCTCCAAATGAACCAAACAACCTAGACCATTCACTTCAAGATGGGAATGTGAGAAGCTCTTCTTTTTCCATCGGTGTTTTCACTCATGCATTGCCTATTAAGTGTCTCATCACTGGGATTCTAGGTTGCGGCCCATTGATGATGCAAAAGATCTGTGTTGATGATTCCTCAGTCACTGTCTTACAGCATTCTGTAAGAACAGGTTGGCAAATAAAGAGACTGAACGATACTGCACATCTCAGGCTTCTCTAGCTGTGAGCAAGAGAAGAAGCCTCGACGTATTCCACGTATAAGGTGATCGAGACAGATCATTTTGTCAAGTAAAAATAAAATAATAAGATGGAGCACACAAAGATGGTCGATCAGTTCTTTTTTGCTTGCCTGGTGCCACTTATATGAAGTTATGTTTCAGTTTGCTTTACCAGTATTAACTAAGCACATTGTAGAGCTATATGTAAGTGAACCAACTCCTCCTTAAAAGCCTTTGTAGGAGTTGCATCAATATGTTCCTGAGTGATTCTTTTCATTTGTAGAATTCATAGAATCGTTTTCTGTATCATGAAATTAATTTATTTAGAATATTTTTTTGCTATTTTCTTAATCAATTTGTTCTTGTAAGACATAATTCACTATTCACAGTTATACTCGCATTAATCCCCACTGGCTTCTGTTTCCTTTTTATTTATTTTTCTTTTGATAGGCTGCAAAACAGCAAAAACTAGAACCTAACAGAACTGGGGTAGGCTCTCCTCCTAAGATCCTCGTTTAGGAGATTACAAACATCTGGAGATGGGGTAGCTAGCCGTTCTCCAGTCAAAATATTGCCAGCAGAAGGCAATAAAAATGATAAGATATGCAAATCACACGAAGGAGTAGCTGGATCAGCGAAAAGAGTCGAAGAATAATCAATTATATGGGCATTAATGGATTGATCTTCCTGAATCCAGTTGGCATCATCATTTAACATGACAATTTTGTTTCCATCCCTTCTAACTAAAGTAGTTGCGTGAAAGAATCCGTTATTAAGATTCCCTTCTTTAAACCATTGGTTCCTAGACTTTTGCTCCCAGAAAAGCTCCTTCATATGCAGGAGCTCAAGGCATTTATAAAGGTGAAAGCACATAGATTCTTTATTGGTAATTGAAGGGTTCATGTCAAATACATTATGAGTATGTAAATTTCCAGATTCTCCTTAGCACGACTAATTTGAGTATGTAGATGTCCAAAGGTTTGCTTATTTCATTTCTAAGAGGCAGATTGAATCCGACTCACATTAGTACGAAAAGCAGAATCAACAATCATAAAACGATTATAATGCCAGTTATCTCTTAACTACAGATTCAGAGCGCTTATCCTCAGTCCAAATAGCTACCATGCGATAGGGCTGAGGTATGAATTTAGATTTAGGCAAAAGGTCAACTAAAATAGCTCGATGGTCTGAATTAAAGTAAGAAAGATTGCAAACCTACGCTTTAGGGAATTGATGTCGCCACTAAGCATTTGCTAGAACACGATCTAATCGTTCTTTAATATTAGCAAATCGAACGCGTTTGTCATTAAAAGGTTAGCTTTGGACCAGCAACACCAAGATCAAAAGGCCACACCTATGCATTAGATGGTTCAACTCCGAAAACTTAGATGTAGTAGGAAGTCGACCACCTTTTTTCTCATGAACAACAGAAATAGAATTCAGATCCCCCATAGCAGCCCGCGACACAGGTCATGTCAGCTATAGCATGCAATTCCGCCTGTACTCGCTTCCAATAATTGGCATTAGTACTACTATATAGAGAAGATAAAATTCAAGGATCTTGTTCTCTAACACTGACAACTGCATGTAAGGCCCATCTAGATTGAGAAGTAGCATTAACTTCAGCTGAATTCCAAAGAAGACGAAGACCACCAAAGAATCCTTCGGGTGCCACATTTAGGGGTCAGCATTTTATCTGTAATCCGCGGATTTAATCGGGACCAACCGTATTTTTGCGGATGGATGCCTGGACAGTTTGCTAATGGTTGGACGCAGATGAGATTTTTGAAATCCAACGGATTACGGATTGGGCCCGGATGCAACCTTGAAAATCCGCTGGACATCCATATCCGTTAGATTAAGGGCATTTATATAGCTTTTAGAAAATATATAGATAGTTTTGGAATTTTTAAGGTGTTTGCTTGGAGTGTTGTCCATGGCACTTTTATATTTATATACATATATAAAATGTGTAGGTTCTATAAGAAGTCATCTATATTGGTTTTATTTTTTCATTATAAATTTTAACTAACACAAATCCATTGGATTATCCGCACCCAATCCGTTCATCCGTGCATCCATTGGATGCAAATCCGTTGGATGTTGGATTGGATGCGGATGCCAAATTTGAAATCCGTAGTGAATTGGATTGGATGCGGATGAGGTAAAAACCGGTTTACCAATTGATCGATTTAACGCACAACCTGTGATATTTCAATTATACAACAAGATATAATGCGGAAAAGAAATAACACATACACCAGAAGTTTTGTTAACGAGGAAACCGCAAATGCAGAAAAACCCCGGGACCTAGTCCAGATTTGAACACCACACTGTATTAAGCCGCTACAGACACTAGCCTACTACAAAGCTAACTTCGGTCTGGAATGTAGTTGAACCCTAATAAATCTCACACTGATTCAAGGTACAGTCGTGCTCCTTACGTCTCTGATCCCAGCAGGATACTACGCACTTGATTCCCTTAGCTGATCTCACCCACAACCAAGAGTTGCTACGACCCAAAGTCGAAGACTTGATAAACAAATCTGTATCAGACAGAAAAGTCTATTGAATAGATAAATCTGTCTCCCACAGATATACCTACGAGTTTTTGTTCCGTCTTTTGATAAATCAAGGTTAATAGGAACCAATCGATAACCCGGACTTATATTCCCGAAGAACAGCCTAGAATTATAAATCACCTCACAATAGTCTTAATCGATTAACGAAACAAGATATTGTGGAATCACAAACGATGAGACGAAGGTGTTTGTGACTACTTTTCTATCTTGCCTATCGGAGATATAAATCTCAAGCCAATCTAACGATTGTACTCAATCACGATAGAAACAACAAGATCAGATTACGCAACTACAAAGAAAATAGTTGGGTCTGGCTTCACAATCCCAATGAAGTCTTTAAGTCGTTAACCTATAGGGTTTCGTGAAAAACCTAAGGTTAAAGGAGAATCGACTCTAGCTTATACAACTAGTATCACACAGGAGGTGTGGGGATTAGGTTTCCTAGTTGCTAGAGTTCCCCTTTATATAGTCTTCAAATCAGGGTTTGCAATATAAATTACCTTGGTAACAAAGCATTCAATATTCACCATTAGATGAAAACCTGATTAGATTCAAGCTAATATCTTTCAACCGTTAGATCGAACTTAGCTTGTTATACACAAATGAAATGTAACTTCATTTAGGTTTGAGTAACCGTACCTAAACGTGTACACTTAGTTGGTTCAATAACCAATGGTTAGCCATATGAGCACTTTCATATCAACCTTATTCATCTTCACCATAACTAGTTCAAATGACTCAAATGAACTAGTTAGAGAGTTGTTCAATTGCTTAGATCTTCTAGAAGTATACAGGACACAATTGAAGCAAAATCAGTTTTGATTCACTCGAATCGATTCATGAACATTATAGCCACGGTTTGCAAAGATTGCATTCCTTATTATATAAAAAATTTAGTTCATGAACAAACCGATTTTAGAAAGTAACCTACTTAAGTATGCATACGGATACGCGTACTTAAGTAACCGGATTGAGTTTGTTTTTTACTTTAAAACTCCAGCGGAAATTCATGGACGTGAACTTTTCGCCAGTATGCGTATGGGTACGCATACTCACCCGATTTCCAACAACCGCCAGTACGCGTATGGGTATGCATACTTTGGGTTCCCGGTTTTGGACTTTTACACAAATGTGAGAACACACCTTGTTTATATCCAAAGATGGTTACATGTTCTAAACTCTCATTTCAGTCATTGAAACTTTCTTAGAGGATGTTATATAGTTATTATTCACAAACTATTTTTCATCAAAGCGATTTTCAAGTTATTGAAATAATCAACATGACTTTTGTCACGAGTAAAGATGAACTTGGCCAAAGCGAAAGCTTACCAACACCTATTTACAGAAATAGATAAGCGAGATAAACTCGGCTCGAAATAGCAAATGTGTATAATCGAATTCTATATAGCAATACGACTTTGGTCTCAAAATAGGAGATAGAATAGATAAACTTTTGAGTGATAGATAGGTTCAAGTCTCCACATACCTTTTGTTGATGAAGTTCCACAAGTTCTTCGAGTAGTTCTTCGTCTTCATTCGATGAACGCCGTGGAGTCTAAGGCTCAACTACACTTACTATCCTAATCCGAGACTAAGATATAAGTAGACTAGAAATCAAGACTTATAGTTTTGGCAACTAAACTTGACAAACAAGCTTGAGATAGCAACGCTTGCGAGTTCGACCGAGCAGTTCTCTAACAATCTCCCCCTTTGTCAATTTTAGCGACAAAACTATCAATACATATGGAATAAAAAATAAATAAACTTTGTAGCTTTTCATCCCAATGCTTGATCTCCTCGGTTCTTCAATATTACTCGAAATCTTCATCACTTCCAAGTACTCCAATGATTATAAAGATGTTCATCTCAGCATCATCATTGTTGAAGATCCGTAGTTATAACAATGAGAAAACAATAGCTGTCAATCATTGTTATACAGTGTCATAGTATTATTACACAGCATCAAAGTTCAATTGTATCACAACTTTGACAACAATACTATGGTGATATGTATCACTCCCCCTTAGTCAATACTTCATCTCAACATGAAAACCACTCCCCCTTACATAATGATCCGTAAACCATATGTATTTGTAGTGTGAACTACACATTAATTCTCCCCCTTTTTGTCAATATAAATTGGCAAAGGTACGAAAACTAGTGGGATCCTCATGAAGTTTTCATAGAGATACTTCATGACCAAAAGAGAACAACATACCAACTTTTTTAGATGCCATCAAATAGCCGAAACTAAATGCATTCTTCAAGGAGTTTATAAAGATACAAGATAACCCCTACAATATTCCACAGCCGCACTCCTCACAAAGATTTGGCAATTAAGCACAAGTTCAATTAAGAACTCTCCCCTATAAAATGTCATTCCCGAAAGAACAACAAGAGCGACCTTACTTTCATAAGAAAAGAAGGATTTCTTTGGACATTAACAAATCACATAAGAATATGAATTTGTATCCAAAAATCTCAACTAAATTAACCACAAAAATTCCATGATTAATTTAATCGGAAATGCTCACATAAGAAAACTTACGGAGCCGCACAGTATTTTACATAAAATATGGATCGGGGAAGATCAATACTGCGGGAATAAACAAAGATTCATTTTATTCTTCATCACGATTTGCACAATGACATAATAGACATAATCTTTGTAAACAAAAGTTCATCCTTTCTTCCATCAATATTTGCATAATGACATAAAAGGCTTAACTTTTGTTTTGTCAAAAGTTCATTCAATGTTTTATCAATACTTGCATACTGACATATGAAAGACTTAACTTTTGACCACGTATGGGACAATCAAGGTTCACGGATGCAAACACACATATCCCATAACAAGTTGCAATATATAAAACCAGAAAGATTAATATTGCAAAATCATATTCCAAACAAACTTTAGAATTTAAATAAATAAATCTAAAAACATTGCAAGATGAAAATCGTTGGAAATAGCTATGTGTACTCATAATAATGGCTATTCTAAGGGTGCACAAGAACCGAGCCGAAAAAGCGGACCGTGCCGGAACCGGTGGAACCGTACCTG
Source organism: Papaver atlanticum (assembly GCA_023531105.1). NCBI lineage: Eukaryota > Viridiplantae > Streptophyta > Magnoliopsida > Ranunculales > Papaveraceae > Papaver > Papaver atlanticum. The sequence continues at coordinate 1,850,797 of JAJJMB010001096.1, read as the reverse complement.
GTTTTGTACCGAACCGAGGAAAGGGGTACAGGTACCGGTCAAAAAACTGAGAACCGGCCTCTAGGGGGTACAAGTACACGGCCCTATACAAGAACTAGTTAGAGAGTTGTTCAATTGCTTAGATCTTCTAGAAGTATACAAGACACAATTGAAGCAAAATCAGTTTTGATTCACTCGAATCTATTCATGAACATTATAGCCACGGTTTGCAAAGATTGCATTCCTTATTATATAAATTTTTTAGTTCATGAACAAACCGATTTTAGAAAGTATCCTACTTAAGTATGCATACGGGTACGCGTACTTAAGTAACCGGATTGAGTTTGTTTTTTACTTTCAAACTCCAGCAGAAATTCACGGACGTGAACTTTTCGCTAGTATGCGTATGGGTACGCATACTCACCCGATTTCCAACAACCGCCAGTACGCGTACGGGTACGCATACTTTGGGTTCCAGGTTTTGGACTTTTACACAAATGTGAGATTACACCATGTTTATATCCAAAGATGGTTACATGTTCTAAACTTTCATTTCAGTCGTTGAAACTTTCTTAGAAGATGCTATATAGTTATTATTCACAAACTATTTTTCATCAAAGCGATTTTCAAGTTATTGAAATAATCAACATGACTTTTGTCATGAGTAAAGATGAACTTGGCCAAAGCAAAAGCTTACCAACACATATTTCAAGAAATAGATAAGCGAGATAAACTCGGATCGAAATAAAAAATGTGTATAATCGAAGTCTGTATAGTAATACGACTTTTGTCTCAAAATAGGAGATAAAATAGATAGAATTTTGAGTGATAGATAAGTTCAAGTCTCCACATACCTTTTGTTGATGAAGTTCCACAAGTTCCTCGAGTAGTTCTTCGTCTTCATATGATGAACGTCGTGGAGTCTAGAGCTTAACTACACTTACTATCCTAGTCCGAGACTTAGCTATAAGTAGACTAGAAATCAAGACTTATAGTTTTGGCAACTAAACTTAACAAACAAGCTTGAGATAGCAACACTTGCGAGTTCAACCGAGCAGTGCTCTAACACTAGCAATAGCCTAGATGACTACATCCTTTATAGCTCTGCACTCCAGCTGCTCCACTTCATGATATTTAACCATTCCTTCATCAAAACACCTTCCTTTTACTCCATGCAGTTTCCTACAAATCTCGAATTATTAGTCCAATGCCTCCTTTGAGAAGGCTCCTGATAAAATACGCATCCCGATTAATCTTGAAACAATTTCTTTCAGGTGGTTGCCAAATAGAAGTATCACTAGTATTACTTTCCGTATAAATCCTTGATGTAGTACCAAGGCTACTACACTGATTTCTCAGATTATATATTTTGTTAGTGGACGCCATTACAATTTAACATTCTGAAAAATAGTTAGATATATGTCCTTCCATATAATCTAGGTAGCAATCATCAAAAGAAAAATATAGGATTCATTTTTTGACAAAGCAAAGACAAAATTTATTAAAAATCAAGAAGTCACAAAGAAGTGACAAATAGATACAAAAGGAAAATAAAAAAACCATTTGGTTAGCTGTGTAAGACAGCATTCCAGTTACATGCAAATGATAGTAGATAATGATATGTCTTTGAATAAATCGGTGTGCAGAAAACCAACTAGTTAATCGATTATGAAGATTACCATAATCAGTTAATACATTAGTGACATTTATGTTGACTCCAAACCAAATAGACCTAGCATAAACACAATCTAGAAAAAGATAGTTAGGGGTTTCAAGAGGGGAATTGCATAAACTGCAGTGAAGGTCAATATCTGACTTGTAGTTGGCAAAATATCATTAAGAATTTTCCAGATGAATAACTTAATTCTATGAGGAAGTTTGACTTTCCATAATGATTTCCATACCTGAGTAGAGACAAGATGAGTACTTGCACATTGATTTGAACTAATGCTAAGAACCTTGGAAGCTCTTTTGATAGAGAAGTTACCTTTTCTATTAGGAGTCCGTATGAGAGTGCCAATCCTTCCCGTAGGAATATTCATAACTACAACTTTTACAGCAGATTCATTAACAAGCTGGACATTCCAAGTTCTGGTGCTAGTGACAAAAAGTTTTAAAAAAAAACTATTTTAACCCATAGCTAGTTCAGGGGATGATTTAGACCAACAACTCAATAGTCTAACCAAATTATAACTTTAGAACCATATCTTACTAGCCAAAAACTATTCCTTTGAATGGTTTGCATCCATAAATCCCTTTCCAAACCCAGGAACTATTATCATTCAACTTATCCTGTTATAAAAACTCTTATCTTTATAATATCGGGCCTTCGTAATCTTAACCCACAATTCATCAGAATCACTACTAGCCTTCCAATCAAGTTTATAGATTAAAGCATTATTAAACTATTCAAGATTTATATAACCTAAACCTCCTAGGGATTTTGGTTTTTTAAAATTACACCAAGTAATGAATTTTATTCCTTTGTTTGCTTTATCCCCCCACCAAAAATTCTCCCGCAAAGTATCTAACTTGGATATAACAATATTATGAATCTTAAAGCAACCTGATAAGTAGGAGAGAGTTAAACATATTTAATCATGGAAGTTCTACCAGCTTGTTCTGAGGAAGTAATTACCCAGTTCTTCATTCTAGCCTCAAAATATTGAACAGTTGGATCAAAAAATTTCAACTTAAAATGACCAAGTAACAGCGGTGCTCCTAAATAATTTTCATAGTCAGTAACCATTTTCATGTTAAGAGCTCTAGCTAAATCCTCACATGCACCGATAAATGTACGTCTTGTTAGAGTACATACCAAACCTATGCAAAATGTCAAGAATGTTATGCGTATGATGCATATCAGCTTTATCAAAGGTTCAAAGATGAGAATGTACTCTTCAAAGAGCAAATGGGTAATAGGAGAGGCCCCCCTAATAATCTTCACACCCTCAATAATATTATAAGATTCAGCAGCCATGAAACTTCTAGAAAGATACTCCATAGCATTGATAAACAAGTAGGGAAACAAGGGATCACCTTGCCTTATTCCTCTAGAAGGATAAAACTGCTCACAAGGAGAGCCATTTAGGAGAACATTAATACCAGTAGTAGAGATACACCGATGAATCAAGTTGCAAAAAAATCATTGAAACCAAAATTCTCAAGAATTTTAATAAAAAAAGTCCATTCAAACCTGTCAAAATTTTTGGACAGGTCAAGTTTCTATGCCATTGTACTACCAAAACCTTCCTTGTGTTTCATTGTAGGAATCATTTCATGAGCAACAATAATATTGTCATGGATTGCTCTACTTGGTACAAAAGCACCTTGATAGGGTGATATAAGTTTCTTAAGGAAAAGCTTGATTCTATTTACAAGCATCTTAGACAAAATTTTATAATAATTATTACATAACCCAATTGGTTTGTAATCAGAAGCAGTTTTGGCATCCTTGCTCTTAGGGATAAGTGAAATATACGTCTTGTTAAGACTTCTAGGCATAAATTCACATTCAAAGAATATTTTGACAACATGAGTGACATATTGACCAACAAGTTCCCATTGAGGTTGATAAAATCCCGTTTGAAAACCATCTGGACCAGGTGAACTCCATGCGGGCATACTTTTGACTACATTCTCAATTATCATTAGAAGGAACAACAATTAAACCATTATTGTTAACATTGGAAATCATAGTAGGAATAATATCAATTTCATCATTAAGAAAACAAGGATTAGAAGTATTATCAATGGAGCTGAGATGATTTGTAAGTAGATTACTGATTTCATTCCTATAATTATGCCAATTACCATCAGAATCAAAAGAGAATTATGTTATTAGTATGCATCCTTTTATTGACAAGGAAATGAGAATGTCTAGTATTATGTCAAGCATTGACTTATCTATAGATTTTCCCTTATAAAATTGAATTTGGAAATCACATTAGTTCTCAAGATCTTTAGTAAGAGCTCGAACTTTCTGATTTTATTGTTAGAGCTAGAAGCACTTTGAATAACATCATCTCGATTTTGCAGATTATTGATATTCTATTGAATTTCTACGAACTCTATTATGTTCCAATGACACAGGGTAACTCTAGTGCTATGTAGTTTATGATTTAATTTAAAAGCAGAACTACCATTTACCTCCACATTCCAAGCAACATTCATTTTGTCCCTAAAAGAATCATGTCTCATACAGGTACCCCAAAATTTAAAAGGTCTACAGATATGTCTAGGGATAGGATCAGTAATCTGTAAGAAAGGACAGTGATCCGATCCTCCAAAATTAAGATGTAAATTTTTTGCTTAAAGAAATTGTACAAATCAATCATTATTGCCTAGAGCCATATCAGTTATAGTTTTCCTAGGACCAGTATCATAATTGTTACTAGTTCAAGTATAATCTTTCCCCTCATGAGCTATATCCATGAGACCAGAGTCTCTAGCCTTATCTTTAACCCATCTATCTGATTAATGATCATTCCTAGAAAGATGAAAATTAAGGCATCCTATGACTAGCCAAGGTTGCAGAACATCCTAACTAAGCTTATGCATAGAATTCCATTGCTCTTTCTAAGGTTCAGCATAAGTGGATCCATACATAAAAGACATAACAACCTCAGTTTTACTATAAGATCAAATCTAACTGCAACATGGATAATATTATCAACGGTATAAACAATGTCCAACCTTATTCCATCTTTCCACATAAGAATTTAACTATCAATGCATGCATAGCTATGATAATAAATGGACTGGGTAATAGATATCATCCTACTTTCATAAAATTTTGTTTCACAAAGAAAAATGAAATCATGATTTTGAGTTTTAACATGACTATTAAGTTGTTTTGTAAATTTGTGGCAATGCCTTATCATTCCATCAACAAAAAAATCCACAGTGTCCAAAAAGTAATAACTATTAATAAAAGATTATAATAGTGTATAAAAATTACCTTTGTTCCCTTGTTTGTGTTGTCAGAGTGATTGTCCTTGGTTGTACTTCTGTCAGTTTTTTATGAGTCTGGTTGATTACCAGAGCTTGATATTGGAGGATCATGGGTTGGATTGGTGGAAACATTTTGAGGTGATCTACTTCTTTATCTTTTGCCTAGCCTTCCAACAGTATCTCCTCCATCATCAATAGCAACATCCAAGTTCACCCAATCCTCATAATTCATTTCAACCTCATTGTTTTCTTTAATTATTATCAAATATTTTTCATGGAACTCAGTCATTGCTGAGTTAGATCGAGGTCCGTTTATTTTATTTTTTAATTCTTATTTATCAATTTACCAAGAAAAATAATCTATATTAATATAGGTATTAAATCATCTCGAATGAGGTCAAGGTCATCCTAGGTGGAGGTCTTATTAACACTTCTTTTTTTGTGGGGCGTTGCTAAATGACAAAAAAAAAAAAAAAAAAAAAAAAAAAAAAAAAAAAAAAAAAAACTTTTCACCTAAAGTTCGTCTCCAATTACCTATGTCTTATGTAACAAACTTTATGTAAATGTAGAGACAAAATGATGATGTGGACTTACGACCCAAGGTCATTGAGAAAGTCTAATCTAGACTTTCTTCTTTACCTCCACTTAACCCTGTCATATTTCTTTATGACGTTGACTCTTGCATTGGAAATGAAAATTTGGTGGAAAAGGTCTTAATTCCTAGGTGTCATCCTATTTTAAGACCTTTACCCCTTGCATTGAAGATGCTCTTAAAGGAAGTAACATCTTAGGAAAATTCCAAGAGTAGTGCCATATTTGTCATACACCACACAATCTTGCATACTCACTTGGCTAGAAAGATACCATCATGATTTTGAGACATGGTTAATGCACGTTTCCTAAAAATATGTGTATAAAAATAGTGTACAAGAATGCAACATGTAATCATCACTTATAGCTGAAACAAAAACCAAACTTGTCAACTGTTCATTTCAGTGCTTGCACCATTAAAGCATGTTCAAAGGAATTCAAGAGATAACCCCATCAGTTCATATATTTAGTCACCTAATTGATTCTGGGTCATTGGTCAAACCTTATTACGGGTCATTAAGATATGAAAAGATTACGAGGTGAATTTCCAAGGTTTCTAATAGAGGTGTTAGAGCATTATTCGGTCGAACTCGCAAGTTTTTCTATCTCAATCTTATTTCCAATGTTAGTTGCACAAAGTTATATCTTGATTTGTAGTCTACTACGGTAGTTGAGTATCTGACATCACTGAATAAACCTCGAACATTGAAGACTGAAGATCAAACGAAGATATTTGGAGAACTTCATAGACAAAGAGGTATGTGAATACTGAAGCATCTTATTTACTCACGACATTTACCATTCTATCTTTATGAGACTATGTCGTATGATTTTACTAGATTTAATATTTCAAAGAAGAAATTTCAAGTCAAGCTTGTCTTGATAAATCTCTCGAAATATTCAGGCAATGAATGTTAATAAATCCTTAACAGTCTTAGTTAAGAGAAATTTATTGTTCATGAACTATTTTTGTTTAGAAATTGTCCAAGCAATAATATTTATTATCTATGACAAGTGGGAATGTTTCAAATTGTTTAAAGAGAGTTTTCAAAATTACTAAGATTCTACACATAAGGTAAGCACGCATACTCAGTACGCGTACCCTAGACATCTAAGTTCCCGAATACGACAGGTAAAAGTACCCCAAGGTTCTGAGTTCATGAATGGGGAGAGGTACGCATACCCAGTACGTGTACCCCAAGGTCCTGAGTTCGTGAATGGATAAGGGTAGACATACCCAGTACGCTATCCCATCATCCTGAGTTCCTGGACTGGTTCATAGGTATGTGTAGGGGTGCACATACCTACCCAGTATGAATTAAGTAGATGCTCATAAACTATTTTCACAAATATGTTTGGCATTGCTACAACTCTCATAAATACTTCAAAGAAAAACTTCTTCACTAAATTACTTTTGTTTTTGAATCATGGTTTAAGTCTTGAGTGTTAATGAACACGATTATGCTTATAAGTTCTTAAGGAACATTTTTCGTGAACTACCACTATACACAGTTCCAGAATCCTGGACCATAATATATTTTTTATGTGTAATTTCAAGGCGAACTTATCACATGTGTACATGAATTCCTAATAAGAATTTCATCTATACTGAGAATTTTTTTGCTTGAATCTCAAGTTATCTTAGCTTGAATTCAAAGCTACCTAGAGCCTTGAAAATCAATGAATAGAGAGACTCAAATAACTGGGAACTTCAATCTCTGACACTTCTGTGTCCTATTTGCTTACTAGAGTCATCCTTTATTAACCTAGGTTTCCTCTGAGAAACATAATTAGGTTTACGACTTGAAAACTTCACTTAGGGATTCGTGAATCCAGGTCCAACTATCGTTTACCTGATAGTTCGTGTATCCTGATTTTTTTTCTTATTAATTGTTGAGGTTTTCGTTAATCTCTAATCAGGAACGAGACAGAATAAATCGCAAAGTTCTCTTCGTCTCAGACTTTATGATTCCTCAAGATAGATGTTAGAGCATTGCTCAGTCGAACTCACAAGTGTTGCTATCTCAGGCTTGTTGTCAAAACTATATCTTGATTTCTATTCTACAATTAGTTAAGTCTCGGATTAGGATAAAAGATGTAATTGAGAAACGAACATCACGGAAGTCGTCATTGTGTTCTACCGTTTGAAGGCGAAGATCAACCAAAGATTTTGGAGAACTTCATCAACAAAAGGTAAGTGAAGACTGAACCACCTATTTCTCAAGTTATATTCATTTTTCAATCTTTGAGACGTTGTCGCGTAACTAATTAGACTATCGTAAGCATATCAAGAATTTCGAGTCAAGATTCTTCTTGTAATTAGTCCTCGAAATATGACTAAGCTTAATGAACATTTCATACTTGATGAATTTCTGCTGAGAACAATTTATTGTGCACAATCAAAATCATGATTTAAGATTATCATTCGAAAATAGCCTGGAATAGTGATATGTGTCATTGATATTATTCGGGAATATTTCGAATCGATTTATAGAAATATAGAACTACTATAAATTCATATATAAGACAGTGTATATATCAGCCTTACAAACTGGGGATAATATTATAAGTCTGAAGCCGTAATACATGTACTCAGTACACGTAGCGGAGTAGCTATATGTCGACAAACAGATTTTTGGTACGCATATTAGTATGCACACCTTTAAATGTTTGTGAACTCGTGAATCCGATCGGTATGCAAACCAATACGCGTACTAAGAAGGAACTGTTGGTTATGAAAACGGTTTGGTATCCATATCGGTACACGTACCGGAAAAGTTCCGTGGACTCCGGAACTTGGTTATGTTTAAATGGTATCCATACCAGTACGCATAACAAAATAGTTCTGTGTTAACTCCGGAACTAGATTATGTTTAAATGGTTTACATACCGATACACGTACCATGACATAATTGTTCACAAACAGGTTAAGTACTTGTACTTTGTACGCCTACTTACCATGTCGATTAAATCTTATGCAAATAAAATTATTTCTCCGAGATAACTAGCATTTGAATAATCTTTAAAAAACACCATAGACATATTTGATTACATAATTGTGACTCGAGTTAAGTCTTAAGTATTATATGAAAATTCTCAAGCTTATAATTCAGTTGGCTAGTTTCGAATAACCATTCATGAGCATGGTCTTTGTACACGGTTCGGTTACGGTTCATCCTAACCAGAGTGTATATCTTGTTATGTTAATCAGATTCAAAGATTCATCTAACGGTAGATATTGTTTGCTTGGTTCCAAACCTATCTTAGTTTAAACTTAAAGCAACCTATGCTTTGAATGTCTATAAAAGGGGAACCTCGAGCAAATAGGATCTTTGAATCCTGACACTACTTTTTGGTGTGTCCTTATTGTAAAACTATAGTCGTCCTCTTCTTAAAACCCTTCTAGAGTTTAGCGACTACAAAGACTCCATAGGGATTCGTGAAGCCAGGTCTAGCTATTGTTTATATGATAGCTCGAGTATCCTGATCTTATTCGATTTTTGAGATGCTCACTTGAACAAGATAGATAGAAAATCATCAAAGTTCTCTTTGTCCCAGACTTTGATTGATTCCACAATTTTAATACTTGTGAGGTGAATAATAATCTGGGCTGCACTTCGGGTTGTATAAGTCCGGATTTGAGGTTAGCTAGACTTTGTCTATTGCTATCGATTTCCAATCACCTTGATCTACGATTAAAAAGGAAATCACACATATCGCTTATCTGTGGGAGGAAGATTGGTTTAAAGTCTTTAATTGAGATGAAGCAACTCTTAGGCTGTAAAGGACGCCAGCTAAGGGAATCAATTGCGCGTAGTCCTGCTGGGAATTAAGAGGCGTAATGAGCACGACTGTAACTGAATTGTTGTGAGGGTTTAATTCGGTCTCAACTATATTCCAGTACGAAGTTAATTGGTAGTAGGCCAGTGTCTGTAGCGGCTTAATATAGTTTGGTATTCAATCTGGACTAGGTCCTCCAGGTTTTTCTGCATTTGCGGTTTCCTCGTTAACAAAATTTCTGGTGTATGTGTTATTTCTTTTCCGCATTATATTGTTTATCTTTATAATTAAAATATCACAGGTTGTGCGTAAATCAATCAAAGTAGATACATCCATCCTTGTTTGTGGATAAGACTTGATTGATTACTTGGAAATTGATCTTTGGAATCACCCAAGTACTCTCACACGAGAATCAGGTTCACGGGCTAGTCTCTGTAAACTTTCTGATTGTGAAATAAAGAGATACAACTCTAGATACTATTCCTTGATTGAGATTCATTAAGTTAAACTCTCGGAATTGTGTTTAAGTTTGTCCATACAGATTGGCTAAGAAAAAGTTGGTGGTGTATTTTGGTACCCCGCGTTTTCAATAGATATTTAAACTCTTCTTGTTCACTTTAGATGGTTCTTGAGAGGTGATTAGTAATCCAGACTTCTCAGCTGCCTGAGTGTAACTGTCCCGGATTTGTGAGGTTTGAAGCCTTAATATAAAAGATCTAAAGGGAAATCAAATAGGCTTATCTGTTAGAGGCAGATTGGTATCAATAGTCTCCACTTAGGTTGAAACAAATCTTAGGTTGTAAAGGACGCCAGTTAAGGGAATCAATTACGTACAGCCTTGCAAGGTCAAGAGATGTAAGGAGCACGACGGCAGCTGAATTGCTTGGAGGATTAATTTAGTCTCAATTACATTCCGGTCCAAAGTCTGATAGTTGGCTAGTGTCTGTAGCGACTTAATATAGTTTGTTGTTCAAATCTGGACGAGGTCTTTCTGCGTGTATTTTTCCTCGTTAACAAAACTTTTGGTATCTTGTGTTTTTCCTTTTCTGCATTATATGGTTTTATCTTTATAATAGGAATAACACAAGAAGTACGTATTCAATCTAGGTAGTTTAAGTCCTTATTAATCATGATCAATAACGAGACTTGTTCTTGTTGAATTCGTATCTTGAAAGATAGATAACAAGTTTCATACTTGGAAGAATTCAGATCCTCTTGATTTGGATATATGACTAAATTGATCTTGGATATTGATTTGTGAGATCTTCCAAGAACTCTTCTACATAATCAGGTTCATAGACTTTGTTGTCAAGACATATTGATTGTGGAAGAGATAAAAGAAAACTATATATACATACTATTCAATGATCTTTAGTTTAGATATACTTGTAATTGTATTAGATTTTGTCCATACAGGTTGCCGAACGAAAAAGTTTGTGGTGTACTTGATACCCTTTCTTTTTCAAAGGTACCATTATATAGGTGTCACATTCCATGTAAAAAAACTACAAAGCACTTCCTCTTTTATAGGGTTTCATACCCTCCCCAGTAAATCGTTACCCTCCATTAGCATTGTTTTAAATTTTAAGTCGCGTGATAAATTTTATGTTACGAAACAAGTCAGTGCGGATCTTTGGTGACGACATATATTATGGGCCACACTGACATATTGTGATTGATAGCACATAATGTGGGTTGTAACGAGATAAATTTGAGCCACGAGATAAATTTTGAGTTGGGGTTATTGGTAAAGGGATAAACTTGGGCCTCGAAATAACCCGAGTTATATTTTGGGCCGCGGAACACTTTTTGAGTGACCAAGCATCTCTTTCTAAATTTTAGCACACAAAACCTTGTGGTAGTGGATAGTTTTTTATCCGATGTAGATTATAGGCCACAATGCAGATTGAGTCCTGCTCTCACGAATGAACCCGCGGATTAGAACAGTCGGATTCATATGATGCCCTTTACATCTAGATAATTATATATTTTTATTATTAATTATAAGAATTTTATCAATTAGGCACCCTAACACTTTAAATTAATTTTAACTGAACCGTCTTCTTTAGCTTATCGTCTTTTCCGATTTGCATTTTGTCCAACTTCGGTATTGTCATCGTCATCCCCACCACCACTACCAGTAGCTAAAGATGCAAAATTTCTAATTAGGATCGTTATTGTGTGGTTGAGGTTGGGAAAATTTGAAATTAGTGGGAGAGCAAGGAATTAAATTATAATAAACACATTGATGAATCTAACTTCGAAAAGAATGTCTAACTTTGATGAATCCTGTTTTTCTTACCTGGGTTTTAGTCATGATGCTGATAATGAAAAATTTGAATATATTGGAGGGACACAGAAGTTTAGGCAAGGTGATGTTTCTTAACTGTCTAAGAACACTACAGATCTTATAAATTCAAAAATAGAAAATAAGATAATTGAATTTGCAGTCAACATGACGAGCTGCAACAAGTAATCAGTAACAACTTTTTGTCTATGTAAGTGATGATAAAATTATCCACACTTATATCCTGATTAGAAGGAAGAGGGCTAATGATCCAAGATGCAGATTAAAATTATAAATAATCCAACTTCAATTGAAATCTCCAAACCGGGACGGAGTTTTTCTATTTGTTGTTCTATTTAGTTGATGTTAAACAAATCTGAAGATTAAAAAAAAAAAAAAAAAAAAAAAAAAAAAAAAAAAAAAAACGGGCATTGAAAACCGTATGAATATTTTCATTCTTTGTATATTGTATCTTGATAAACAAATTGGTATAGATGAGTATAGGAGAGGGTTCAGTTCATATAGTCGAAACAGTGAGGGTGTTTAATTAATAAAAGATTTCGCAAATAATAAAATATATTTACACTTAGATCTCCAAAGCATCTTATGAATCCAACAGTTCTAAGCCGCGGGTTCATTTGTACTATCACGCGAACGCGCGCGTGACAGCAAGACTCCATAGTCATTTGAAATTGTGTGACATATTTTTGGGGCACCGAGAGATTCAAGTCACATATTATGAACCACGATGCCTATCAAGTTGCGTTAGCAATTTTGGGTCTGGGACATATATAGAGTAAAGACAAATTTCACTGATGAGGAAAACTTCATATGGAACAAACTTTGGGCAAATAAGCACATTTTGGTCGCTGGTGAACATTTTGTTAAGAAATCTGAATCATAAGGCAGATATTCCAGTATACGTTAAACTAAAAGTTACGCACGTGCTAATTTCTCCTAACAATGTATTGTTATAATTTTTGAGAATGTTTAATATAAGAAATGCAACTTACTAGTGAAATAAAAATGAGTATACATCTTAAGAAAATAGTGTCCCAGGAAAAGCTATTACCTCATTTGTCAAGTTGTGTTAAAGAATAATTTCGTTTTCCTTAAAAATGGAAAATTAAATTAAGAAAAGGTCACTCAAAATGAAAAAGTTACATCATAAAACAATAAAAAGAAGAAGTGAAAATAAAAATCAAACTGTGGAAATAAAAATCAAACTGTCAAGAACAGTTCACAATAACATCCCAGTTACAAATTATTGTTGAGAGTGGTTAACCATCAAAGATTTTGGTATAAAGTGCCCAATTGAACATAGTGCATTTTACTGCCACAATTCCTTGTTTACTATTCCTAGATTTATTAGAAAAACATCTATTATTTCTTTCCTGCCAAATAATCCACCATATTGCAAAGGTATAAGAGATCAAATTTTATGCTTTCTCGATTTTGGTTTAGAAGATTTCCAATTCCAAATCGTAGCTTTTAGCGATTCAGGGAAGGTCTATCCCAAAATTATTATAAAAATGATTTCAGACTTGACTAGTGATCCTGCAACAAAGAAAAAGGTGGAGCTTGTTTCTTGATCCGAGCCAAAAGATAAACAAAGAGGAGCACCATACTTATATATTCTCATCTATGAAAAGAAAAACTCTTGTTAATGCAACTTTATAGCAAAGAGCCCAAACTAAGAAAAAAAAACTTTCATAAGAATCAACGAGCACCATACTTGCTTATCAGGAAAAGTAAGAAAGTCATCATTATCGAAGGAGTCATAAGCCCCAGCCAGAGTAAAACCCTGATCATTGAGATAACACCTTTCATCTACACTTTCAGGAATATGATGATTAGGAACTCCAATAACTTGTAGGAGCTGAATAGGAAGGCATAATTCACCTTCATTTAGATTTCTAGAGAAGTTGAGATTCCATGCATCTACATTAGCAGCCAAATCAACAGTGGTAGCTTTCTTTTATATTTGTGTTATATGATAATGAAAATTAATAGTTGTCCATATCTTTTTATTATACCCTCCAACCAAGCTTTTTTTTTCCAACAAAAGGATAAAGAAAATTGATAGGTTCTTCTGTATATATATCCTCCAATCAAACAACTTTTATCCGAATCATAATGATAAAATAATTTGATAGTTATTCATACATTTTTATTATATCCTCCAACCAAGCTCTCTTTTATCTTAATAAACGATGATGAAAATAAATAATCATCTATAACTTTTTGTTATACCCTCAAACTAATTAAGCTCTTATAGTTTCATTAATGGTAACCCGTAACAAAACGATGATGAAAATTTATACTTATCCCAACCACTTTTTTAGTCAGATTTTTGTCAGAATACGACGAATATGATATCCTTTATCAAGAAAATGCAAAATAATAATCGGACCAACAAATTTTATATTAATTCCTAATGGACCAAAAAAGAAAACCTATCTGTTAGTTGTAAATCTGTTGATCTATTGTAAAGTAAATTGAGCAAAATTATCTATAAATAAATAAATATAGCTAAATAATCCCCAAAAAAGTTGTTAAGCTAAAGTCGTCCTCCAGAACCTAGGTGTCTTCATGAAATCATATTGGGTTATACGACTTTGAAGACTTCATTTTGAGTTTCGTGAAGTCCGGTCAGACTATCTTTTACCTGATTATTCATGTATTCAGGTCTTGTTTTTATTGGTTATTGTAGTTCAGGAACAAGATTAAAAAAGTCGCAAAGTTCTCTTCGTCTCAACTATGTGGTCCAAAAGATAGATATCTAAAGTCTTTTTTGATTTGTTTGGATTGTTCTTATGAGGTGGTAATAATCTAGGCTTCTCTTTGATAAGATTGTAAGTGTTCCAGGTCCTTGAGGTTTGCTAGACATTGTTATACTACAACAGATTTCCAAACCTTAATTGAGACGTATATGAAGTTAAATCAATAGGCTTTCTGTTAGAGGTAGATAAGTATTAAAAGTCTTCACTTAGGCTTAAACAACTCTTAGGCTGTAACAGAATTCAGCTAAGGGAATCAAGTGTGTAGAATCACGTTACATTCAGATGCATATATGAGCACGACTGAAGATGAGTTGTTGGGAGGGTGAATACGGTCTCAACTTAATATGATAATAGGCTAGTGTATGTAGTAGTTTAATATAGTGCGACGTTCAAACTGGACTAACAGGGTTCCTGGTTTTTCTGCATCTGCTGGTTATCCTCGTTACCAAAATTATGGTGTCTTGTGTTATTTCACTTTCAATATCATGTTTTTTATCTTTGTCTTTATAATAGGAATATCACAAGTAATACATAATCAACCTAGATAGTCTTCGAGCCTTAATTGGTTGAGATCTTGTTGAATTCGTATCTTGAGATATAGATTACAAGTCTTAGGTTGTTGGAATTCAGATCTTGTGCAATCCGGTTACATCCTAAGAAATTAGATATATTTTTGAACAAAACGCCCCATGTATCAATCCCATCTCGAGCAATATTTTGACTCAATTTACGGACCGTCGGTCTATACACATTAAAAGTACAAGAGAAACAAAGAAGCTTTACATACAATCTTATAAAGGGTCTTTACTCTTGGCCCACTTGGTTATTGTATTAGGTTTTGTCCATACAGGTTTCCGAATGAAAAGTTGGTGGTGTACTTGGTACCCTCTCTTTTCCAGAATATACTTGATGTCTCCAAGGATTTTTTTTCATAATTATGATTTATCGAACAATAAATTATCTTTAACCTATTATGCGATAAGTCATTTAGAATTTCCATTGCTTTAACAATTATTTTGAGATTTTCCAAGTACAAGCTTGAATTCGAAATTTCTTCATTGCAATTTTCATCATAATAATAAAGTCACATGATGTTGTCTCAATAGATTGATCACTACGGGCTGATTAGTGAGGGTTCATAAACCGTCACAAATAGAAAAACCCGTGACAAATGTGCATTTGTGACGGATGACCAACCGTCGTGACTAGCGGCGTCACAAATGTTATTTGTGACGGTTTTTCTCTTTTTGTGACGGTTTGGTCAACCATCACTAATAGATTTTCTACCTGTGACGGTTTTTGGCTGTCACCAATTGTACTACCACCGCCAGCTAAAAAGTTTCTGGCAACTGCTGCAAAGTCCGGTTTTCGTATTTGTGACGGTTTACAAACCCTCGCTAAAATTTTCCTGCCGTTTTCCGTCAACATTAACCGGTCACCGGAGCCGGATTTTAGAGTCAAAGAATTCCCAGAGTTTTTAGATTTTTCAGAACATAAATCTTAGATAGAAACTTGCATTCATATATAACAAAGTTCTCCATTGCACTTGTATTCATATATAACAAAGTTTTACAAAGCTTTGAAACTTACATATTGCAAGTAAAATGCATATTTTACTTTTTCTGAAACAGAAATCTGGGCAACAGAACAACACCCAGAGAGTTCAAAACGGTAGTTAAGTAAGCTTAAAAACATCAGAAGTACACCTGTGTAAAGTTTGAGACAAACTGCTATGTATATAAGAAGGGTCAGTTGACGGCGTTGAATCCTCTTGTGCATCCTGTATATCATCTGTAAAAGATTCAAAACATTGAGTCAAGGTGAATTTTCATTAAGTTAAGCTACTGTAACCATATTAGGCTTTTCTTGTTTGTCATTCAAAACATTTAACCTACCTTCACGATCAGCCATGCCATTGTTTTTACGTGAGCTGGTTTTATCTGTCATAACAAGTATGAGGTTTTGAAGTGGAGAAAATGAATTGGAAGAGGACAAGGATGAGAAAAGGCTAAATGGGAGATAATTACCTACAGGAGATGCAATGTATCCATCATCTTCCATGGAATGGCTCATCTGACAGGACATTTCAGGTTTTATAAAATTCTATTCTCGAGTTTCACCCATGTTTTCCCTACAATTCGAATGACAGTAGAAGCTGTAATATGACAAATAAGTTACGGTATAAGTGTACTTCGCTATCTGGATTTGGAGGATCAGTTGTTGGCACTAAATCAACACCCAAGCTGATCGCTTTATCATCTTCCATGTCATTGTTTTCATCTTGATATGGTACCAGGATACTTTTGACCTCCACAGTTCCAAACTTGATAACTCAAATTGAACTTGATGGATCAAAAGAATCTAAACCACAGGTTTCACTCATTCATAGTTCAATGCTACAATTTACCTTGAGAGCTAGGACGATATGTTTGATGTTAACATTTCCGATTTCCATTTTGAGAGGGGTTTTCAACCATGGATGGTTAACTTATTCTTCTGAGCAACCTCTGAAGAATTGAGGCAGAATTCCTGCCAAAACCAAGTAAAAAGTGTTAAACACAGTCAGCAAAGTAGTCCACCGGATTTAAAGCCATATAGTGCAAAAAACAAAACCAAACCTAACAAACACAAAAGCTTACTATTATACATCATTTTATTTGGTGTAATGTCTTCATTACCATTAGATCTAAACGTTGCTCCTTGTTTCTTGTTCCTGGTACGACTTATGTTCATCATAACATCTTTGATGTTGGAATTCGAATAACTAAATGAAACTGCACAACACAATCCATTCATGTATTAGTATAAACTTCATATCAATTTCCTTCCAGAATTCAAAGCTACTTTAAGACTAAGAGTACTCAAAATCAAATCCAACTCCATCTCATCATCAATGACTAAATCTAGCAAATGAAAGAAGAAGTGAGATTTAACATACACGCATATTCTTCTATTATAGGTCCTCCAATAGCTTCAGATATGCAGAACAGAAGTGTTCTTAGGTATTTCTTCTGTAATGCATCATAAACACCTGAAAAACCAGAAGAAGAAAACAATCAACCTTTAGGTAATCGACTAATCGTAATTCCAATTAAGATATTCGTATAAATCTCTAAGTGAGATCGTTATACCGCTTTCCATCCCGTCGATAATCCTTCTGGATTCAGCATCTATAGGCATGAGTTTTGGAATCTTCGTCTCTGTTACAATTTATAGTAACTAAATTCATCACATACCTCTAAAAAGACTAATAAAGATGTAAATCTGAAAAGAAGGTTTAGTGGTACCGAAAGCAGGAATCCCTAGCTACAATTACAGCTCCACTACATACCCACCATATCGTCTTCAGCTCCTCATTGACTCCACCAATAGTCCCATGTAATTCAACCCCTTCACCAAATTAAACCTAAACTCCCACTAGCTCAGTTATACTCATCTTTTCTTCATCAACTATCAGCTGATACAACTCAAATCTTCTTCGAACCACCACTATTATCTCATCCTCTTTATCTATCATTCAAACTCAAGAACACTGGTCTTAAGTTTATAACCAAAAACCTAATTTGGGATGAACCCTAATTCCCAATTGATTCATTATAGAATTCATTATAGAAACTGAAATTAAACCCTATACATCATCCAAACTTCAATTAAAAGCAAACCCATCACTAATTGTTCAATCTATAAATCAATTTCACACAAAAACAGTGTTAATTAAAGAAACCCTAAATTCAACTTACCTTTCTGTTGAGTTTGAATCAACACATGGATCGACACCATGACCATCAACTATCCCTGATTCCATTCCATTTCTCTAAATCTTAGACTCATGATCTTTATCTCCATCATCGATTCTCATTGAAACTTTCATCTTATCTGTAAAACCATCACATTTTTCTTAGAACTCTCTCCCTCAACATAGTTCTGTTTTCAATCAACTATGGCTCCATCAACAACTCTCTCCCTGAACACATCAGTATTGATTTTCTATGAACGAGATGAACGGAGAAGAGACGAATTGAACGAGATTGTAACAGAGAAGAGGCGAGAGCAAACCTCAGTTTTTCAGCGGAGAAAAAATGGGAAAAGATAAGTGAAATAAAACCAGATCTGTTTCAGGCTTTCAGCAGATAAGGCCGCGAAAAAAAAAAAAAAAAAAAAAATCTTTTAAAATTTTTAGTAAAATCGGTAAAAATACAGGCGGGAGAGCCAAAAAGTTGTAGCCAATTCTCAAAATATTTGTGACGGCCAAGAAACCGCAGCCATTACTCTTCTGTAAAATCATTTACTCAGTCGGAAGCACGAAACCGACAAAAAATAACTGCTCCTTTGACTAATCCTACTATTTCCTACGGTTGGTCAAAACACCCTCACAAATAGTCACTCTTTGTGACTCCCCTAAAAAAACCCTCACTAATAGGACCTGTTGTAGAAAATATGAGTAAATAGGATAGGATAGTCAGTCTTCACATACCTTTGTTAATGAAGTCCTCGTAGATGTTTTCATTTGTTCTTCAGTCTACAAGCTTCAAGGGTCAATCGATAAATTCTGACACTCAACCACTATGTTCTAAACCTAGTTCGAGACTGACTCTAGTAGACTATAAATCAAAATATGCATTGGTCTTTGCGGCGTTAATGCTTTTTGCTGGTTGGTTCCATTATCACAAAGCTGCTCCAAAGTTGTCCCAGTTCCAAGATGTAGAGTCCATGTTGAAACATTCAGAATAGATTAGATCCAAGTCTAGGAATCAATAAGAAATGTTATGAATGCACCATTCATATAACTTCAACCTTTAGCTAACAACTGGGACTTCGAGAAACTCAACACCTTGTGGTCTCTAACTCCAACTATAGTTTTGATCAACTAAATTTGGCAACAAGCTTGACAAGCGGGTTTGTGGACGATTTTCCTTGAAAAGCCTTTATGAAAACACTAAAACATAGGTCTTAATCTTCATTTGGTGCTATTGAGGACGATTTTCCTTGAAGAAAAAAAAATAGAACAAGAGGAACATCCCCCAAGAATCCAAACTTTTGTATGGAGAATGTTAAAATGTGGTATTGTTGTGACTAGTAATATGAGCAGGTTTATGGAGAATATTAATGCAGATTCCACACTCTATGATGGAGAGATAAAAATCATCGATCACCTCCTTATTTACTGAAATTTATCTAAGGTAACTCTCTTTGCTTCTCCTTTACCTTTGAGAGTTGAAGGGGATAATACCATCATTGTTAAAGACCTCGTACAAAGCTGGATTGTTTAAGGAATTAGAGAATATACCAAGTTAAGCTTGGTGCTTTCATGTTTTGGTCAATTTGAAAAGCTATGAAGACTATTTTTAACAAGGGAAATTTCAGGATTCGATACATCATTAGAGAAGGAATGTACTGTTCTAACATTTTAATAATTATGAGGATTGAAGAGTCTTTATGACTAAAGAAGTTATGCTGGAAGACATTGGAAAAAAACGGGATCCTCCACAAGGAAATAGGGTGAACTTAACTTTGATGGTGTTGTTGATTGTAAAGGTTATGTTTGTGATGCCATTGCTTTTCATGATGAAAAGTAAGAGCTTTCATCTTTACAACTCCAATTGAAGCTGAAGCTCCTGGTGCTTTTGTGGAAGTTGAATTATATCATAGTGATAAATATTCTGATGTTTAATAGCCTGGACTATCTTCAAGTAAAATCTGTGGGTTGTGCAAGTCAATTTTGTTTTAATTTCATCTCGAGTAACTATGGTTCCAAATATGTTTCTCTTTTTAGGCTAGGCAACTATCTTTTATATCATCCATCTTTCCTTGATAATCTAAAGTTGTGAAGGGATAACTTGACTTTTTTTGGTAAACCTAGTTATGTATTTGCTAAGAAACTGCAAGCTTTGAAGCATTTCATTAAGTCTTTGAAGAAATCTTTGGGTAACCTACAATCTCAGATTAATTCTATTGAAGAGTTTATTGATGTGCTTGATTGCTCTGAAGAGATTTCGCAACTCAAAGTGACTGATGTTGTAGCCAGAGAAATCTCTTCAGAGCAATCAAGCACATCAATAAACTCTTCAATAGAATTAATCTGAGATTGTAGGTTACCCAAAGATTTCTTCAAAGACTTAATGAAATGCTTCAAAGCTTGCAGTTTCTTAGCAAATACATAACTAGGTTTACCAAAAAAAGTCAAGTTATCCCTTCACAACTTTAGATTATCAAGGAAAGATGGATGATATAAAATGGAGTCAACGATCCAAGGAGCAGTGGATCAGAGATGCTGAAAGAAGCACAGAGTACCTTCATCAAATGGTATCCTATAAATATAAGGTCAGCAACATTAATTGTCTTAATATTGATGGTGATATTTCGTATAGTAAAAACAGAATTGCTAAGGAAGCTACTGATTTCTACACTAATCTTTTTACTGAAAAATATGCTTCTAGAACTGGTTTGGATGATCTTATGATGCCTACAATATCTATTGAAGACAGAATTTCTATAGAAAGGTCTTTTACCGAAGAGGAAGTTAAACAAGTTATTCTGCATTTTGACAAGAATAAAGCGTCGGGTCCTGATGGGTTTACAATAGAATTCTTTAAGCATGCTAGGGATATTATCAAGTCTGATCTTATGAAGGTGGTTAAGGAGTTTGAAACTACATTCTCTCTCGATTGGAGATTAAATTGCACAAACTTGAAGTTGATTCCTAAATGTAGTGGTGATGTCTCTCTTCATAACTTCAAGCCAATAAGTTTAATCGGAGGAGTCTACAAAATCATTTTTAAACAACTTGCTAATAGATTGAAGACGGTTCTCCCCTCTATAATTTCAGATTACCAGGGTGCTTTCATACAAGACAGACAGATCAACGATGTCATTTTGATAGCAGCTGAGTTGATAGATTCTAGAAAAAGAGAAGATAAATCTGGGATTTTATGCAAGTTAGATTTTGAGAAATCCTTCGAAAACATAAATTGGGGTTGTATTTGTTAGAGCATTGCTCGGTCGAATTCGCAAGCGTTGTTATCTCAAGCTTGTTTGTCAAGTTTACTTGCCAAAACTATAAGTCTTGATTTCTAGTCTACTTATAGCCAAGTCTCGGATTAGGATAGAAAGTGTAGTTGAGCATTAAACTTCACGACGTTCATCGATTAAAGACGAAGAACTACTAAGGGGAGCTTGTAGAACTTCATCAACAAAAGGTATGTGGAGACTTGAACTCATCTATCACTCAAAATTCTATCTACTCTATCTCCTATTTGAGACAAAAGTCGTATAGCTATATAGACTTCAATTATACCCATTTGATATTTCGAGCTGAGTTTAACTCGCTTACATATTTATCAAAATATGTGTTGGTAAGATTTCGCTTTAAACAAGTTCATCTTATATTCTTGACGAAAATCAAAAGATGATCATGTGAAAATTGCCTGGTAACATCTTACATGATTTGTGTGAGACTGTCATTTGATGTAGACTCGGAATGTTTCGTATTGATCTACCGATCACTTGAAAATTTCTTTGAAGCTAATAGTTTGTGTGAGACAGCTATTGTCGTCTTCTAAGAATGCTTCAATGATTGAAATGTGAGTTTAGAACAATTAACCATGATTGGATATAGCTTAGTATGCGTACTTGTATGCTAACTGTTGCAAGTTATTCCAATTTCGGGAACAATGGTATGCATACCCGTATGCGTACTGGTTGGTTTAATGAAAGTCCGGGAACTTAGTATGCATACCCGTATGCGTACTGGCGTAAGTTCATGTCCGAAAATTCAACTGAGTTTGGAAGGTATGCGTACCCGTTTGCATACTGGCGAACCCAAACTAAGTCCGGCCACTTAGATATGCGTACCCGTTTGCATACTTGAGTAGGTTATGTTTTAAAATCGGTTTGTTCATGAACTAATATATTTATTTATATAATAAAGAATGCAATCTTTTGCAAATCGTGGCTATAATGTTCATGAATTGATTCGAGTGAATCAAAATAGATTTTGCTTCAATTGTGTCTTGTATACTTCTATGAGAATATAAACAATTGAACAACTCTAGAATTAATTTCATTTGAGTCATTTGAACTAGTTGTGTTAAGATGAACAAGGTTGATATGAAAGTGTTCATATGGCTAACTTCAGTTAACTACTGTTGAGCCAACAAGGTGTGCACGTTTAGATACAGTTAGGTGTTCACCTATATCTAAATGAAGTCACTTTTCATTTGTGTGTAACAAGCTAAGTTCGATCTAACGGTTGAAAAATATTAGCTTGAGTCTAATCAGGTTTTCATCTAACGGTGAATATTGAATGCTTTGTTACCAAGGTAACATTGATTGCAAACCCTGATTTGAAGACTATATAAGGGAGAACTCTAGCAACTGGGAAACCTAATCCCCACACCTCATGTGTGATACTAGTTGCGACTAGAGTCGATTCTCCTTTAACCTAGGTTTTTCTAAAACCATTATAGGTTAACGACTTAAAGACTTCATTGGGATTGTGAAGCCAGACCCAACTATTTTCTATGTAGTTGCGTGTTCTGATCTTGTTGTTTCCAATCGTGATTGAGTACTATCTTCTCTAAGATTTGCTCGAGATTTAATCTCCGATATGCAAGATAAAAAGTAGTCACAAACATCTTCGTCTCATCGTTTGTGATTCCACAATATCTTGTTTCGCTACCATATGATTAAGATTATTGTGAGGTGATTGATATTACTAGGTTGTTCTTCGGGAATATAAGTCCGGTGTATCAATTGGTTCATGTTCACCTTGATTTATCAAAAGACGGAACAAAACTCATAGATATTTCTGTGGGAGACAGATTTATCTATTTAATAGACTTTTCTCTGTGAGACAGATTGGTTTATCAAGTTTTCGACTTTGGGTCATAGCAACTCTTAGTTGTGGGTGAGATCAGCTAATGGAATCAAGTGCGTAGAGTCCTGCTGGGATTCAGAGGCATAAGGAACACGACTGTACCTTAATCAGTGTGAGATTGGTTAAGGCTCAACTACATTCCAGTCCGAAGTTAACTTGGAGTAGGCTTGTGACAGCCCGGATTTTCGGACTTCCAGCGAACACGGATTCGACCTTGTGGATCGGGTCCGATCCAGCTAACAAGTCCAAATTTCCGGACCGCCACTCGTGTAGGACCAGATTTTTCGTTTTAAAATATTTCAATAAATAAAATCAATAATTCAAGCTTAATTAATTTTACTAAATGAAATGTAATCTTACTTTTAAAGTTACAAAACTTTCAAATAATAATTACAAAATAAAAAGTATCAAATTAAAAAAAAATAACACCTCGATTAAATTTAAAATGCGATACCCAAATCCCCGTGATATATAATAAGTTCTTGTCGGGTAGTTTTTCTTCGTTCTCTGTGGAAAGGGAGGAAAAGGGGTGAGCAACCAAAGCTCAGTAGAAAGTTTCCAAAAATAATAGAGTGCATCAAAAATCAAACACATGCAAGTTGAAACCAATATAATAATTTAAAACCATGCATAAAAATTCACAATAATATCTAAGCCATTCTCAACCACAAATCATTAATATTTTTGCTACTCAACATCATTAACCTTAAATTCTAGATTTTTATCTAGTTGTCAGAGTTTATCCGGATACCACCCAACCGCTCCAAAGAACGGCCTCTCGAGAGAATGCCAGTTGTCCTGGACTTTCTGACAGTTCCACAATCTTTCTTTTTTTTTTCTTTCTTTTTTTGAAACTACTCAATCAATTCTTTTCTTTCCAAATTTCCAAAATTCTTAATCAATGTAAGATCCATTCAACTCATTAACTTCACCTTCACAAGCCAAAACTCAATTTCATTCACTAGTAGTATAATGCATCAAATCCATTTTCACAACCCAAAACTCAATAAATATGCATTAATATGATTTCTATATTGAGAAAAACATTACTACCTAGATTAAATGTTAAAACAAAAATCTAGAATAATTTAACAATAATGGTTAATAATCAATACATAAAATCCATAAAATAAATCAATTTACACAAAAAAAAAAAACATAATAAATTTAAAACAAACATTATGATTATTAACATGAAAATAAAAATAAATCAATATGATTTTAATGCTAAAATAGGTTTTGATTTTGATATTAGGTAGAAACCCCCTACCTTTTTAGCAAATCCCAAACTCTTGAATCAATCCAAATCCAAACAAGGCATGCACAATTTCCAAGAAGAAAAATGATTAAAAGCTTAGGTTTTCTTTTTACTTTTTGTTTTCTTTTTTATTTACTTGAAGAAAAAGGAAAAGAGAAAAATTAGAAGGAAAGAGAGATGAAAGTGATGGCTAAAAGTGTTTTGGGTTTTTGTGCTAGGAGACAAAATGGAAGAAAAGTTGGAGAAGATGAAAGTGACGGCTCCTTTGGATATCCTAGTTAACTATTATTTAGCACTCAAGTTTTGATAAGGGACACACTATTTTATAAATACACCCCACTATTGAACTACATGCACCTCAAACACATAATACGATAATGACACCAAATTTAGTAAAGATACACCCCACAATGCACACATTCACCACAATCATAAATCAACTTTATTATTTATTTTATCTTGGCAACCATAAATATAATAATTACACTAAATATTTATTTTTTTGTATAAATTAAGTTTTAAGTTACAGTCCGAACAAAATATAATGCATGGGTTTTATGCGCCAAAATCATATTAAGAAAATTACGGGGTGTTACACTATTAACCCCTTAAAAGAATTTCGTCCCAAAATTCAATAACAAAAAAATAATACCGGATATCACACTATTAACACCTTAAAAGGAATTTCGTCTCGAAATTCAAACAAAAAATACGGGGTGTTACAAGGCTAGTGTCTGTAGCGGCTTAATACAGTGTGGTGTTCAAATATGGACTAGGTTCCGGGGGTTTTCTGCATTTGCGGTTTCCTCGTTAACAAAAATTTTGGTGTCTGTGTTATTTCTTTTCCGCATTATATTGTTTATCTTTATAATTGAAATATAACAGGTTGTGGGTAGTTCAATCAATCAGATAATCCAACCTTTGGTTGTTGATATAAATTGATTGCCACTTGAACATTGGTTTTTGGTACCGTTCAAGTTGTTTCTCATAATAATCAGGCTCACGGATTCTATTTGTTTGATTTGCTGATTACATGAGAAACAGAGATACAACTCTTGAATATATTTCCATTGATCAAGTATGACTGTCTAGTTGATTCTCTTGGAATTATATTGGAGTTTTCCATACAGATTGCCTAAACGAAATATTGGGTGAGGTTGTTAGACCCCCGCTTTTTCAGTATTGACTTGGTTTTTGCAAAATGTGGTTTTGGCCATGTGTGGAGAAGCTGGATCAAGTGGTGTATTTCCTTCGCAAGGTTTTCAATCCTCATAAATGGTGAAGCTACCTCTTTGTTTAAATCTCGAAAAGGAATTCGGCAAGTGGATCCAATCTCCCCTTTTTTGTTTATTTTGGTGGCGGAAGTTCTATCTCTGATGCTTAAAAAAGATGGTGCTCTTGGATTGATATCAGGCTTTCAAGTTGCTCCGGGAGGTACCATAATTCATCATCTGCAATTTGCGGATGACCTCTTAATTTTTCTGGATGACAACGAAATTCAGGTAACTAATTTAAAACACATTTTGTTTGCTTTTGAATTAGTTTCTCGTTTAAGAGTGAATTTTAGGAAGAGTGCCATTGTTGGTATTGGATCAAATCATAATGGACCGGAATGTGCTCTTTCTTTTGGGTATGAGCTTGTTCAACTGCCAATGAACTACCTAGGCATACCTTTAGGTAGTAAGTCTAAGTGTAAACCAATATGGGATATCATAATCCAAAGAATGCATCATAAACTCTCAACTTGGAAAAGGAGACACCTTTCGAAGGGCCAGAGACTTTTGCTGATGAATAATGTGTTGGAAAGTCTGCCAATATACTATTTATTGATGTTCTAAATGCCTGTTGCAGTTTTGAAAGTCATGGAGAAGATCATTAGAGATTTTTTGTGGGGATCTTCAACATCTATAAAGAAAATAAGTTGGGTTACTTGGGCCAAAGCTAACGTTCCAAAGAGTAGAGGCAAAATTGGTATTAAAAAGTTGAAACTCGTCAATAAAGCTTTACACGGCAAGTGGATTTGGAGATATGGGGCAGAGAAGAAAGCTCTTTGGAGGCGAATCGTCTTTTAGAAATTTGGAGGTATTTATAATTTTTTTATGCCTAATTCTACTTTTAAATCTGTGGGTCATAGTTTATGGGAAGGGATTCTGAAATCCAAGAATCATATTGTTCAAAATACCATATTTAAGGTGAATAATAGGCGTAGAGTGCAATTCTGGAAAGATAAATGGATAGGGAATAATTGCTTGCAAACTGCTTTTCCTTCTCTTTTCAAACTTTCTAGAAAGAAATCATCTTCTATAAGAGACTGTATTTCTTCTGAGCATGCTTGGGATTTTGATTTTAAAAGGAATTTAAATGAGAACGAACTGGGAGAAGTCATCTTACTACTTCAAACTATTGGTGATTCAGTTTCTATCTTAGGGGATTCTAATATAGAAGATGACAGGAAATGGGCCGCAGGGGATGATTTCACTGTTGCTAATTGTTATGAATCTCTAGATGTTGATGGTTTTCTTGTGTTTCCTCATAAGCAACTTTGGAATCCCAAGGTTCCTCTAAAAGTGTCTTTCCTAGTATGAACTCTTTGTTATAATGGTGCTCCAACGGTGGATTTCTTACTCAAAGCTGGTAAAGTGAATTCTGATCGGTGTTTGTTTTGTAATGTTGAGCAAGAGATTAATATGCATCTATTCCTCCACTGCTCCTAAACTGCTAAGATATGGAATTACTTCTTATCTTCTTTTGGCTATGATTGGGTGTTTGCAAATAGTGTTAAATCCACTCTATGGGAATGGCATAACAAAAAAGTACAGTTTTAAAAAAGAAATTATGGGGACTCATTCCTTTTGCAGTTTGGTGGACAATTTGGAACCAAAGAAATGCAAGATTGTATGGGAATAGAAGAAGAAATACGGACCAGCTAATCACCTCGGTTAAATGTACTCTTTATAATTGGGCTCTGCCGACTAAAATCTTCGATGGCGATGTTTTAAGTTCGCTTATTTGTAATTGGAATGCTGTGATTGGTAACTTCTAATCATTTTTTTTCCCTTCTGTTTTCTTGTAATTGTCACTCCTCCGGTGACGGTCTACATTTAAGTAAAATTTGCCTTTTTCTTATAAAAAAAAAAAAAGTAACACTATTGGAAATGCTGCTATAATCTAGTCAAGTAGAATATATTATTTTTTACGGGAAAAAAATCTCCGAAAGTAAGGTGATTTTAACGTGAGGATGAATGAGTTGGCTAATCGACCATAAAATCATTTATTTTAGATTCATTTAATGAAAATGATAGGTTGATCGGGATATTTTCTCTAAATTTGTCCCGTGTAAAAGGGGTGATGAGAGCGCTAACCACCACTCCCAATCCAAATGCAATCCAAATGCTTACCATTAAATTCTTTTACGGAATTTTTGATGCGATTGCATGGAAATGAAACTCTGGGAGCTGAAACTGCCTAGAAATTACTTCCATTCGGTGCCAAACCCGGTCCGGTTTTCAGAACTTCAGAACATTGGCCAAAGGCAGCCTCTTTGAGTCTCAAACCAGAGGAATGGAATGAGGATTTTCAAAACCTCATTATTCTCTTTAGTTCACGTCAGACATTTCTCAACAAACCCAAACCTAACAATTTTCTTCAACAAATATGTAGACAAAACAAACATATATGCATGGAACACAGTCATTACTGAATTAGCACGGAGTGGCGATTCAATTGAAGCGCTCAAAGCTTTCTCATCACTTAGAAAACTTTCTCTAAAACCAAATCGTTCAACTTTTCCTTGCACCATTAAAGCATGTTCTGCAATTTCTGATGTAAGCTCAGGAAAACAAACCCATCAACAATCTTTAATCTTTGGGTATGAGAATGACCTTTTCGTTTCATCTGCTCTCATTGACATGTACTCGAAATGTCATGAACTAAATGATGCACGTAAACTTTTCGATAAAATTCTTCACAGAAATGTAGTTTCGTGGACATCAATGATTTCTGGTTATGTCCAAAATGATAGTGCACATAACGCATTATTGCTTTTTAAAGACTTTTTAAATGAGAATGAGTTAAATAAAGAAGTTTTGATGGATTCAGTTGTGATGGTGTCTGTTTTATCTTCTTGTTCTCGTGTTTCTGAGGCGGGTATTACGAAAGGGGTGCATGGATTATTAATAAAGAAGGGATTCGAAGGGGATTTGAATGTTGGGAATACTCTAATAGATGCTTATGCAAAATGTGGTGATATGTGTGTTTCGAAGAGAGTTTTCGATGAAATGAGTTGGAGAGATGTTGTTTCTTGGAATTCGATGATAGCCATTTATGCTCAGAATGGCCAATCTATGGAAGCTTTAGAAGTCTTCTATGAAATGTTGAGGGGTGGAGATGTTAGTTACAATGTTGTGACTCTGTCTACTGTGTTGTTGGCTTGTGCACATTCTGGAGCTCTACACTTAGGGAAGTGTATACATGAGCTGGTATATATCCAGTCTTATTCTCCATAACCTATCTTTCATGTCTCTGTTATGCTATTTATTACGAGTTTGATACCTTGGTGTAGGCTACTTGTGAACTTCTTATTAGCTTGTATTCAGATGTTCTAATTTGTATTTTAATGGTTTCTTCTGCGTAGGTGATTAAGATGGGTTTGGAGGAAAACGTGGTTATGAGTACTTCAATTATTGACATGTATTGCAAATGTGGAGAAATAAAGATGGCAAGGAAGAAATTTGATGGCATGAAGGAGAAGAACGTAAAGTCTTGGACAGCCATGATTGCTGGTTATGGCATGCATGGTCTTGCCAAAGAAGCGCTTGCTGTTTTCAACGAGATGTGCGGAGCAGGAGTTCAGCCCAACTACGTAACTTTTGTATCAGTTCTAGCAGCATGCAGCCATGCTGGTCTTGTTGAAGAAGGGAGGAATTGCTTTAGCACTATGAATCAAGAGTTTGGTATAGAACCCGGAGCTGAGCATTACAGTTGCATGGTTGATCTTTTCGGTCGAGCTGGATTCTTGAATGAGGCTTATGACCTGATCAAAGGAATGAAGGTGAAGCCGGATGTCATGGTTTGGGGAGCCCTTCTTGCAGCATGCAGAATTCACAAAAATATCAAGCTTGGTCAAATTTCGGCAAAGAAACTGTTCGAATTAGACTCCAGCAATTGCGGTTACCATCTTTTGCTTTCCAATATCTATGCTCATGCAGGAAGATGGGATGACGTCGAGAGAACAAAAGTCTCAATCAAAGAGAAAGGACTATCTAAACCTCCAGGGTTCAGTTTGGTAGAAGCAAAAGGAAGGGTTCATGTATTCCTTGTTGGTGACAAGGAGCATCCTCAGCACACAGAGATTTACAGTTATTTGGAGATATTATTAGTTAAAATGCGTGAAGCTGGTTATGTCCCGGATACATCATCTGTTCTTCATGATATTGATGAGGAAGAGAAAGAAAGTGTGATTCGTGTCCACAGTGAGAAGTTGGCCGTTGCGTTTGGAATCATGAATACAGTCCCAGGGACAACAATACAAGTATTTAAGAATCTTAGGGTATGTGGGGATTGTCATAAAGCCATAAAGTTTATTTCCAAGATTCTTAATCAGGATATTGTGTTAAGAGATTCAAAACGATTCCATCATTTCACATATGGGACATGTTCTTGTGGGGATTACTGGTGATATTAGACAACTTGAAATTGAGGACCTCCAGTTTTCAGTCTTGTTTCAACTGCCAGATCTGGCAAGGTTCATTCATTTCAGTCTTGTTTCAAGTTCTTGCTACTGGAATCTTGTTTCAAGTTCTGGCTACTGGAATAAAAGCCAAAGTTCATATAGTTCTTCCCATGAAAAGCTTTACCAAAAATTCTTATGTGTTCTTTCCCTTTTTGGCAATTTTTACTGCTCAAACACCCAAGACCTAAAAATCAGCACATATTTCCCTGTTAGAATCAAACATAAATTCTTTCCAAAACACAAACTGTTCCAAAGAAATCAGGGTTAATGAAGCCTTCTTTCCCATTTTGTATCTATAAATAAATCCCTTTTTACATTCTTATGAGGGGGCCATATATAGATAACGATTTTTCAGGGCATTTCAGATTGTTTCTCCTTCATCTTTTTGTCTCTACTTTCCCAGTTTACCCGTTTTCTTTAATTTATGGGTGTGATGTTACACTAGGTGCTTCATCCCGAGTAAGCATTGGAAAATTTTACCCATGATTGAAAGGCCGTATTCCCTGTATACTGGTCAAGGAATATGAAAGACTTCCAGTTCAAGCTCCAAACCATATTTCAAAAGAATCCTTGAGACCAACCTATGTACCACCACTCTGAATCACTGATATCTCTCTCACACAAACACGTGTTGCACCAATATCTCGTTGAAGCCGGTCATTCTTCACAGTTAGGGTATCCGGTGCAAAGACTGGCTTACCGGTATAACCAAGGGGAGGACACAGTTAAGTGTATCAAATGTCAACCTGCCTTGAACCAGATTGACCCAAGTCTGCCCTCTTTAGCAATCCCAGATTGATCCTATCCTACCAGTGTGTTCTACAGGGTTTTCAGTTTGCCAGTGTAGGATAGGATTTCCTGAGTAAGGGAGGGTGGATCTGTTTATATTTTCACAGCAAACTCATGCTCATTCGCCCTTCGGTACAACAGTGTTGAAGCTTCTACCCTGCAAAGCCAACAAAGATGCTATTTTTTAAGCCTCACTTGCGGTAACCCTACTAAGTTACAGTTATCGCACAAGAGGGAGAGAATGTTACTTACCAGCCGGGGTGGACAACATATCTCCCAGTGTTTAAAGCCCAATTAACCTGATTAAGAGGGAAAACTTCATTAGTAATGGTCATTTTCTGCACTGAAAATATCTGGAAAGTAAATCTCGTTTTACTTTTAACAGGTGGATCCATGAGTTTTTTTCTTTTTCTTTATTACTTTACTAGACAGACTGGGCACCTTCTTGATGGGATAAAGGATTTCAGCGAGGAAGGAGGGAATCATACCTTATCTGTTCCAAGAGAATTGGCAACTACATGCGTAACATGTTCGTCAATCTGGGTTGAACATACAGCACCAAACTGTTCAGCTGACTGCCAAAGTGGGTGTAGTTGGGGGTTCATCTCACCCACAGGAAAAATTCTACTGAAGACTATACGACAACCAGCCAAAATCTTTCTTTGCTCTGCAGCAAGGATACTTCTGACGTCCAAGTCATTTAAGGACTTGTGAGAGAAAAAGTTCTGATGCACTCTCTCAATTACCTGGTTTCAAAGAATTAGAAATTGTTCAGAAGAGGATTGACAGTGCAAAAAAGAAGAAGAAAAATAACGAGTATATTGAAGGCTCACCGCCAAAGATAAGGCAAGAGTTCCTTCGTCTGGCCGTTCGTCATGGTCTATCTCAAGAAGAGAAGGGCCCATTAGTCCAAACTGCCGCCTACTACACGGAAAATAAGTGTATCTGCAGATACATATTATATCCAATGATTAGAATACAATCAATATAAAGAATAAAGAGAAAAAGTGAACAAGGCGTACCTCTCCACAACTATCAAATTGAGCTTGTTATGAGGCCACACTCTAACAGAATCATCTATGATCACTACATTTGATTCCATTCCCAGAACACCCTCTAAATCCTTAATCTTCTGTAGCCTCTCATCACCATCATATGGGTCTCCTTCGTCTCCCTTTGAAATTACTCGTCCTTCAAATAAAGCTCCACTAGGATCAAGCACTTTGGCCATCTCAGTGGCATATAACTTATTCCCCATTGTGTACAAATGAAGCTCGTAAAGCTTGCTAGCCTAAATGAATAGTCATAAGCAGCAGCAAGTAAATAACTATACACAAATTAATTAGAACGATTTAAAACTAGTGGCCATTTTCAAAAGATTGGTACCTTCTCAAGGAAATTCCAGACTCCTGGCCGCAATTTGGTCCACATTCTCATGTGGGGAAAGCGAAAAAGATGTCTATGTGGCTTTTCACGATCCTGCTCTTCTTTCTTTCTCAAGACCTCTTCATGAATGGGGTCTACTTCGACAAACTGATTATGAGGAACACGGAAAAGAATGAACCAATGATATCGGGGCAGAGAATTCTCTCATTGCTAACTAATAATAGGCAACAATTGACTTACCTTGGCTGAATTAAGAAGCGTGTGATCAAGGTCCAAGACAAGGCAGAGCTTACGAGCTGCAAACATTTTGTTCTGTTCTTCCATCCTCCTTGCTCTCTCTTTATGAATAGCAGCTCTCTCTTGATCATCGTACCCTTCTAATAAATGTTCAACATCTCCCCACGTGTTCTGTGTCGGCTGCACTATCCTTTCTACAGGTGCTGTTACCGTCCCACTTTCCTGATCCTTAAATTCTGTTACTACAGTTTTTATCTCAGTTGTATCAGTCTTAATTGGAACTATTGGCGAAGACACTGTTAGAGGAACTACTGAGGGTGCTTGAGAGGCAGAGAGTATATCTGCGAGACTTTTTAGTTCCTTCGTGAATTGCTGAGAGATGTCTGGTGCACCAGAAGGCACGGAATTTGTTTGGGCTTGCACACTTTGCTGTTTAACAATTAGATTCTCCCGGCTATCCTGGGTTAGTGATGATGGAGCTCCAAATGTTTTCAATTGTTCCAGAGGTCCCAATGACTCATTCTTTTGGCATGTGTTCATGCGGGCTGCAAGTCGTGGATCACGCAATTTCATGCGAGTTTTTCCAGAATCTCCCTGAGTAAACAAGTCAGCTTCATAAGTATTGGTCATGCAAAAAAAAAAAATGAAACCAAAAAAAGAACATGAGATAGAGCTGAGATACTGTATGTAAAAAGCTAATGTTTCTAGGATATGAAGACATCAACAAGCTAATTTTTTTGCAAATCAGGTATAAACACAATTAAATTTTTGTTCCAAGCTTAGAACGCCTGAGTGAAGATGATTCCAAAACCTTTCTCATCCCCTAGCATGTTTAAGTTATATCCAAGCAAGAATAGTGAATAGCAGCGGTTCCAAATGACATTTAAGAGTATTGCAGTTAACATGTCCATATATACCGTCTCCATATAACAGAAGAAAACCTCATAAACCAAAACAGATGCTCACCGTTGAAATTGCTTGGCCAGGAACCTGAGGTTTGACTGAGTGTTTTTGATCAATCTCTAAAGACTTTGAAGAAGGAATATTTGCCAAGGGAACGGATCCTGGAAAACCATTCAAACTGGAACCAGTTACCAGGTTTTGGGGTGAATTATTAGACTTCTGTAATCGTTGGTGTTCCAATAGTAGATTGATCAACATCGGGTTTACAGCAATATCCTTCAGTGTCCTAGGTAAGGAACCCATATTACCATTACCTATCCGTGACAACTGCTCTTTTCCGCCAGCTCCCGCAGTTAAGTTCCTACCACCATTATCCTGTCTCTGGCTAAAGACAACTTCTCCATTTCCAAATTTCCTAGGATCGCTACTTCGAATGGACTCTCCTACTTGGTTTGTGAGAGTAGGTTGGAGGCGCGTGACACTGTCTTCACTCCATCCTCCATTTCCAAATTTCCTAGGATCCCTACTACCGATGGACTCTGTCACTTGGTTAGTGAGAGTATGCTGGGGGCGCAGACTAGTGTCTTCACCCCATCCTCCGGTTCCAGAAACTGTGGATCTTGTCAATCCATTTCTTTGCCTTTTCAAGGTATGACCATCCAGTACAGACTCGGGAACACTTTTGTTTTTCCTCGTGTTAATAATTTCTTCTAAGGTTCCACTAGTAGGCGGATTATGTTCAAGATATGCTGAAAGTAGGTTGAGATCCCCAGAACCAGCTTCCGGGCCAAGATTTTGACGCCTTGGATCTCGCCCTCGGCTCTGTTTCTGTGCTCTTACAACAGGATTTATCTCTAATTCTGTTCCCTGTCTACAAAGGCCGTTGTTCTGGAAAGCAGCATACACACTTGCAGCTTGTAAAGGAACTGATGGATTAACAGCTCCACCGTTAACGACACTAGAACTGGAAACCTCTCCTTTAGAATCATCTTCATCATCATTACCTTCCTCAGAAGGCGTTGGGCTTGGGAGGAGAGTACTCTGAAGGAGTGAAGTCTGTCCAAATTTCTGCTGGTAGGTTGAAACTGCTTTATGAGCATCCGTTTCATAAGGATGCATTTCTGTTCCATCTGACTTAACTGGTCGACTTTCAACAGCTTGTGGTTTGTTTGCCTGCACAGGTCTCAGAGTCTCCCTCGTCGGAGATGGAAACCTATCCATCCCATGATCTCTATGTTGAACCTGTGGTTTGTGTATCAGGAAAGGCTTTGGGGCATCCCTCGTGGGTGATGGAAGATCATCCACATCGTGATCCATATGAAGATCTAGCAATGGACCAAAGCCCCCTCTACTCTTGAGACCGGATAGAGGTCCTGATTGAAATATACCAGACCCAACTTTCCCATTACCCTGGTCATTGTGCTTAACAAATATTGGTTCCAAAAGGGACTTCTTTGAAGAATTCAGAACATGAGGAGGGTTTTCGCCTACAATTCCGGTTTCAATCAGATTCGTTCCAAGAGGAGGATTTTCTCCATGACCATTTTGACTTGCACCATTCTTCTCTTCGAGAGGGTTTTTGCTTACAATTCCAGATTCAATCCGATTCGTACCTAGACTAGGATTTTCTTCACGATCATTTTGATTTGCACCGTTCTTTTCTAGCATCTCTTTTTGTTTTTCCAGTGACTGTATGATGTCTTCTAACTCTTTCATCTGCTCCGACGAGAAAAGACTGGCATTTTGAGTCTTTACATGGACTAGCAACCTGCATTATAGTAGAACGCAGGATAAATATACTTGTGGTTGACGACGCAACTCATTAAAAAAAAAAAATCGAAAAGTTTTAAGCTCTAGAAAAAAACCTTGAGAATACGTCTTTATATTGTGTTTGTTCTTTAAAATTCATAGTACAGTACACCTACGGTCATGCGCATTATCGTTAGTGCTAATAATCATTACCATGTAAGGAGAACAACACTCGTAAAAACCAATATCAATTGCCCGAGAGCTGATTTCTTACAGATTTAACAGCTTGTAACGCAGCAAAAGACTGCTGAATGAGACTGTTAACAAATGATGAAGTCCCGTTATTCAGAACAAATTTCTGCAATTTATCCAAAGATGTCCAAAGTTCACCACATGCGCCACCAAATGGTCTAAACAAATCAAAATAACACAAATTAATCAAATGTCAAACCATTCAGTCATCAAACCAATATAATGTATAATCAAAATCTTCAGAGTTGATTTACCCATAACTCAATGAAGAGTGAACTTACTTTCCGGCATTTTTTGCATTTATAACGAGTTGTATAACTTGTCGAATTGATTTAATCTCCTCATTCTCATTCATAATTTTATCATCAGTGGTACTACTAGGCATACCATTGAGATTTGATTCTACTACAGTTCCCTCAACCATCTCTGTATCATTATCACCGATTTCTCCTTCTTCAATTTCACCTTCTTCTTTCTCACTATCAACATCATTTACAACAACACCTTCATCACTGATTTCAATTACAACTGACGTTGCAGCCGCCGCCGCATTATCATCATTAACATTCCTCAATGGTCTATTCTGAACAGCTTGTTTCCAAGCATAATTATACATTGGTGTAGCGAAATTTCTTGGAAAAACTTGATTATACTTGAATAGATCTTCCATTGTCCAAACCATACGTTTTGATTCTTCCCTAATAACAGGTTTTGTTACGGCTTCTTCTTTCTCTTCTTCCTTGGCCTTTTCTTCTTCCTTGACCTTTTCTTCTTCTACTACTACAAGTTCTTCTTCTACAACTTTATCGTCGATATCATTAATTTCCTGTTGATTATCATTATCAGAAATCTCACCTTCTTCTACATCTACAACAATCGAAATCTCACCTTCTCCTTCTCCCTCTACTTCTTTACCCATCAAATCTCTAGGGTTAATAAATAATTGACTAGATCCAATTACGCTCATCAGTCTATTTCAATTCAATCAAAGAGGATAAATTATTTTGATTCTAACTAGATCTACAGATCTAAATCAACAAAACCCCCAAATAAAATTAAGAAAAATTACAACGCTTTTACGGATTTCGTTGTGGTTATGGGTTTTTAGAGTTAAATCGACAAATTAGGTATTTTTTTGATCTTCTGATAAGGAAGATTATGAAACCCTAGAAATTTTTTATTTTCTTTTTTCAAAGTACACAGTCGAACAGAGGGGATTCAGATCCTCAAAACGATGATGATGATGAGAGAAGAGTTAGTTTATTTATTTATAAAGTCTTATTTCTTTTTCTTTTGAGTTGTGTCCTGTAATCTTGACTGTACACGTAAGCTCATCTAGAAACTTTTTCAGATTTTTTCTTCTTTGTTTTTTAATCCTAGGAAGGAACTTTCCTAGTTGTGCTGAAAGGAACTAATTTGGGGTTTAAGTTTCTGTTCTTCTAATTTTGGAAGCACGGAAATATCAAACCACATATGATACCCAGCTTTGTTTATAACAACAATCTTCTTCTTTTTTATGCAAATTAATACGAATGGTTGATAACATAGTTTTCCATCTTCTGGATCATATACAGTGGCGGTGCCAGGATTTCAAAGTAGGGGTTAAAAAAAAAATATTTACGAAATCGGCAATTATTTGCTGGTAGATACCCTTACTAATGTTTTTACAATGGGCATAAGCTTATCTGATCGAATGTTGCATTCATTCTTGCGGCTTATGAATGTTTACCAAACACTTATTGTGCATATCCGAAACCAAAATTATAGTTATACAAATGAGAAAGTCGTTGCACTGGCGAGTGGGGATTTACATCGTAAACACGAAAAGAGAAATAGAATAAACCACAGCTTCATCTCTGCAGAGGACTTGTTTGATGTAGGAGGAACGCAACAACAAGCTGCTAATTCACTAAATCAGGCAGAGATCATGGCCGTAATATTTTAGCAATGATTCTAACAAAAGCACCTAACAAGAATCAAACTTCATGGCATAGTTTTTCCTTGTTCAGTATCCAAGTACTATTTAATCTAAGAAAAGCAAAAGAACTTCAACCAAAATCAAAATGATAATAAAAAAATACCTCCCAAAGCATCCAACAAAAACCTAAACCCTAAGAAAATTAAAATCTTTAAAACTATTTAGGTACTGGATATTTGGATTAGTAAAAAGTATCGAAGAAGAATCAGTAGCTAAACAATTAACGGTAAAGAATCTACCTTTATTACCAAATATTGCGATTATATTTCTTCGGTTTCTTAGTTCTGCATCATAACAGTTAAACAATCAGTAAGGTAGGTGGACTAAATTGAAAAACACGGTGGGCTAAATTTCTCGACCAGGTGGACTAAATGCCACCAATTATTTCAGCTAGCACGAGATTTACCTTGCTTGGTCAAGTTTCATGAAATTTGTGAGGGTGGGGGGTGGGGGGAGTGTTGTAGGTACCCCTAATCATATAGATATGAAATAAGGAGGATAAAAGTTCCAACATTAAGAAAATTTGGAGGATCTGCATGCCTAGCCAAATTTATCAGCTGATTTATTACATTTTCATCTAAAGTAGTTATATTTCCAAGCTACAAAACTATTTACGATATTTCTAATTGCAAAGTACTATTACAGTTCTGCCAAAAGATCTCAGGCAGGTCTCCCTAACTGCCAGCACACTGATTTAACATCAAGTTTTGATTAATATGGGGCATTCTAATTAAAGTTGCTTGCGAGTTGACCATTTTCGTCATTTTTTTAAAACGGCTAGTGGTTGTTAGTGCATACATGGTAATAAACCAATCATATTTAAAAAATATTAAAACCCTTTGGTAAGACATAGTTAACCCGTGCTAGAAGAGTGGCAACTCGTGAAGAACCCTAATTGAAACATGTTCATCTTTTTCTTCTTCCAACTGTAACATTTTCTTCCCAAATTGAAACCAATAAATCAACAAAATTAAGGAACGCTGATCACCAAATATAAATAAATATATGTGTATGTAATATAAGAATAACTCGTAATTATTTCATTCAAATAGAATAAGAGTTATTCATTAACAATTTCACTTTCGTTTGAAAAAGGTTGATGCAATCGGGATCACTGAATTGCTAAAAGAATCCAAGATTCCTCGTTTCCTTTAGTATCTCAGTCATCTTCTAAATCTTTGAAACAATTTACCTAAACCATCATTTCCAATTGCATCAAGACAACAAAACAATGTTACTTTTCAATGGTTTCCCGTCTTGAAAACTTGTCTGAATCTCGACTAAGTTATACCCAAGTTCCTTAGTTTTCAAATCTCTCTTACAATGCCACACTAACCATGGCTTGCAGCTACTTACGACTTGGGGCAAAACTGGTGATAGTTGAAGTGCAATTGAACTTGAATTTACGTTTGTGAAGAACCGATAACTCATGCATTTCCTAAAACAGTTTATATGCGTCTCACAAACTCGTGATGGACAAAAATTTATTTAATTTGTTCGTTAGCTTATTAGTTCTCATTCAGTGCTCTAATATTACAACATTACATGTTTGTTGACTGTTAGAGCATCGATCGGTCGAACTTACAAGTTTTGATATCTCAAGTCTAGTTTAGTAAAGTCAAGTCTCGGACTAGGATTATAGCATGGTAGTTGAGTATCAGACATTACTAAATAACCCTCGAATATTGAAGACTGGAAAACAAATGAAGATATTTGTGAGAACTTCATCAACAAAGAGGTATGTGAAGACTGATCTATCATCGTATCGATACTATCTTATGAGACACTATCGTATGATTTTAGAAGATCTAATACTGTAAATATATAAAAAATGAGTTCAAGCTTGGCTCGGTTAAAATCTCAAAAAATGACTCAAGCAAAGGGCGTTTGTATATCCTTAGTAATCTTAGTTGGAACAATTTATTGTTCATAAACTATTTCTATTGCAAGTTGATCATTTGGAAATTTTCCAAGCAAACAGTACATACTATCTATGGCTATTGGGAATATTTTACATTAATTATGAGAGAATTTCATAACTGCTTTGTGAAAGGTACGCGTACCCAGTGAAATGACGAGGGTACCAAGTACAACAGCATCTTTTCGATATCCACCTATAAGTCTGATACCTTTTGTGATCTGACATATACAGTGACTGCCAAGAAGATGAAAACAATAAGGTATACGCTTGGTATATAGTATAAGCTCGGAACCGAACGTAACTATAGGGATCAACCCAAGTGTTGAATTAACGTACAGTGTATTTATTTTTTATTATAACTAAAATAATAATTATAATGAGGTATGATCCGGTGACATGGTTAGGATGACATTATCATGACATGATGACACCATTTTTCTACAAAACCCAAATGGAGATGAATTTGAAGCTATTTTTTTGTGACATGTTCCTCTTATAATGCTCTACGCTCCAGCCAAAAATGAGTTCATTCCGAGACGTATAAGATTACCATCTGCCATTTTGAATATCAGTCCTTGAAAATCAACGGTCGAAACCAAAAAAATTTGATGGTGAAGTTTCGTATTTCGGACTACTCTCATTTTTGGTAGGAACGTAGAGCTTTATAAAAGAAACATGACACCAAAAGATTAGCTTGAAATCCATCGTTGTTTGGATTTCGTAAAAAAAATGGCATCGCCATGTCATGTCGGATCCTTCCCCAATTACAATTGTGGAAAGTAAAAGTAAAGATACAACAAGATTTTTTTTAGCGAGGAAACCGCAAATACATAAAAACCCCGGGACGTAGTTCCAATTTTGAATACTCTCATAATTAAGCTGTTATACTAATAACACTACTAACTTCGTATAGTTGAGACCAAGTAAACTACCCCTAGTTACTTATTTTCCTTAGTATCCCAGCGCCTACAACTAATCTAGCCAATGCACGTGAATCCTAAGATATAGTCCATTATCTTTAGTTGCTTCAGCGTTGTGAAGACTTCAAGCACTCAACTCCTTTGGATCGTCTTCCGAAACAGTAAAGGACGAATTTGTTCGGTAACTACTCTTCCAATCTCAAGAAGTAAATCAGAGATTATATGTTGAGTTCACAAAGGCTCTTCCGTTTAAACTAATAAACTCCTTTGTTAGGTAAGATCTACCAAGATTTAGATTATCGAAATAACCAGATCTAGGTATACAAACTATAAAATTTGGATATTGAAGGATACCACCAAATGATAGTTTGCCGATCTAATACGACTATGTATCAATTATGTATCAAAGATAAACATGATCTAATCGGATCCCATACGATCAAGTTTGTGCATGAAGTTAAATCACAAAGAGACGAAACCAATAAGAAATCTTCTTGTCTTCAAATCTTCGATATCTTCTTCAGTACCTGCACAACCAAACTTCATCCCAACTTATGACCGATCACACGCAAAATGGAGTCTGTTAATAATGGTTAATCATAAGTCAATGTCAGATATAAAGACAGATCTGAACTACCACTAATCCCTTGATCTAGTTTAAGTGACCTTATGTCAGAAGAGAAAGCTCTCAAGAATAATCAAACTAGGTGCAATCAAGGTTTAACAACTGTTAGTCAATCAAATCAAATCAATAATAATGCAAATTCTAGTTTCCCACCAACGGAACTATCTAGACACTTTTTTCCCCCAAATAAGTCTCTAAACTAGCAGATGTAAGAGATTTCTCCTAATTAGGTTACTCTTCTCTCCAATATAGTATTACAAGTAATACTACTAGTAGGCTATAGTAGTGACTACAAAATGAAGTGCCTGCCTCAGGATAATTTTTAAAAAGAAAAAAAATTCATTATATATTGACCAAGGTAGTTTAGACACCAAGGAATTTCCATAAGCGAAAATATTCTCAAGATATGCACTAAGCACCTTAATTTGGTTTTGCCTAATTCCAACCAATATCACACTACCACACCGAAATCCTTCTTGGATGATAACTCAATTTAGCTAGCATACAAGATACTAACTAATATATCTTCCAGAGATATGTTTTGCTTGCTAGAAAAACAAAACACATATATTCGAAATCTTAATAAAAAGATTCTCAAACATTTCAGTTTGGGATCTCACCTTGAGTATCAAGGAATATATTTGAACAAGAAAATATAAGATTTGTGCACATGTTCAAATTACTCACTATGTCGACTTCTTGAACTTTCCTATTTTGCAAACCCAATTTCCAAAATCATACAAACCCTAAAGTGTACGTGACAATCAAAATCGGCTTTGCTTATGGGGTTCTGTTCTACCTTAGTTCCCAATGTAAGTAGGGATCGGTTCTACCTTATTTCCCCATATAGGTAAGGATCGGTTCATCAGTGGTTCCCAACATAAGTAGGGATCCGTTCTACCATGATTCCCAATATAAGTAGGAATTGGTTCTGCCTTAGACCTTCCATGAAAACCGGACCACCAATCCTATTTCAACTACGAAACAAATTCGTAAGTCTACTTCCTTAAACTCATGTAATCAAACATATTTTTAAAGGAATAAAATCAGTACTAAGTTTATTACACAATCTAGTAACAAGTTAGAAAGTTTATGTCTATGTCGCAATTACGAAGTTCAAAAGATAAAAGTTATACTTTGTAATTCAATATACCAATGTTGTAAAACAACTTGTATATTCTTCCTTGTCACTTTGATCATAATAAGATGATCAAGTCCCTAATACTATAGTTGAAAAAACGGGGGTCTAACAACCTCACCAAATATTTCGTTTAGGCAATCTGTATGAACAAACTCTAATATAATTCCAAGAGAATCAACTAGACAGTCATACTCAATCAATGGAAATATATCCAAGAGTTGTATCCCTGTTTCAAAATGTAATCAGCAAATCAAGCAGATAGAAATCCGCAAACCTGATTATTATGTGAAACAACTTGAACGGTACCAAAGACCAATGTTCAAGTGTCAATCAATTTATATCAACAACCAAAGGTTGGATTATCTAATTGATTGAACTACGCACAACCTGTGATATTTCAATTATATAAACAAATATAATGCGGAAAAGAAATAACACAGACACCAGAAATTTTGTTAACGAGGAAACCGCAAATGCATAAAAACCCCGGGACCTAGTCCAGATTTGAACACCACACTGTATTAAGTCGCTACAGACACTAGCCTACTCCAAGTTAACTTCGGACTGGAATGTAGTTGAGCCCTAACCAATCTCACACTGATTAAGGTACAGTCGCGTTCCTTACGCCTCTGAACCCCAGCAGGACTCTATGCACTTGATTCCCTAAGCTGATCTCACCCACAACTAAGAGTTGCTACGACCCAAAGTCGAAGACTTGATGAACCAATCTGTCTCACACAGAAAAGTCTATTGAATAGATAAATCTGTCTCCCACATAAATACCTATGATTTTTGTTCCGTCTTTTGATAAATCAAGGTGAATAGGAACCAATTGATACACTACACTTACATTCCTGAAGAACAACCTAGTAATATCAATCACGTCACAATAATCTTAATCGTATGGTAGCGAAACAAGATATTGTGGAATCACAAACAATGAGACGAATATGTTTGTGACTACTTACTCACAATAA
Source organism: Papaver atlanticum (assembly GCA_023531105.1). Taxonomy (NCBI): domain Eukaryota; kingdom Viridiplantae; phylum Streptophyta; class Magnoliopsida; order Ranunculales; family Papaveraceae; genus Papaver; species Papaver atlanticum. The sequence goes on along the minus strand of JAJJMB010001096.1, from coordinate 1,807,682 downwards.
TTGCTATTCCAAACCCTAGTTATCCTTCTTAAAGCACAAGAATAAATTCTATAAGAAGTTTCCTAGACATCGTAGAGCTTTCTCAAGGCATCTATTGAGAATTCCTTCTCATTATTGAAAAACCCATTGATTATGGGGTTGTTCAATTCCTCCAAATCTTCAGAAATATCAGTTAACTCACTAAGTTCTCTTTTTAGTCCACACAAGGTGTTCTTTGTTAGAGACAACATATGTTCATAGTGAGCTATCTTTTCTAAAGAGAAAATGATTTGATATTTTAAATCATTTCTTTTGTTGATGAAATCCTTCACCATACCTCTAAAGTTATTATCAAAATGACAAACAGACAAGAGGCAGTTAGAGGAAGAACCTTCGTCATTATTTATAGATCTTTCCTACTTCTTCCTTGAGGATTTGATAAACAAAGATACACATCAATTGCTTCAACTGTATCCCTTTTTGTGGCACCTCTAGTTATAGGAGCCATGAAACTGTATCTTTCAAAGATAAAAGAAATGAAGGGCATTTTGATCACAAATGAATATAAATAGACCAATGGACAGCCAAACCCTAGAAGGACTTTGAAAAAGTCTTTTACGGTTCATGATCCATAACCTATTTTAACAAAGAAGATATTTTCTTAACATTTTTTTTTTTTTTAACAATTATACAAAACTTGAGCAACCTTGATGCAATCTTCATTTTCTCAAGATAAAGATGAGGATGCAGACGTCACTAGTATTAGATAGTGACGGAGTGAGCTGAATGCTCACATCTTTTATCACATAGTGACTTATCAAGGTTTGTTGTATAAACAAACTTCTTACCTTGTCTGAATCTGATTCTTTTAGATTTCTTCTTGTCTTCAGGAGTACCCTGTTGATTACCCAAGGCTAGATTCATTCTTTGCATGTCATTTTGAAGTTTGGCAATCCTTTTGTTGTTCCTCTTGAATTTCCAACACTTATCTTGGACATGATTTGCATTTCCACAAAACGAACAAATCAAGTAAGATTTATTGTCCTGCTTATTTGCCTCATGAACAAACCGATTTTATAACATAACCTACTCAAGTATGCAAACGGGTACGCATACCTAAGTGGCTGAACTTAGTTTGGGTTCGCCAGTATGCGAACGAGTACGCATACCTTCCAAACTCAGTTGAATTTCCGGACGTGAACTTACGCTAGTACGCATACGGGTATGCATACTAAGTTCCCGGACTTTCATTAAACCAACCAGTACGCATACGGGTATGCATACCATGGTTCCCGGACTTGGAATAACTTGCAACAGTTAGCATACAAGTACGCATACTGTGCTATATCCAATCATGGTTAATTGTTCTAAACTCCTAATTCAATCATTGAAACATTCTTGGAAGACGACAATAGCTGTCTCACACAAACTATTAGCTTCAAAGCAATTTTCAAGTGATTGATAGATCAATACGAAACATTCCGAATCTACATCAAATGACTGTCTCACACAAATCATGTAAGATGTTACCAGACGATTTTCACATGATCATCTTTTGACTTTCGTCAAGAATATAAGATGAACTTGGTTAAAGCGAAAGCTGTGCAGTAGCACTTGTGGGTTTGTGCTGGAATTGAGAAGGAATTGGAAGATTCTTACAAGGAATGTGGTGTAAGTTTGATTGAATGGGTTTTGGTAGTTTACAAAGGTTTTGAGTCTGATGCCATGAGTTTGTGGTGGTGCTTGTCTGCCTAGTTGAAGAGTCAGTAATTAAGATTAGCAATAGAAGATGTGTTGTTGCTGTTGATTGAGCAAATGGAGATGCAGTACTGTCGGTGTGGGTAGTGGATTGAACTGGAGTTTGTTCTGATGAAGTCTGGTGGTTTGCAGTGGTGATATGTGAAAGTGCAGATCAAGGTGTTAAAGATGGTGAATTGACTTTGAAGAATGCAGGATCTTAAATAACCCATACAATGTGGGACTAATAATCCCAACAATATATTTTCTACTGATGGGCAAATCACCATTAGGAAAGGTAACAACTTGAAATTGTTGAAATCGCGAGAAGCTACATATCAAAAAGCAAAAAAGTCAGTCCATCAAAAGCTTGTTGAGGTAATTATGTTTTAACCGTGTTCTGCTGGTGTTGGGGATGCGTTTATATTGTACTACATGTGTTAATCAGTTATCAGCTTCACGTTTTAAATTTGAAATATTGGTCAACCAGGTACACGTATTTACTGACATTATATTGCCTGTTACAGAAGCAGAAGAGTTTACAAAATAAGGTGCAGGAAAGAAGGAAACGGGTGGTTAGGAAACCAAAGGTTATTATGTTTCTATTCAATTCTTCTGGTACAAAATTTTGACTACAATTTTAGATGCAAAGTCGAAAGATTTGAAACTCAAATAAGTCACACCAAGAAGAATGCAAGCTCTGCGGCGGGGAATCGAGAGATGAAGACACCTCTAGTGTGTTTGCAACTTCGCTGGATGATGAGGAACTAGAGCTCAGGGAATTACAAGGACCAAATCCACCAATGTGTTCTGCTTATTTGGCTTCTAATGGAATTCATAGTTGTTCACTTTGTAAAGGTTTGGAATTAATCTGATTTTGGTTAGTTATATATATACAATTGCTGTTCACTTTGTAAAATTTTGTTTAAACTAGTTTAGTTTTTATTATCACATAAATAGCATGTTAATATTTAACAAGCTCTCTTCTGTTTATCCAGATTTGCTGCCTAGATTTCCTCCAATTTCTGTAAAGATGAATCTACCTTTTCTAATGCAACCTTGGGTTTCTTCGACGGAACTTGTTAAGAAACTGTTTAAGGTTTGTGTTTGTTATGCACTTCCTGTCTTGCTATGTTTAGATTTTTTTTTTACTGTAAACCTGCACATGAACAGTTACTGTTTATTTACTTTATAGACTTCATCGTCTCTTGGTTCAATATAACATCAATGATTATTTTGTGTATAAACGTATTCAACACCTAGCATTCGTTCATAAATGATCATATTAAACCTGGCATAGAAGCCGTTTACACACGTCTCTAGTCGACGGTATTTAACTTCAACTGACCATCATATTCAATTCTTCGGTTTAAACGGTTGTACAACACCATAATGAAAACCTTCTCTACCTTAGATTAGTTTCATATACAGAAATAAAGTTAATCAACAATCACTACATAATTGGTTGTGGTGTTAGCAGTACTCGTGATGGCAATGAGAATAGTGTCGGATAAACTAATTGTTTAGATTATTTACTGCTGTTTAATCTGATACGTTTTTGTTACGTACTTTCTTTATCGATTGATGGGATTTTAGCCAATATTTTTGTTCATGTTACATTTAGTCACTGTTCTGAAAATACTAAAACACACCGCTAACCTGAAGGATTTTCTGTTTTGTCTTGAATAGGCTATTCGCTTCTTGTATACACATGCAGTTACTGAGTTACAGTTGACATGAGCCCGTTTACTCTTGATGAGTTTGCCCAGGCATTTCATGATAAGGTCTTTTCATACTCTCTATATAACCAAAAATCTTTGTCAGTACTTTCTGATTCGGACATGCAAACTCTAAGCGTTCCTTAATCTTTAGGATTCCGTGTTACTTGGAGAAATGCAAGTGGCTCTTCTCAAGTTTCTTCTATCAAATGTTGAGGCACAGCTTAGTAGTGGGTTATATTCCCATGCAAGCAAAGACAGCAGGTTTCTAGCATTTCTTCACTATGTGAGTTTACTCTTTCTGTAGTCACAGACTATCAAAATTACTTTAGTCGACTAATTATCATACGATACCATTTAGATGGCGCTGCAAATTAATTTTTTGACTATGTTTATTAGCTTATATGGTCTTTTGTTAGACATACTATATGGATTGTGATGCACTAAGATTGGATAGAGATTTCGTAGAAAAAAGGTTTGTGAGCATAAGAGGATAAACAATTACCATTAATGATGCGTGCAGTAAAGGCATCCACTAAGCCTGGATAATATTGGTAGTGTACGCTACTATATATGCCAGAACTATATTTAAATGAGCTAGATAGCATGTTGTACAACATATACGAATATCGGCTGAAGGACTAATGTAGAATGATGTGGCTGAAAACAACTTATTTTTTCTTTTTGGGCTGAAGAACTGATTATAAAGTATTTTAGTCTGTCTTCTTTTTCTGTGTTCATTCTGTTTTTTTGCTGTTCTGTTCATATAATATTCTTAATTATGCTCTATAGTCTGTGGCTCACCTGAGCTGAGGCTTTTCGGGATTCATTAACTCAAAATCCTAAATCGCATTACATTGTTGAGTCTAAAATTTACTCCCTTTACGGCCAATCTATGTTTGTTCAGAGTCCATAAAACAAAACTCTCTGATTTATAACCTAACCGTAAGAATCGGTGGCTGCTAAGCGATTTAAGATGTCTGTCAAGTCACTTTAGCCTTTAGGCATGCACGTGCAGTATAAAAGTTCAATTTTCAGTTTGTATTTTTCTGAAACTGATTTGCTGCTCATGTTTCATAGGCGATGACTGGGAACATGAAGAAATATTCACTGATGATTATGAAGTTGTTGGTAATGATCCCGAGGAATGAGAAGATTTGGCTCCAGAAATTCCTGCTCCCCCAGAAATCAAGCAGGTTCACCTCCATTTTATATCTGCTGCAATCACTTTGGCATATTATACATTACTCTTCTATACTCTATAGCAGCATATCTTCCTGTTGGAAAAGATTTTAAAAAATAAATTATAGTAGTCCCCTGAATTTCCACAGAGAGTTAAATATATTGACCTGGAAAATAATTTTGTGCTGGGTAAAAATAATGGTTATGATGTCTATTACTTTCGACTTTAAATCTTATCTATTGTGTTTTAAAGTAATCGCTAGATTAGACCTTAGCTGGAGCTATACATGTAAATGTTATGAGGAAGCAGTTCAACTCGGATCCTTAGGCTAAGTTTTATGGGCTAGATTGAAGGTGCTAGATTAGCAGTTAAGTGTTGCAATTCAAAAAAAAAGTGTGGCCTAAAAGTTAACATTAGTTCTCTCCCCTACCAGTTGCTAGCATGTGAACTAGCAGCTAGATAGTTTCGCTGAATGATTCAGCGCAAAAAAAAACACCTTTTCGCTAAATGGTTCAGCGCTGGGCGATATATCTTTTAATCAGACGGCTGAGATTTAAAGCGTTGAACCATTCATCGCTGGGCGCACGCTAGATTAGCAGTCCACGTCAGCTAGGACTACCTCCTAAGTCTTATGGGAGTGCTAATCTAGCAGCTAGATTAGCATTCCACGTCAGCTGAGACCACTGCCCAGCGCTGTTTTGTTCAGCGCTTTAAATTTCAGACGTCAGATCAAATTTTGTGATTTTTATGATCTGTGTGATATTTGCGAGCGCTGAACGGTTCAGCGCTAAGGTCACTTTTTGAACGCTGAACCATTCATCGTTTCAATCTCGCTGCTAGTTGAACTGCGAGCACATGCTAGGAGAGAGAACTAGTGTTAACTTTTAGGCCACATTTTTTTTTGAATTGCAACACTTAACTGCCAATCTAGCAGCTCAATCTAGCCCATAGGACTTAGCCTTATAGTCATAGGAGCTGCAGGTTAAAAAAACACATTACATGATTGGTGTTATGGATGATTTTGGAAGTACCATACTGTCAGCATGAACTGGGTGGTGAACTGGTAATCACTGTGTAATGCACTCTGATCTGCTTCAGATAAATTAATAGCCAGTAATTTCTCCTTGGGGATTGCATGGATATTTAGGTTTAGGATGTAGGCACAGAATCAGTTTATATTTAGGTGCAGAACTCTGCCGGAACAACAGCCAGCTGCAACTGTTTTTTTGATCTGAAAATAAATTTGCAACAGATATAAACGAAGGAAAAATATTCGTTGCACAAATCACCTGAAATGAGCAACAGATATAACTGCAACCAAACAAATAAAACGTTGACAAAAAACCAAAATGGGACCCACAAAAGTGTTAATATTAATAATAACCGTTGCAAAAATTAAATTATACGTTGCACAAATAAGAAAAATAAACCATTGCACCAACAATTGTGCAACGTTTATAAGCGTTGCTCAAAATAATTTGTGCAACGGATAAAATGCGTTGCAAACCAATGCGCAACGCGTTTTACCAACACTTATTATCCGTTGCACAAATTATGCGCAACGTTTATAAACGCCACAAAAAGGCTGTTTTGGTGTAGTACATATAGCTATTACCAACGATTTTCATCTTGCAATGTTTTTAGATTTATTCATTTAAATTCTAAGTTATTTGGAAGATGATTTTGCAGTATTAATCTTTATTGGTTTTATATACTGCAAAAATATGTTATGAGATATGTGTGTTTACGTCCGTGAACTATGATTATCTTATATATTCAAGTTAAGTCTATTATGTCATTATGCAAATTTTGATAAAAGATAGAATGAACTTTTGAATATTCCGCAGTATTGATCTTTCCCTAATCCACTTCTATGTGAAAGTACTGTATGGCTCCTTAAGTTTTCTTATGTTAAGCATTTCCGATCAAATTAATCTATAAGGTCTTCTTGTGGTTAATTTATTCGAGTTTTCTTGATACAAATTCATGTTTCATGTAATTTGTTAATGTCCAAAGAAATCCTTCTTTTCTTGTAAAAGTAAGGTCACTCTTGTTGTTCTTTCGGGAATGACATTTTATGGGGGAGAGTTCTTAATTGAACTTGTGCTTAATTTCCAAATCTTTGTAGGGAGTGTGGCTGTGGAATATTGTAGGAGTTATCTTGTATCTTTATAAACTCCTTGATGAATACACTAAGTTTTGACTATGTGAAATCATCGAAACCAAGTTGATATGTTCTCTTTTAGTCATGAATTATCTCTTTGAGAATTTCATTATGATCCCGTTAGTTTTCGTACCTTTGCAAATTTATATTTACAAAAAGGGGGGAAATTATTTTGTAGTTCACACTACATACATATGGTTTACGGATCATTATGTAAGGGGGAGTGGTTTTCATTGTGAGATGGAAGTATTGACTAAGGGGGAGTGATACATATCACCGTAGTATTATTGTCAAAGTTGTGATACAATTAGACTTTGATGCTGTGTAATAATACTATGACACTGTATAACAATAATTGAGAACAAATGTTTTTTTATTTTTATGGCTACGGATCTTCAACAACAATGATGCTGAGTTGAACACGTTCACAATCACTGAAGTACTTGGAGTGGCGAAGAATTCAGGAATGTTGAAGAACCAAGGAAATCAAGCATGTTGGATGAGAAGCTACAAAGTTTATTTGTTTTGTAATCCATATGTATTGATAGTTTTGTCACTAAAATTGACAAAGGGGGAGATTGTTAGAGCACTGCTCGTTCGAACTCGTAAGTGTTGCTATCTCAAGCTTGTTTGTCAAGTTTAGTTGATAAAAACTATAAGTCTTGATTTCTAGTATACTTATAGCTATGTCTTGGATTAGGATAGAATGTGTAGTTGAGCTTTAGACTTCACGGCATTCATCGATTGAAGACGAAGATCTACTGAGGAGAGCTTGGAGGAACTTCATCAACAAAAGGTATGTGGAGACTAAAACTTATCTATCACTTAGAAGTTTATTATATTCTATCTCATATTGAGACTAAGTCGTATAGTTATATAGACTTTTATATTATACATATTTGATATTTCGAGCCGAGTTTAACTCGCTTATATATTTCTCGAAATATCTGTTGGAAGCTTTTTGCTTTTGCTACGTTCATCATTATTCTTGACGAGTTTAGTTGGAAACAATTTATTTGTTGGAAACTAAATAATAAGTCAAAAGATTATCATGTGAAAATTGCCTTGAAACATCTTACATGATTTGTGTGAGACAGTTAGGGCTGCCAACGGGTCCCATTGGGTCCGGGTAGTTCCGATTCCGGGTCCTAAAGGTTCCGGGTCCGGTTCTCAATTCTGTGGACCCGGAACTGAACCCTATAAATATGAGGGGTAATTATCTGGTCCGGGTATATATCGGTTCTTTGTGGGGAAGCCCTTATGAATTTCACCGAGTTTCTCACTTTTTGTATTTCTTCTTATATTTGAAGCATTCCATAATCAACAATAATAGCTATTACATGAGCAGAACACCGAACTTGGAACAATTCCCCATCTAAGAGAAATCCATTATTTGGCTTTAGTTTGTCAAGAAGTTCACGTACCACTACCTCGTTGGTTGAAGCATTATCCAACGTAATTGAACCAATCTTCCGATCTATATTCCAATCTAACAACTTAACTGACAGCACCTTATCAATTTTGGCTCCAGTATGCTGCCCATCAACAATGCTAAAGGATAATATTATTTTTTGAACTCTCCATTGGTCATTAATATAATGGGCTGTCAAAGCCATATAACCTTTGTTCTGACTATTACAAGTCCGCATACCAGTAGTAAGGCTTATGCGGCTCTACACCTTACTAAAAGTCTCATACAAAAGATTCTTTTCGTGATAATAAACCTTCATACAATCTGACTTAGCAGTCGTGCGCTTCACAAGTTTAAAGGTGGGTTGTAATGAAGCCAACACCTTTCTGAATCCAACATTCTCCACCATGGAAAAAGGAAGTTCATGCAAAATAATCATCCTTGCGATAAGGTCACGAGTTACTTCTGGAATGAACTTGAAGTCATAAGCAGCTACAGCACCGTCTCCTACCTCAAAAACCTTCAAGAGCATCTGGTTAATTTTCCATTGATTTTTTTTAATTCAGTACATGATGTGATTTTAATTGTTGTAGAAAAAGTGGTAATAAGATTCGTTCAACTCGGACTTGTGAAGAATAATTTTTAGACTTAATTAAGAAAACTAGAAAACTCAAAATAATGTTTTTGTCAAGATTATAAAAAGCACTGAGACTCAGGATTCCACCAAATTCCATTCATGTGATTCAAATAATAATTCCAATCAATTATAGCTCAAATATTAAAAATATGGACTCTTATTCTTTGCCAAAAGTAGATTTTTGAAAAGCAATGACTGTAAATCAAAAGCATGATGTATCAAAAATACATTGACCAAGCATACATCATCAAACAATATCACACCCATTCAATAAAAATCATAAATCAATGCAAATAGTCATAAAAGAATTATTAGAATTACCACATGCGTGAAATAGGGCTTCCTCCGTCATCCCAGTGTTGGGGTTTAGCTCATCACGCCGAAAACATGCTCAAAAGATAGAAACATGGCTTAAAAGGTGTTTTTATTGAATAAAAATAATAATACAGCGAATCTACAACGCTTTTATGGCGTTACAGAAATCACCGATACAACTGAAGTGCTGTTAATAAACGATAAATCAGTTCTGTAGTTGAATATAAGACTGCTTCTATGATGGTCCGGTGTGGGTCGAAGTTCTTCGTGTTCTTCAGCAGCAGCAGCAGCAGCGGGTTTCCTGCAACTTTGATTTTTTCGGCTCTGTGGTGTTCTAAACTTCCCCTAACTTTCGACACCTCTTCTATATGACCCAACCAACCTATTTATATCAAAAAGACCGATTAAATCTCTTCAAAATCTTCCAAAATCTCTTCCTTTCTCTTCACGGCAAAGTTGCGGCAATTTCTTGTTTTAGAATTTCCATGCGTTTCTGAGCTTTCCTTTTGATTCTAAACTCTTCCTTAGATAGATATCAAACTTTGGGAAGGTTTATAGCACTTTAATCTCTCTAAAATTTCCTAAAATCGGTCACACACGTGACTTTCCATATTTTGCTGTTGAGATAAAAATCCGTCGATTGAGCCCAGTTTAATCGATTTCAACACCCATGTTAGATTCATAGACCCATAAGGAGTCTACACTATTAAAATAAGAGGTTTAATCGACCTCAAACTCCTCCAAATCACTACCACCAAAACTGCCAGAAACGTGTATATATTTTGGTTTTGGTTTCCCGCCAAAATTTAGAATTTGAACGTGAAGGGGTAAGCTTACCCCTTATCCAGTGGTCGCCCCTTATCCGTTGCTGGAGTCCGCATAACACTCGTCCCTTGGGTTGCATTTATCAACTTTTCGAGCCAATTTCGCCGCAAAAGTTTATTTCTCCAAAAACACCTACAAAGAGATAAAATACCAAAATAAGTACAAAAATGGGTACTAACAATATACACAATAGAGATGAAAATAGACACATAAATGCGTATATCAGTACAACTTCTCAAATGTTTGCTCAGACTACTAGTCCCGTTTTCACTTCTCGCACCAAGTACTGCAGGACAGTGCTTGCATTTTCCACTAACCACAACCCCATCTTCATATATCATCTCAAGTCATTCCATGCCTCTGAAGTTCTTTTACGCTATTGCGGAACTGGTAGAGACGTATCCATAGCCATAGTACTAGAATCACCAACTGTAATTTCAATTTATGGCACCACAGCAGATTCAACAACTTCATTCCTCTTGCGCTTCAAAACTGGAGCTTTTGGAGGCTTAGCTAAACTTGGAGGTACAGCTACTCCACTTCCTTTTCTTTTTGGCATATTGATTCTGCAAGGGAACAACAACAACGATAAGTTTCGAAAGAAAAAAAAGAAGAGAATCGACAAAAGCAACAACTTCATATGCACCCCTAGTTATAGAGGGTTACTTAGAAGCATAAGAAAAGAATCGGTATACAAATACTTTGGGCAGGATGTTAGCAGCTCATATTCGACAAGAGCTTTAATGTAATATTAATAAAAAAAATTCGTCTAATAACTCAAGCATAATGATGTGTGTCGTAACCACAACAAATTAATCGAGATGTTTCCCACTAATTAACTGGTAATATAGCGGTAGTAAGAGATCGTTCCTACAGAGAGCTGTGTAATTGATAGGTTATTTAATTCAGCAAAATAATAAAAGACAAAGGGGGCTTGTTTGATTGAAGTAAAATAAAAAGAAATAAATAAGAAAAGAAAGAGATGATCAAGGAATCCTTCGCCGTTACCAAGCGATAACTGGATTAGTATACTTATCTATCTTCGTTAAAGCCATTCATCACCAACCGTAGAATAACATCTAGATCAGTGTTATCCCCAAAACTCCTTCTACCACTGAATACAGAAGTTCTCGACTACCAGATTCTATTCAACGAACCACCAAGTAGTAGATCACTCAAGGTGTAATCCAATCGAACGCCTTAAGCTTTGTGAATTTAGGTTGATCCCAGTAGTTGAACTCTTAGATCAAGGTCCATTTGATGATGTTGTTTTCACTCGCAATTGCTCCACAGAATCCCTCTGCAAGGTCTCGCGATGTCTACTTGTGTAGAGAGTCAATCGACGATTACTTATCTCATAACTTCTACTAGCAATAGAACAATCAATAGACTAATCTAGTATGCATCCCAAATCAATCTAAGAATCACTCATAAACATTAGATATGGTAAATACAAACGATGATAATAAAAACTATGAACAAACTTGTATAATAATAAAGCTTCATGCTTAGAACATTGAATTCATCCTCAATCAATCAAAGGTTTAGCTACTCATATTACAAAAGAATGGGTTCCCCTTAAAGGGGTAAACCCTAGGTTTTGATATGGAAGTTGTGATATGAGTAAAAGAGATATCTTCTTAAGGTTATGGATGTCGTCCAAATATGTCCATTTCGCGTCCAAATATGTCCCAGAAGTTGTCAGGTTCGGCTCATAACTTGTCGACCTTTCCCGGACGAACCTGACAAGTGAAATTCACTCCAGGCGAGTGTTAGGTTCGGCTCACTTGATTAAATTGCTTTTGAGCCGAACACTCTCCTGTATACTCTTCGAAAATATTGATTTTTAAGCTCCAGGTTCGGCTGACTCGAGCTGATGAAGTTATCAGCCGAACCTCTCTCTGTAACTTCAAGTATCAACCTTGTTTCGCCTATAACTTCTTCGTCCGAACTCGGAATAACCTCATTCTTTTTGCGTTATTTTCGTATTCTCGTTCTATTCAAGATGTATTAAGAAATCCTAGATTTGAATGAGTTGAATTTGGTCCTTGGCCCTTCTCCATTGATAGTCTCCACTTTCTTGTTCATTTAAGCACTTTAAATCTCCTTTTTGGATGATTCACCTGATATGACACACAAACTAGAAAATAATCATAATAACAAGTAATATGCAAGAATTATAGCTAAAACAAGTATGGAATTGGCATTCTAAACATGTAAATTAAGCACTTATCACATAACCTTAACTAACTACAGAGACTCAACCTTTGAAAAATTATCTTCGTAGCTCAAGAAGAATGGGAGGCACAACTTCGAAACCTGTGCAGCAAAAAACACTTGTTGTAAGATGCAATACAATAGGACTTTGAAGCAAGCAGTTCTTGTGTTTAACAGCACGATTAACAAATCTAGTTCATTTACCAAAGCCAAAGAATACCCACTAGAAATCATTATATCGCTATATGGGTTACCTCTTACCATAGTGGCCGATGACTACCACTCTACCAGCTGATTTTAACAAGCATGGAGCATACATAACAAGAAGGGAAAAAAACCATTGAAGCAGAAAAACAAACAGCTTATGGAACATCCAAGCAAACTTTTCCATTTATGACTCTATAATAAATTTACTAATAACTCATCATCAGATTCATCACTCATGTGACGATTCTGGACTAGGTCCAGATTCATCATCTCAATAAATTTACTTGTACCTCAAATAAGAATAGTCGGATCAGAATGACATGCATAGCAACAAATCCAGATAAAAAAAATACTTAATTGAAAACCCATTTCAGAATTTCCCCAAAAGAAAACCCAATAATCAACTCAAGTCATCAATAGATAGTAAGTATTAACACCTAAACAAGTGTAAAAATGTAAAATCCCCATTTCAGAATTTCCCTAAACAAACTGAAAAACCATAAATAGATAGTAATTAATTATACCTTTAAATGATTCAATTTATAACGTATTTGAGAATTGATTATCGATCATTAGTCATGAGAGAATTGATTATTGCAGACTGCAGTCGCCAGTCAGAAGAAGAAAAAAGATAGATCTGGCTAAAATGAAACCTGAGCTGTGAAAGAAGAATATATATTGACCGAATCTTTCCCTTAGTTTACAAAATTAGCCTTAGAAAATAACGGCTATTACAATACCCGAGACCCGACAGTAAATGGTTCCAACCGGGTATACCTGTTAAGACCTGAAAAGCATTAACGGGTGCAGTTTTTGGACCTGGACCCGGACCCGATTGATCCGATTTCGGGACAGGTCCGGGTATTCGGGTACCGTTTGGCAGCCCTAGAGACAGTCATTTGATGTCGACTCGGAAAGTTTCGTATTGATCATTCGATCACTTGAAAATTACTTATAAGCCAATGGAATGTGTGAGACAGCCATTGTCTTCTTCTAAGGATGTTTCAATGATTGAAATGGGAGTTTAGAACAATTAACCTTTGTCTGGATACAACACAGTATGCATACCAGTATGCAAACTGTTTTGTATGATTCAGGTTTGGAAACCTTTTTGCATACCAGTATGCAAACGGTTTTAACTGTTAAAGTCCGGGAACCAAGTTTACATACCAATATGCGAACGGTTCTACCTGAGTTAGGTCCGGGACGGCTGTTTGCGTACCCGTTTGCAAACGGCTGGACAAGACCAAGTCCGGATACTATAGTTTGCGTACCAGTTTGCAAACTTAGTTGGTTAAGTTCTAAAATCGGATTAAGTATGTTTTCATACTCATGAACAAATACATTAATAAATTAAGGAATACAATCTTTGCAAACTGTTTGTACCCAAAACTACTTTTAGGCACTAAACACGATGAAATTGATGATTTGATATGAAATTAGGGCTAGAAAACGATAAATAAAGTAGACAAAGAATTTAACGTGGTTCGGCAAGTGTTGCCTACCTCCACGGAGGAATCCCATAGGGAGAGTATTGTATTGATATGAGATTACAATAGGTATTGTATGGTTAGCTAACCTAGGATTCCATATCCTATTAGGGTTTAGGATACATGTATTTATAGTGTTTATGTAACCCTAATTTTGATACAAACTTCATGTGCAAGCAACTTGGGCGCAAGACTTCTGGAAACTTCTGGAATCTTCTATCACGGTCCGGCTAGACGGGCATGATTACGGGCTTTCCGTGTATAAAATACACGATACAAACATCGCCCCCTCTTAACCTCCAACTTGTTGGGGGTTAAGAAGTTTGTTTTTCCTTTTACGTCGATCATTGATGCCGTCACTCACCCTCAAGCGTGAGTGGAGATATTACACAGACGCCCCCAAGGGACCCCAACTGTGATAACTTGCAATAAATTTGCTCACATTCTAGGCGAGACTTTTTTCCAAGTATTGGACTTGTGGTGCTCGAGAGCTAGTCAAGACTTGAGTAAAATGTAGTGTGCTTGCGGCTGGGGTAAGGCTTTTTGCTCGCAACGTTACGAGGCTTTAGCGCTCGCTACTCGGGCAGGCTGGCTGTATTGCTTGTGTTGATTACGAGTCTTTGGACCAATATCGGGCATTGGGCTCGTGGTCGAGACGAGACTTTGTGCTTGCCAATGTGCAAGTCTTTCATACTCGTGTGCAAGACGAGATTTTATGCTTGTGATAAAAGCAAGACTTATGTGCTCACATGCAAGGTGAGGCTTTAGGTGCTTGCGAAGTGATGCTAGGTGATAGACGCATTTATGTGTCTATTTTCATCTCTATTGTGTATATTGTTAGTACCCATTTTTGTACTAATTTTGGTATTTTATCCCTTTGTAGGTGTTTTTGGAGAAATAGGCTTTTGTGGCGAAATTGGCTCGAAAAGTTGTTAAAGGCACCTGGAAGGACATTGACTATTCAGCCTCTCATTTTGGATAAGGGGTAACCCATTTCCAGGCATATGCTAAGCACAGACCGAAATTGGATAGGGGGACACTTTCTTCACGTTTTGAAAATGAAAATTTTGGCAGGAAATTTTGCCGCAGTGAAGAACAAAGTAAAGATTGCGATTTTGGGCTAGTTATGAAGAGATTAAAGCTCTGATTTTTCTTGGGCTTGCTTCTTAACCCTAAACAGGCGAGGTAAGGGTGTTGGAATGGATCCAAATTGGCTGGAACCCGGATTGGAGGCGAAACAGGGTTGAATAATATCACGGGTAATTTTATGGTTTATTTTTGGAAACAAGCGTGAAGAAGAGGAAAGAAACTCTTTTGAGAGATTTGATTCTATCACAGAGAGAGTTTGGACAGCTTGGATTGACTGAGGAGATGTGTAGCTGATGAGAAAAAGGAAATTTCGTAACTTGAAGAGAAAGGAAAAACCAAAGATATTCTCGAATTTTCTTGGCCCTATGATGTATAAAAGAGTTGGTTCGAGTCCTAGGAGGGGAATGAACACTTTGGGGGAAGTTTAGAGCCTTAGAGAAGCGGAAAAAATCAACTGGAGGAGAACGCGTTTTGCTGCTGCTGTTGCTGCCGGAGAAGAAGAAGAAGAACATAAAAACGCCCATGTTATATCGGATATCGGATATTAAGCAAACGGATATAGCCTAATCCGATTCCGATATGTTAAGGAAAAAATATCCGATAAATATCCGTATCCAATATCCGGTAAAACGGATAAACTCCTATAGGATCTCGAATAATCGGAAATGGATTCCGGATATCGGACATATATTGACAAGCCTATATATGAGCCATATTCTATGACATTTTGATTTGAATGTAACATTAGTCTTTTCAATATCAATTATGAACATCAAATCTCTGATGTACCAATGAATTGATCATGGCATCACTCTGAAGTTTAAAGGTTCAGTTACAATGTTCGTTCTGGTTTTTGTGATATATAAATTGCTTTTACTATTATACAATGGCTAAAGGATTAAAATTATGCCCTGAAAGATCTTTTTTGATAGAACAGTCGCAGAAACTGTTGCCGTAACTTTCATATTCAATACCCTTTGTAACAATTCTTCCAACAGTTAGCTTCAGTTCGCAACAGTCTATTCCTTTGTAACAGTAGGTTCTGTAACAATTATATTAGTTACAGAATCAGCTGCTTTTACACTTTTCACTCTTTTAATCAACTGTTGAGCACCAAGGATGTATTTTGAGAACATGATTAATATGAGGAGCTAAACCCCTTAGCCGAGGCGACGGAGGAAGCCATTGTTCCATGAAAAGTGGTATAATTTTATTTTAATTATTTTTTGCAATATTTTTATATGATTATTTGCATAGAACTCATATAGGAAAATTGATTTTTATTGAGTAGTTGTGAGTTGTTTTGATGGAACATGCTAGGTTTTAAAACTTTTGATGTTTCATGCTTTGTGTTTACAACTATTACTTCAAAAATCTATTAGAGGCAAAATATTAGAATCACTTTAAAAGAAATAATTGCATGAATATTGATTATAGTTTATCACTTAATTGGTCAATGGTGGAATCCAGAGTCTCGGTGTTTTCTTTATATTTTTGATATAACTTATTTGAATTGTTGAGTTTAATTTAAGTCTAAAAAAAATCCTTCACAAGTTCGAGCAACGAATCTTTTTACCACTACAACTACAATAACATCAATTTTTGGCTCCGCCGACGCGGACTTGTTTTTAGGGTTTTAGATTTATTTTTATTTTTAGATTTATTTTTCTTTGTTCTTTTTTATGTTTCTTTGGGTATTTTTCTGTGTGCTACAGGTTTTGGAGTTTGGATCGAAAAGAAAAAGAAGTTGTCAAGGAGTTTGGTGATTTCATAAAGACTTGGAGCTAAAGCTTAAAGCGAAAAGAACGGAGGAAAGACGAAGATATTTTTTTAATTAATTAGATTTATTTATTTATTTAGATTTTATTTTAAGAAATTGTAAATAGGACTTTATTTTTGTAAATTTTTATTTTTGAACCTTTTTTATTTTTTGACATTGGACTTTGGACATTATTTTTAAACCCTACGGAAGGGTATATTTTTAAATATAAACTGTTTGCAGGGAAGGACGACGATTACGATATCGTCTCGGCCCCTCGGGTTCGCACATTGACACAGGAGTCAGTGGCCCGAGTCGACTACAGCGGTTCTTCGCCCGTCTGGTACGGGAGGTAAACTTTTAAACACCCGCGAATCCCCTGTCAGCGGGTTTACTGTCTTCCTTAAGGTGCATATATGCTGAGGAATTGAATACGGACATTTATTTTCCTAGTAAAGGGCAAGGCTGGGCCTTACAAGATAAGAGTTCGGATTTCATCACCGTTCTCTTCTTGCCCGCTTTAGGAAAACGATACCAAACGCGATCCCAAGCCTAAAATATTGATTAGAACGAGACCGATAAGGTAACGATCTTGTAGGAAAGTTGTTTGAAAGGACTGTATTGGGTATCTTGTTAGCCTAACTCAAAGTTCAGGAAGATTACTGTAAGTCGATTAGATCCGCCTTGTAACCCAGGGAAGCGTTGCCAAAGAGGTGGGGGTATCAAAGCTCCTCTGAGCTTCCCCTACTTCTCTTCGACTTACTTTATTCGGATCGTTCTAGAGAGGTTTGCTAAAACTATACCTAGTTGCCTCTTGGAAGGATAGAAGCTGGTCTAGAAACAATCTAAGGGAGCCATCATGCTTGTTGTTTGCTAGATTTTATAGGTTTGATTTGGTCGAGTCAGCCTTGTTTGTGATTGTGTAAAATTCCCTTGCAATTAATATTCAAATCCAAATAATTTTAATATTTATTCACCTATTCAAAAGGACGAGGATTTGTCTAGAGATATCCCCGTTTTAGACGATGTAGTATTTTCTTTTGATTACGAAGCCAATAATGGTATAGAGGAACGAGTTTATTCTGAAATTACTGTTTTATTGTCTAGTGTTTTAGAAACAATAGTCTTAGACAAAGAAAATGAACTCGTAGAGATGAGTGAGGATGAACTTGACTTAGAAGAATCAATTGCCTATTTTCAGGAATCTGATGACCTAGAAATTAAGGAGATTGTGACTAGTCTATCTAGAGACACTGAAAACTCTAAGTTTGGGGGTGATTATCATTCTCCATGTGCTTTAACTCTTAGAAAGGTCCCTCACTTGGGACTTGACATATGTGCCTCAACCATTTTAAAAGATTATCTTCAAACACGTTTTCCTGAACCTAGTGATGTCCATAAGGAAGTTCAGTTGTTAGAAACCCATCCTATGGTTGATGTGGTTTACCCAGGCTATGATACCCAGATCGATTTTGTTTTCCCACCAAAAACTTTTCTACCAATTGTGGGAACGTATGAGTTTAAAATGTGTCAGTTATATAGCTTTGAGACTACGCCTAAGTGCTTTAGGAGATTAGAATATACACATTTGATTAAGAATTACCATCACTTTCATTGTGGTCAACTTTGTAAGTCAAATCTGATTGACTTTAGGAATCCTCAATTATTCAGGTTATTATTGTGTGCTTCTAAGTTTTTAGTTGAGTTTTTCCAGACTCTTAAACCTGAACTTTTGGATCTTAGCTATGAGGAAATCTAACCCATGAAAATATTTTATATAGATCTTCATAGAGCCTGAACCCGAACCACAACTAGATGTAGTTGTCTTAAACAGGAAACTAGATAAGGGTATGCATTACATGTTCATTTTCTTGGCTTGTTGCAGGTTCCTTTTATTTGTGATAGCTTTATTTGGTTTTTATAAACCACAATTATTTCGGCTATTGCTATATGATTCGAGGTGACTAATCCTTTCTTAGTCTGGATGAAGACTTTAAACTTAGCACTTCTTGGGAGGTAACCCATTCTCATGCAACACGGTAATATCTTTCCTTAACTCTTTTGCTTCAAATGGTAACAGTTTCTCCTTGTTCATGCTTTTAATTTTATCTTTAGAACATTGAGGACAATGTTAGATTTAAGTTTGGGGGTATGGGAGAAACTTTTTAGTTGCATTATAAACTCCAGAGCCTAGAAATTTATGCCTATTAAGGATGGCACTAACCAATCTAAGTGGATGGAAGCATTTTGGTTTTAGAAGTTGAGGAACCAATCTGAGTGGATGGAAACATCTATATAGAGTCTATTCATAAAAGCACGGAGCTCAGGTGTTAGAAATAACATGATAGTTTCACCGTATCTCGGAATCATCTTATTACTTCTGTTTTTGTTTTTGCAAATTTTTATGTTGATGTATGCTGGGTTGAAATAGAGTGATTGAGTTACTATAAAAAAAAAAAAAAAGACCAGACCAATTAGACCAATCGGAATAAATATTAACACTTGGATAGCAATATGTGTGTGTTCTCCCTGTCTCCGTTGCCTAAACAAGCGTGGAATGCAGGATCCATGGGAATTACCATGTAATCTGCTGACAAGAAGCATGCGCTTGTATCCAAAAGATCTAATCATGTCGTTAAAAATAAATAAAAATAAATAAATAAAGGTTTATTATAAAGTCGACCGCTGGTTCCCTTGTATATGCCAGCTGAGTTGATGTAGATTTAGGATTGTCGACTACTGGTTCCCTTGTATATGCCAGTTGTGTTGATATTAGTCCAGACCAGTATCTCAATCCACTAGGTCATAGGTTCATCTTGGCATTGAAGTCCATTCGCAACCATCTACTTCTATATCCATCTTCTTAATCTATTCATGTGATTTGTTTGATTCCGGATATTGATGTCCATAGTGCGACTATCTGAGTAGAGCTCTGTCACTTATATATGAATTTTAGTATACTTGAGTGCAAACTCATATACATCAATTGGAATTTCGCATCAGGGTACTTCCTCCCGTAATCAATAAGTATGCCAACCAAGGAGATTCTTTAGTGCATTCCAAGGTTCTGCGTAGATAGCTAGGGTCTGGAGTAAAGGTTTTGTGGGTACACCTCTGGTAAACCCTCCCGAGATTATAACTCGGCCACTAGGGCCACCTAGGGGTTTAAAGGCTTGTTGCACATGCTAAGTGCAATCGACGATGCCTGCGACAGTGAGTTAGGATTTTATTTTGTAGTTTTGATTTGCTCGGGACTAGCAAATAATAAGTTTGGGGGTATTTGATAGACGCATTTATGTGTCTATTTTCATCTCTATTGTGTATATTGTTAGTACCCATTTTTGTACTAATTTTGGTATTTTATCCCTTTGTAGGTGTTTTTGGAGAAATAGGCTTTTGCGGCGAAATTGGCTCGAAAATTTGTTAAAGGCACCTGGAAGGACATTTGCTATTCGGACTCTCATTTTGGATAAGGGGTAACCCATTTCCAGGCAGCTGCTAAGCACATACAGGGATTGGATAGGGGGACACTTTCTCCACGTTTTGAAAATGAAAATTTTGGCGGGAAATTTTGACGCTGGCGGTACCAGTTTAGTTGACGTGTCATATGCTGACTAGTTCCTTTGTGAAGACGTGGCAACTGGTTGGACCGAACGTTCCGGACCGAATTGGACCAGTACTAAACCGATGTGTGAACCGGGTTGGACCATATGTGGACCAGAGTTGGACCGTTTCTGTGAACCAAAGATGGACAGATCCTATGGAAGAGATCCCATAGATCTGACGGATGTGAAGCAGTGAAGAGGGAGGTGTTTTGGCGACGCTTTCTGCAACAGAATCTGTTGCTTTCTGGTTCTGTTTCCGCCACGCTTTCTTCATCATTTCGCAACGGTTTCTTCAACCTTTGTAACAGTTTCTTCAACCTTTGTAACGGTTTCTTCAACCCTTTCGTAACAGTTTCTTCAACCTTCATAACGGTTTCTTCAAACTGTTTCGCAACAGTTTTCTTGAACTTCGCAACAGTTTCGCGTAAACCATAACCTTGTTTTTTTGTCGCACTTCTCTCACCGGAAAAACACGATCGTTTTACACGAATCCCCTTAGTTGGCGCCAATGTTTGTACCCAAAGTTAACTTGTAGTAGGCTAGTGTCTGTAGCGGCTTAATACAGTGTGGTGTTCAAAACTGGACTAGGTCCCGGGGGTTTTCTGCATTTGCGGTTTCCTCGTTAACAAAGCTTCTGGTGTCTGTGTTATTTCTTTTCCGCATTATATTTGTTTATATAATTGAAATATCACAGGTTGTGCGTAGTTCAATCAATTTGTAAATCCAACCTTTGGTTGTTGATATAAATTGATTGACACTTCTACATTGGTCTTTGGTACCGTCCAAGTTATTCTCATACCAATCAGTTCACGGATTTCATCTTGTTGATTTGATGATTGATTTGAGAAAGAGATATAACTCTTGGATATCTTTCCTTGATTGAGTCTGACTGTCTAGTTAATTCTCTTGGAATTATATTAGAGTTAGTCCATACAAATTGCCAAACGAAATATTGGGTGTGGTTGTTAGACCCCCGCTTTTTCACTTAAGTCTTATTGAACACCGCTAGTGCTTGTAAGTTCAAAGGTTTTCTTAGCCTCTATGGATTATCATTGTGCACGGTTCCATAACTCTTGACCATAGTGCATATTCTTCCGTGTAATTCCAGGGCGGAATTTCACATGCTTACATGAATTCATAACTAGAAATTTCATCTAAACTGATAAAGTGTTTACTTGAATTTCAATCAACCTTAGATTGTATTCACAACTATCTGTAGGATTGAAAATCTATAAATAGAGAGACTCCTGCAACAAGATTTCTTAATCACTCGCACTCTTGTGTTCTGGTTGCAAAGCCAAAGTCGTCCTCTATAACCTAAGTTTCTTTACAAAGATGGTTCTAGGTTCCGACTTTGAAGACTTCACTTAGGGATTCATGAAGCCAGATCAAATTATCTTTTACCTGATAGTTCTTATATCTGTATCTTGCTCTACTAGTTATTAATTTGAATTTCACGAACTTTAGATCAGAAACAAGATAGATAAAAATCACAAAGTTCTCTTTGTCTCAGACTTTGTGATTCCTCAAAATAGATATCTAAACTCCTCTTATATTTGTTTGGATTGTTCTCTAGAGGTAATTAGTAATCTAGGCTTCTCTTTGATAAGAGTATAAGTGTTACGGATCCATGAGGTTTGCTGGACTTTGTCTACTGCAAACAAATTTCCAAACCTAGATTGAAACGTATCAAAACAAAAAATCAAATAGGCTTGTCTGTTAGAGGAAAATAAGTATCAAAAGTCTTCACTGAGGTTAAAGCAACTCTTAGGTTGTAAAGGATGTCAGCTAAGGGCAAGGTAATATTCCATGTTACTCGCCGAGTCAGTGAGGGACCGGTCTGAGGCCCCAGTCAGTTGGGGTCTCGAGTAACTCGGTCAAACTAGAAATAAGAGGGAAAAAAAAAGATCAGAGAGTTGAGGAAGAACAATGGATGGATTAGCGGAGCATAAATTCTAGCTTATCCCTTCAACTCAGACAACCTTTTCAAACCTTAGATTCCAAACCCTTTTTTATTAATGAATTAAATTAAGGATCACTTTGAGCACCGACAAATAAATCCAATCACTTTTATTTCACAACTTGTTTTCTCAATCAAAAATGTTTGTCTTACAAAAGATAAGAGAATTCCTTCAAATTTGAGAGGATGATATTTACAAGAAATGTGGTAAAGGTCTGTAAATCAACTATCAGATCTTTAATTTGAATTAAAAAGGAAGTAGAAATGGAAATTTACAGATGAAGAAGAAAGGGGAAAGTTAAATAAGATGGTTAAAACCTTGAAATATTCTTATGTTATGTTTCAAGGAGTTGTGGGAGTAAATAAATCGAGAGGTTTTGAACAGCCGGATTGGGTGTTAAAAGATTGTTCTGGATACATGGATTCTAATTATAATTGGTTTATGTACAATACGTGACTTAGCGAGTTACCCCGGTGGTATCGGTCGGGATCAGGGGATCCAGCCGATCCGGGGTCGATCCCCGAGTTGTACAAAATTGGCTAAGGGAATCAAGTGCGTAGAATCTTGCGAGGTTCAAGAGTCATAAGAAACACAACTGTAGTTGAATTGCTCAGAGGGTTAATCCGGTCTCAACCACATGTCAGTCTAAAGTCTGATATTAGGATAATATTTGTAGTGGTTTAATACTATATGGTGTTCAAAGCTGGACGAGGTCCCGGAGTTTTTCTGCCAGTGCAGTTTTTGTTGTTAACAAAATTCTGGTACCTTGTGTTTTTCATTTTTCGCATTATATTAGGAATGGCACAAGTAATATGTAATCAATATAGATAGTTTAAGTCCTAATTGATTGAGATTAAATCAAAACTTGTTCTTGTTGAATTCATATCTTGAAAGATAGATTACAAGTCTCATACTTGTTAGAATTCAGATCTTGTACAATTCGGAAACAGACTAGATTGATCTTGGATATTGATTTTTGAAATCGTCCAAGAACTCTTATATACAATCAGATACACAGACCTTTGGTCTATAGATATTGATTTTGGAAGAGAAAGAGAAAAACTCTATGTACAATAGTATTCAAGGGTCTTTGCTTTTGACCTACTTGTGATTGTATTAGGGTTTTTTTCAAACTAGTTTCCAAAAGAAAAATATGGTGGTTGATGGTACCTAAAAATTACTCTTAGGCAAAACAATACACCGTTGTGGTACTTTCTTTAGGTTCAAAAATCAAAATCATACATGACAAGCCTAAACCAAGAAAATGGTCGTTCCGTCCTGCTTCGGTCACGAGGAGAGAAGAAGGTTGGTCTTAGGGGAGGGAAGCAGAGAAGTTGAGGAATCATAGTGGTGATAAATTGAGTATTCGTATGGTTGTTGTTTTTTCCGAAAAAGAGGCTAACCTCATAACATATATTGAGAAAGCCGATTTAGGTAATCGGAAACCTTACAGGAAGTTTTCAAGATCATAAAATAGTCGTACATATTGTAGTATCTCCACCAATTCTTGCCTATCAAATCTATCCGTTCAGATCTAAAAACAGTTTCAGAAATCCCTTTCTCTCGCAAAGGATAGGACCAACATATAGGGCCAAACTTATTTTGAAAATAAAACCAGCATGTGTCAAAGCACAAGGAAATGACTGGATCAAGTCCAACCTAATGTTCCTCAGAGCATATAAATAACATGAATTTGAGTTTTTTTAGTTTAGATTCCCTAGTGCAATCAAGGTAGCAATGACCCAACTAGTAGTAACAATATCCAAAATGCAACAGAAGTGTCTCAAATAGTAACCAGAGTGTCTCAAGTAGCAGTGGAAGTCTTCATCGGTCTTTAAGTGTCTGTAATGTAAAGTATCGGGCTGACTCGGCTTTGGAGATGAGGTAATAGTTGCTGTAGTAGATGAACTGGATGATGATCTTAAACAAGTTGTTGCAGTCTTTCTCTTCATTACTAATCCTAAAACAAGTAAAACTAAAACAACATATACTAACATAATCATCTTAAATACTAAATCTAAAACACGGTACGATGAAATCCTCTCAACACCATTAACAAAAAATATAACAGTTCTGGAAATATTTGGTGTAGTCGACGCCGATACAAAGGAGGTGGTTGAAACATTTATTTGCTATAAAATAAGAAATGAAAATGCTGATATGCTTTGTTTGCTTCTCTGCAGAAAAACCAAAAACATATCCATGAGGCAAACAAAACACAGACCACAACTAGCAGTCTACCGGGTCATAACTAAAATCAGGATCTCAGGATTGTTTTTAGAAAGCTGCTAGGAAACTTTCCTCCACGGAAAATAGTGAACTCGCTAGAAAATACAGTGGAACTTCTGTAACTGCCAGAGAAAATCGCAATCAATATTGCAGCAAAAGCCAATAAGAGCACAAATCCAAAAGTACAATGAAACTAAACAAGAAAACATACTAAAGAAACAGAAACTAAAATAGACAACAGATTCTATTCTTTTCGAGTTTCCATAAATAAAGCTAATCTTTTGAATTTGATTGAGTTAAGATTTGAAAAGGATTGTATGTCTAAATCTCTTCTCCCTGTCAGGATAAAAAAACATACCAATACCAAACAACTGATGAACTACCAGCATAATCATGAGATAACAACAAAAAAACTCACCGGAAAGACTAAAAGAGAGAGAACTAACTGAAAAATCAGTCAGACTAAAGAGGAAGGAGTGTTAGAGCATAGCTCGGTTGAACCCACCAAGCGTTGGTATGTCAAGTTTGGTTGTCATATTTTAGTGAACCAAAAATAATTTAAAGAGTCGCTTGATTATTTACTAAAGTCAACTTCGTATAGGTTAGCTAGAAAGTTATTAGGATATGAGACATACAAGTATTACTCGAAGTCTTGAAGAATGTGAAGAAGTAAAGAGCTACAACGACGACATCATCCTTCTTCTTGAGGTTAGTAATATTTTGACTTGAATTGTTTCATTCCTAACGTATCTTTCAAGTCGTGCTATATTGAAAACATAATTGCGAAGATGTGAATGATTATACTCTAGTTAGACGTAGTATTAAGGAATTACAATACGAAGTATAACGCCTATCTTTTGAACTTCTTATATAAGACATCGACATAATCGTATGAATGCTATTGTGATTATGTGTATGGGTATGGGTGAAGATTTCGTCCTAGGAAACAATGTTTTACATTCGTTTAAAGGAAGTACAATTCATAAACTTGTTTTATGAATCGAAAGGGAAATCCCTAGGCTTATTAGTATTGTTATTCATTGCAAATCTTTGGATTACCAATATGTGTGTTTAGTATAACCACTCATAACTTGTTTATGTATCTTGGTAAAACCATTCACAATGCCTGACTTATGTATCGGTATGACTTTTATTAGTGAAACCAATCTTAAGTAATCACCTGAGATGGTATGATCGATATTTGTAATTGGTGTGACCATTCCTAGTCATTGGGTAACCGATCCTAGAATTTGGTGGGACTAATCACAAGATGTGTAATCGATCCTTGTAGTAGGTTAACAAGTTTTAGTAATTGGTGTAACCAGTCCTATAACTTGTGAAACCGATCACAAGTATGTACCATAAATAGTGGTAACCGATCCTGGTACTTAGTTAACAAAGTTTTGGAAACTATTGTGGCCGATCCTAGTAGCCACTTGGAGGTAGAATCGAACTTGTGTTTGGTAGAACCGTCAAACCCATGAATGGTGATTGAATGTTTTTGATCAATCACATAGTTCTTGGAAATCATATGAACCAATTCTAAACTCGTTTGGAAGTGTGGCAAATCGGTTCCAAGATTGTAAATATGAAAAAGGATTTGCAAAGTAAAGATGTCGACATACTTGAGCATGTGCAGTAATTCTTATCTTTTATTGTTCAAAGATATTTCTTAATAACTAAAGGAGAATCCCGGATCGAAATAAATTGAGAATCTTTTAATTAAGGTTTTTAGTTTTATATGCTTTTAATTTCCAGCAATTAAAATGCATACCTTTAGAAAATAAAAATGGGTAATGTGCATTTACTAATTGGATATTTTCTACTGAGATTTCGGTCAATATTTAGACAAAGTATTTCCAGGAATTATGGAAACCGAATTTGGTAATATATTGCATATCTTGAGAATATTTTCGGTTTTAAAAATTCCTTGGTGTCCAAACTTCCTTGGTCTATAAATATTGAAGTTTGCATTTCGAGCAAACTAATCCTCAGAGCCAGCAAAACTACCTAGTTGTGTTGTTACTGGTGGAGCCGTCTATTCGGAGAGGAAAGTAACCTAATTAGGCGAAATCTCTTACGACCGCTCGTTTTAAAGACTTCTTTGTGATTGAGAAGCTCTACGAGTACCGTTGGTGGGAAACTAGATAATTGCAGTTTATTATTAGTTTTCGATTGATTTGATTGACTAACGGTTGTTGAACTTTGATTGCACCTAGTTTGTTTATGCCTGAGAATCTTCTCTTCTGATATAAGATTCACTCAAACTAGATCGAAGTATCGACGGGGATCTTTAGACTGTTTTTAGATCTAAAGACGTCTTGTGATAATCCATCGTTAAAAGACTCCGTTCTGTGTATGATTGATCACAAGAGATTCAAGTTGTTTGTGTATAGGTGTTTATTGAAGATCTAAGAAGATTTGAAAACAAAGAAGATTTCTTATTTGAGTTCATAATCTTTGGTGTGCACAAAACTTGATCGGCTGGGGATCCAACTATAATCGGTTTATCTTTTGATAGATTGGATTGATTAGTTTCGTAGATCGGCATCAATACACTTCTTTGTGATTAATAGTATTGATTGCATAGTCTAAATAATTACTTTGGTGACTGTTGAATAGATTGATCTAAGAACCCGACAAAGGAGTTTATTGGGATAAACGGAAGATCCTTTTGTCAAACTCATGTCACTTGTTTGAAAAGAGTTGTTACCGAACAGATTTGTTGTTCCTTTACTGTTTGGAATACGAACCAAAGGAATTGTTCCAAGTGCGTGACTTATTACAAGTTGGAGGCGCAGGGATACTGAGGGAACTAGGTGAACTATAGGTTTAGTTGCTTGGTCTCAACTATACGAAGTTGGTTTAGATTTTGTATATCGGCTTAATTCTGAGAGTATTCAATTTTGGACAAGGTCCCGGGGTTTTTCTGCATTTGTGGTTTCCTCGTTAACAAAATCTTGTTGTGTCTTTTACTTTTCTATTTCCGCAAATATAATTGTTTTTATTATAATAAGAAGTAAAATACACAAACGTTAATTCCTAATTACTTGATAGCAATCCTATAGTGTTTGGTTAAGTCTGAACTTATTATCAAGTAATCATACTTCGTTGTTGTATTGTCTCGATCTTGTATCCATAATCAATCACACAAGTTATCTTGTTATCGAATTGTCTCGATCTCGTATCCATAGACGATCACACGAAGTGTGAACCGATTTGTTGTATTGTCTCGACTCAGTCTATAGACAATCACTTTCGGAGAAAGGACTTATAGGTGGAAAAGTTTTAGATTGAGGTATATTTGGGTACCCTCGTCTTTTCAAGGAGAAACAAGGTTTGGGTGTTGATTAATCTGCTCAGATCGGCTGAACGACGCTTACTGGACTAGGGTTTTCGTCGCAGCAGAGAGGGAGAAGAAAAGGGATTATTTTGTATGGTTGTTGAATGATTAAAATACAAAGCTTCTGAATTATAAGCTTGTTCAGTCTTTGAATAATAGATGAATGAGACTATTTATAGTTGTTATGGATACACACTGCTTTCCTCGTAAGTAGTGAAGGTAATGAAGGGATAGAGAGATGGATCTCATAGAGGTAATGGTATAGCCATGCTCGTTATGCTTGGGAAGTTTTTAGAAACTTCTAGACCATTACCCCATCATCTCTTCAGTCGCTCTTAACCGCCACCACTACTCGTCACTTTCTCATCATGGGGTGTTTCCATGCCGCATGTTGCTAACAAACACCAGACCAATACCCCATGAAGAACCCCGTATGTGACATGTTTTGATGTTTCGTAGGAATTAGTGAAGTCATGGACTACCTCTTGCACTGCCTAAGCCTTCACTATGATGTCCTAAGCAAAAACTATGGACATATAAAGTCTCAATGACACGAGTCTCATATCTTAGTGAGCCTGTTGAGCATACCACATTATTGTGACTACGGTATTTGAGGCCACGCTATGGCCAAGAAATATAGAGTCCACGATATCGTGGCTATTATGGCATGGCCATGGCCGAAAGAGTAAGAAGGCCATGATGTCGTGGCCATTATAACATGGTTATGGCCATGGCGGAGAATGGAGGGCCACAGTGTCGTAGTCATTATGGCATGACCATGGCTTGGCCATGGCCGAGGATAGAAGGTCGCAGTGTCATGGCCAAAGGAAAGAAGGCCACAATGTCGTGATCATTATGGCATGGCCATGGTCGAGGAAAAGATGCATGATGCCATGGATTAGAGTGAAATGGTGGGGCCACGGCAAAACATCATGGCCAAGAGGGAGCAAGATGACCACAGTGTCGTGGCTTGGTTTAGGAAAGTGGGGCCATGCCATGGCCATGGTCGAGGGAGTAAAATGACTACGGTGTCGTGGCTTATATGGTGGGGCCATGGCATGGCCATGGCGAGATGATTTAAGGAAGCCACGGCACCGTGACCGTGGTTAGTGTGGTGAGGCTATGTCATGACAATGGCCGAGAGAAATTAGGGAAGTCGCGACTAGATGGCGATGGCCAAGATGTTAAGAAGGCCACGACAACTTGCCCTTGGCTAATGTGGATGGCCATGGCTTGGCATCGCAGCTGTGACCAAGTAGGAATCGCCAAGCGTTACCCATGGCTGAGATTCTAGGTAGGTACGACAACATGACGATGACCAAGTAGGGATGGCCATGGCCTAGATTTTTAGGCAAGCCACGATAGCGTGGCCGTGGACGAGTATGGATGGGCATGCCTAGATATTGGGAAAGCCACGACAATGTGGTTGTGACCAAATGCAGATGACTATGGAAGCTCGGCCATGGGCGTTGCCGCATGGACCATAATTCTGGCCAAGGTGGCATTTAGATGTTACTTCCATTGCAAAGTCAGCAAAACATCAATGTTGCTCATGTAGGAATTTGAGTACGACGCGCATATACAACATGTCAAGGATTCAGCCTTGGAAGTTTGCGACTTAGAACACGTTCAATATTAGTATCGTTCAGGAATAAGAGTATGTTCTGAATGTATATTTTGTATAGTCAGGTATCATCTGGAGAGGAATTGCAACCAGCACCAGTGGCATCTTGAGGACAATATTGCTCTATATTGGCGGCCAATCCGTCTAGGAGTTGTCCAATCGCATATGTGCTCTGACTAGTATTAAATAAAGAAAAATTGTTTTTAAAAATTGTGAATTGGGCTATAAAGATTACTTAGATGCCATCAGAGCCAGAAGTAGCCAAGGATACTGATCAGTGGTACTCTATAATGGTTGGATTTCTGGATAGTGCAATCTGCTAATGGAATGAGAATTATAGGAATGGGTGGAGTTATTAGAAGTCCTTATGGAGGTTCTAAAGATGATTCGCAAAGCACTTTTACGGCAATGGCAGCAGTATGGAAGAATTATGAGCTATCCAGGAAGATCTCCCATGTTGGCTTGGAGACTCAGGATTTAAAAGCTTAAAGTGGAGACCGGAGAGTGACTCAAAACTATGCCATATATATACAACTTTGTAAAAGGGAGGGGAGGCAGAACCATGTTGGTATCTGAGAAGTATTGTAAAGAATAACATGCATTTTTGTTGAAATAGTAATTGCTCTGATGTGATGTTTTATGGGTTATTGCGACGCTGTGATTGATGACTCTAATGTTTCTCTGAAAAGTTATTATGTTGTAACTAACCGATGAGTGGTTTTCATTCGTTAGACTACAAAGAGACCATAGTACAGTCCTATTGCACTTGTAGCATCGCTCTGTTTAGTTGCCAAGATGATCTTAAAAAAAAGAAAAACTTAAAGGCAAGCTCTTGCATCTTAACTTAATCCAATTAGCAATCAATCTTCATTAATTTCATTTCACACTTAAATCCGCAAGGTTGGAAAAAGAATGCAATTCAATTTGTCAAAACATTAAAATCGAATACTTATTATCAAAACGACACACCAAGAACATGCACATAATTATGCATCTTACCCGTTTGAAACCTCAGTCTTCTCTTGCTACTTCTAATACACACTCTCTGTATCTCTCTATGCTTCGCCCTTCTTCTGAATAATGCTTTCTATCAAGTCAGCGGCTTCTTGAACAGTTGTAATGTTCTGTGAGTTATCTTCTTCAACACTGATATCGAACTCCTCCTCTAGTCCCATCACTATTTCTACCTGCAAATAATCACAATCCACATTGTCAAAATCATACTTGATCACGCGCCATCTTAAAACGCAAGGAAGTGATTTATATTGCCAATTCACGTTCTCAAATTTTGTTTTCAAAACAACAACTAAACCATGTAGCATACCGTGTCTAGAGAATCGGCACCAAGGGCAGAAAACTTGGACTCAGGGGTGAGCTCAGTCTCGGGAGACAACACCAGTTGCTTTCTCACAATCTCACAAACCTTTTGTACTGTCTCGGGTTTCGCCTGTCAATTCATGCAGTTGTAGTGACGTTTAGCACAAAATTTCTCCAGCGCACATAAATTACTCTAATAACTGACCTTTGGTAGTTAAGTTAAAAGAAAGTGCGTAAAAAGAGAAGAAGAATGGAGATGGAGAGCTGAAAGTGGTAGGCAATTACCGCACAAGAGACACGGAAAGATGAGCTTCTCAACGAAGGGAAGCCATTCTTTGCCCAGCCAACAGAGACAAACTTCACACTGGTGATGGACCTTCCAGTTACCTGCACACCATTAGCATTTTAAGAGACCTAGCGTACATGTTCGTCAAACAAGCTATACAGATTGATGAAATGCAACCAGGGTAATTGCACAAGTAGTATACGCGTCAACAAAGCTAAAGAACAGAGGATCTGATTCATAATGCTGCGGCATAGTAGAATCAATACTCGGATTTCACAAACTTGCAACCTATATAGAGGCAAGAAACATACTTGATGTACCTGGGATACTAGCTCGTCATTCGTGGCCACTACATGGATAGATGACAGTCCCACTCTTTAACTTAACATCCAACTAATGAGGCTTCAAGATTGTACAATGTCATGAGACTCGATGACACATTTACACCTAATGTTACTACTAAGTACTAACCAAATACAAGAAAAAAATTAAACAAAATTGAGAATGCATTACCATTCTAAGCATATTCTCCAATTAATCTAAATTAAAATTACACAAGAGTAAAATGTTACCTGGCCAGTCCTGGAGGACAGTTTAAGTGAAGACCCAAACCTAACCGAAGTAGCAGAGATAGTTGCCATGGAAGCTCAAATGTAATGAAGATGAGATGGAAGCAGAAAAAATTGATATGAACGAATGGATAATGAAAAGAAACAGCAATGAAATATTATGAGTTGAAAATTTGAACCGAGTGGTGACCATGCACCCTATCCACTGCAACTTGGATTTTGTGTGGGGACTACAGAAATCCGAAGACATTTTGTTCCCTCAAATCTGACGGCCAGTAAGATTTTAATATATGGTATGGTTCAAGGGAAAATTGGATGGGATTTCTTGATCCTAAGTCTAAGAAAGGTTTTATGGGTCTAAAAACTGATACGTTTAAAGCATTTGGCAGGGGTGAATGGGATTTCTTGATCCAAGTCAGGATGAAAATGGGTTTTAACAACAAATGGTGTAATTTGGTACACTAATGTATCACGACAACATCTTTATTTGTGCTGCCTAACGGGTCTCCCACAAAATTCTTTAAACCTTCAAGGGATTTAAGACAGGGAGACCCAATCCCCCTCTATCTTTTCTTGTTCTATATGGAAGCGCTTTTCCGGACAATTTTTCATGTTGAGAACACAAGATTGATCAAAGGTATAAAGCTAGTTCATCAGGCTCCTTCCTTAAGTCACTTACTTTTCGCTGACGATTGCCTAGTTTTCTGTAAGATAAATGAAAAAAAATGTGAAAATCTTGTTAAGCTTTTCAAAGACTTTGGTTCAGCGTCAGACCAACTTATTAATTTAAGTAAATCATGAGTGTTCTTTAGTAAAAAAAGTGAAACTAGTATTCAGAGAAGGGTAAAAGAAACATTAGGTGTCACTGCAATCTCTCTAACTGACAAATATTTAGGGGCCCCACTATTCACGAATAGATCCAAAATAGTTTGTTTTGAACCCTTGCTTGAAAATTGGAGAACTAGAATGTCTTGATGGAAAGGTATTAGCCTAAACAATACGGGGAAAACTGTTATGATAAAAAATGTTGCTTCATAGTGTATGTCTATCAAATGAACTGCTTTAAAATTCCAGTAAAAATTTGTGATCAGATAACAAAACTTTAGAGAGATTATTGGTGGGGGGAAAATGAAAAGGGTTTGAATGAAAATGGGAAAAAGGGTGTGTGTTTAAAAAATTGGACCTCTATATGTAAAAGTCTAGATGAAGGAGGATTAGGTATAAAAAATGTAAAAAATATTAATCTAGCTATGATAGCTAGGATGGGATGGAATCTAAATTAGAACCCGGATTCTCATTGTGCTGCTATTATGAAAGCCAAATATTACCCAAATTGCGACATCCTCCACATAAACAGCAAACCCAAAAGTAATGATAGTTGGTTATGGAAAGGATTGTTAACGGGTATCAACCAAATTAAAAGGCGTTGTTTCTGGGAGCTAGGAAATGGTAGAAATATTGACATTTGGGAAGAATACTGGATACCAGAGACTGAAGCTCCTTTTCATGGAACTCAGTATCCTAGTGAGGGGTTAAAAAAAGTCAGTGACTTGATAACCGAACAAAAAACCTGGAACCTACACAAACTTGCTAGATGTTTTGATAGTTAAATTGTAGAATAAATAATGAATTAGAATTCCTGTAGAAGAAAAAATGGATACACCAAGATGGACTCTAAACGAAAAAGGTAAGTTTTCTGTGAAATCTCTATACAACCATTTAAATTCTAATAGTAATACCGACAAAAATTTGAGTAAAATGTGGAAAATGAAGACCACTCCAGCTGTTAAGAATTTGATATGGAAGACGACCCACTCTATTCTTCCCAATAGTATGAGAGTGGCAGCCATCATCTCTGCATTGATACGACATGTAAACTACGTAACGAGAATCAAGAATAACTGACTCACTTGTTCTTTCATTGCAACTTCACTTCCCATGTATGGATGCACTTTAAATTCGACATGGAATTCATTAGAAATGACACAATAACTTTCCATGAATGGTTAACCAATTGTTTTGCTAACCCAGACATAGGAGATTATGATATAGATTGGCATGTTTTGTGTAGTACAATAATTTGGTTCTTCTAGAAGGTAAGGTGTGATGTCGTCTTTAAAAACAAAAGACAGAACAGTGTTATAACTGCAAACAATATTATCAAATTCATAAATAGCTACAATACTTTAAACAAAAAAGGCCATAACATAATGGAAGAACTATTTTACAGCTCTAGGAATGATATAGTTCTACAAATAAATAAATAACCAAATGAGAGTGAAAAAAGAAATATGGCACTCAAAATTAACATTGCTCTCGCCAGGAATGTCTCTACTACTAAATATGGAATTGGACTAACTTTGGTTGATCATACAGGTACAGTCAGAGAAGCAAGAGGTCTCTTTACTGGCAGTACAACCATAGAGGAGCTAGAGAGGGATGGAGCGGAAGCTGCTTTCCAATGGGAAACATGTTGGAGTGGACACAGAATATCCTTCAGGAGTGATTCAAAACCGACTCTAGTGTTGCTGAATGTATGCAGAAGCACCCAGACAAAGATACCTAATCAGTGAGGATTTTGGAAACACCAAAAAGTTTGAGATAAACTTCTTAGCCCGGGACTTCAGTTTAGTCATGAGAGTAGATGTAATTTGGGCAGTAAAACTATCTTTTTTTTTGTAATAAATATGAAATCAAACATAACTGGATTGATCATAGCCTATGGGCACTATTAACTTACCTAAACATTCAGCAGTGGAATCATGATTTAATGACTTCCAGAAATTCCAACTATGAAATATCTAGAAACTATGTAACAAAATGTACTAAGGTTCTTCTTCTTTTATTAAGGTTCTTCTTCTTTTATTATAAAAAAAAAAAAAAGGAAAAATTAGATGAGAATTAAAAGAACCCTATTACTGGACCGCAAAAAAAAAGTTTTGAGCAATGGATTCAAATGTTTTAAATGTTGTCATAAGATGACCTAATTTATAGCAAAATTTCAAAATAATTTTTTGATTATTTATATTGCCACCTTATTACTCTTTCCCGATAACATTTTTTTTTTTTTGGTTTTGACACATTCCGCCGGGTTTAAGGAGAACCCAAAACCTTACTAAGAAAGCCAAAAAAAGAATACAAAAAAACACTATTATTTAACATAAATTATCCCACTCCTATCCTCAGTCACAATTTTCTACATCTCAAAATCTAAACTGTCAAGACTGATGACAACAAACTTCTCACTAAGGTGCTTATTTGCTAATAAATCCGATACACGATTAGTTTCACTATAGATATGAGTATATATAATAAACTCAAAATCTTTCTGCAAATGGAGAATTCTTCTTCATATATGCAAAACACACCAAGGTATGCTTTCACAACCAGACAACATTCTATAAATACTCATAGAATCAGTGCAAATATGCAATCTTCTACAATTTTTAAGCTTAGCCAGAGTCGAACCTGTTTCCACCGCCTGCATCTCATGAACAATAGCTGGGGAAGGAAATGAACCTCCACAAGCAGCAGCAATAGTGTCCCCATGATGATTGCTAATAATAACACCATTACCACCAGTTACATCCTTCCTGAATCCATCAACATTAACCATAACTTCATTTTCATTAGGGAAGAGCCGGGAACAACTTTAGCTCTTTTAAAAATGTAATTTATACCCCAGGAAACCATGAATATCCTTATATGAGGTTTATCAAAAGCTGACAGTTTGGCTGCTACACACTTAAGTCTTACATCCAAACAGATCAAATGACTTACCCCATCAGGTCCCATATTTTTTGCAAAGAACACTCTGTTATTCCTCTCCCTCCACACATGATACACAAAGTTGTTGAAACACAACTTTTTCACAGTAGAAATAGCCCCATCTGCAAGAAAAATATTTTGACACCAAAAGACCTCATCATCCCAAGAATCAGCAAGCTCCCTGATTACTCCAACTTTAATAAGCAAGCCTTTCCAGATTAGTCTAGAGTAAGGGCATTTCAAGAATAAATGCTCCTTATCTTCAATTACTTCCTCACACAGAATACACTTTGCATTATCCACAACCCCTGTTTAAGTAATTTGGCTTTAGTCTTCAATCTTCTATGACAGGCAAGCTAGCAGATGATGAAATGCCTTAGAATATTGTTCTTGAACCAAACCAGCTTAGTCCATCCCAACTCCACTACTTTATCAGCCAGAACTTTATAGGTATCTCTCGTGGAAAAATTCCCATCTTTACTGGCAGTCTAGATAACCTGGTCAGAGTCCCTCACATCATATTCCACATACATCTTGTAGAAGAGAATGGACATCACAGTCCCGACTATAATTGCATTCAGGAATCACCAACTGACCCTCCCTTATAAACTCTACCACCTTCAGCTCTTTATTAGGACAAATAACAGTTAAACAAGTACTCTCCACCCAATCAAAAAGTCTTCCATTAGGGTGCCAGAAATCAGAACAGAAATTAGTAGCCTCCCCATTACCAAGACAAGTAATCAAGAATTGTTTAGCATAATGCCTAAACTCTAAGATTCTCCTCCAACTCCAAGAGCAATCTTTGGGAGTGTCCATATACCAAAAGTCCTTATTCTTGATGAGATTGTGATGAACCCATTGATTCCAAATGGTGTCTTTACCTGAATAAATCTCCCAACGATGTCTAAGGTTAGTTGTTAAGTTAGTTTTCTCCAAGTCCTTAATCCCTAAACCACCAGCTTTCTCAACTGTATAGATCTGACACCAATTGATAGGATTGTGCTTTTTACCAAAGTAAGATCCAGCTCATAAGAACCTCTTGAAAATAGTATTCAACTCTTTTATCACCCTTTTAGGAAGAACAAAACATGAGAACCAGAAGTAAACCATACCCATAAGAACAACTTTAATTCAGTGCATTCTTCTAGCAAAAGACAAATTCATAGATTTCCAAGATTGAATTCTCTTTTTAACCTTACTAATGAGAGCTTGACAGTCCAAATAGGATAATCTAGTAAAGACAAGTGGGACACCCAGATATCTCACAGGTAAAGAACCAGTACTGCACTGGAAACAAGAGACAATCTCCTCGAGAGTGTTAGAATCAACTGCTAAAGAATAAAGAGAAGTTTTAGAACAGCTAACAAACCTAGAAAACCTGCTAAACTCCTTAATCACCCCAGCAAGGAATTCAACTGATTTCACATTACCTTAAAAAAATACTAAAAGATCATCTGCAAAGAATAAATGAGTCAATTTAGTGATCTTGCACTTGGGATGAAAACCATAATTCCCAGAATCAGCTTTCTACTTTAGAAGAATACTAAGGACCTCCATAACCATTACAAATAAATAGAGAGACATAGGGCAACCCTGCTTCAACCCTATTTTAGCACCAAAAGACCCAAAAGGGGAACCATTAATAAACACTAAGAATCTAGCATAGGAAATACAAGTTCTAATCCAATCTATAAAAATACTAGGTATTAGAGTACTGCTCGGTCGAACTCGCAAGCGTTGCTATCTCAAGCTTGTTTGTCAAGTTTAGTTGATCAAAACTATATACTTGATTTTAATCTACTCATAGCTATGTCTCGGATTAGGATAGAATGTGTAATTGAGCTTTAGACTTCACGGCGTTAACCAATTAAAGACAAAGATCTACTGAGGAGCTTGGAGGAACTTCATCAACAAAAGGTATGTGGAGACTAAAACTTATCTATCACTCAGAAGTCTATTCTATTCTATCTTCAAATGAGACTAAGTCTTATAGCTATATATACTTTTACATTATACACATTTGATATTTCGAGATGAGTTTATCTCGCTTATCTATTTCTCAAAATATGTGTTGGAAGCTTTTTGCTTTAACTATGTTCATCATATTCTTGACGAGTTTAGTTGGAAACTATTTATTTGTTAGAAACTAAATGTTAAGTCAAAAGATGATCATGTGAAAATTACCTTGAACATCTTACATGATTTGTGTGAGACAGCCATTTGATGTTAACTTGGAAAGTTTTGTATTGATAATTCGATCACTTGAAAAATTACTTGAAGCTAACAGTATATGTGATATTACCATTGTCGTCTTCTAAGGATGTTTCAATTGAAATGGGAGTTTAGAACAATTAACCATGTCTGGATACAACATGGTATGCATATCTAGTATGCAAACTGTTTCGTAACGATTCAGGTCCGGAACTCTTATTTGCGTACCTAGTATGCGAACGGGTTTACCTGAGTTAGGTCCAGGATGGTTGTTCGCGAACCTGGTTTCGCGAACGGTTTGACTAGGCCAAGGTCTGGAGCTGTTGTTCACGTACCTGGTTGGCGAACTCAGTGTTTAAGTTCTAAAATCGGTTATGTATGATTCTCATACTCATGAACTAAAACATTTATGAATTAAGAAATGCAATCTTTGCAAACCGTGGCTTAATGTTCATGAATTGATTCTTGTATAAGTACTTTGTACGATTACGAATCAATCCGATTTTGTTTCAATTTGTACATATATATTTCTATGAGATAGTGAACAATTGAACAACTCTATTTGAAACACAATTAGATTCATTTGATAATCTTTCATAATTGATTGATCATCATATTTGATCTAGAAGTGTTAGATGAATATGGTTAAGTTAAAAGTGTTCATATGGCTAACTTCGGTTAAATGTTATTGAGCCAACTCAATATGCACGTTTAGGTACGGTTACCCATATCTAAATATAAGTATATTTCATTTGTGTGTAACAAGCTAAGACCATCTAATGGTGGAGATTAATTTTTTAATTTCTAAGCAGACTTAGATTGAATCTTAAATCAGGATTTCATCTAACGGTGAATATTGAATGCTTTGTTACTAAACTATCTTAGCTTTGATTGTAAGCAACCCTGATTTGAAAGGCTATATAAGGAAGAACTCTATCAACTGGAAAACCTAATCCCGGCACTTTCTTGTGTCCTAGTTGCAAACTAGAGTCGATTCTCCTTAAACCTAGGTTTTTCTAAAACCATATTAGGTTAACGACTTGAAGACTTCATGATTCATGAAGCCAGATCTAACTATTTTCTTTGTAGTTGTGTATTCTGATTTTACTTGTTCTAACGTATTGAGTTTTATCTTCTCTAAGATTCACTCGAGATTTATCTCCGATAGGTAAGATATAAAAAGTAATCACAACAGTTCTTCGTCTCAGACTTTTGTGATTCCGCAATAACTTTTTCTGTTAATAAGTTGGGTTATTGTGAGGTGATTGATATTTCTAGGCTGCTCTTCGGGAGTATAAGACTGGATTATCAATTGGTTCTTGTTCACCTTGATTTTTATCAAAAGACGGAACAAAACCAAATAAAGAATAGACATATTTGTGGGAGACATATTTGTTTATGAGCCTTCGACTTTTGGACGTAGAAAATCTTAGTTGTGGGTGAGATCATCTAAGGGAATCAAGTATGTAGAATCCGGCGTGGTTCTAGAGACGTAAGGAACGCGGCTGTACCTTAATCGGTGTGAGATTTGGTTAGGGCTCAACTACATTCCAGTCTTAAGTTAACTTGTAGTAGGTTAGTGTCTTTAGCGGCTTAATACAGTGTGGTGTTCAAAGATGGACTAGGTCCCGGGGTTTTTCTGCATTTTCGGTTTCCTCGTTAACAAAATTTCTGGTATCTGTGTTATTTCTTTTCCGCATTATATTTGTTTATATAATTGAAATATCACAAGTTGTGCGTAGTTCAATCAGTTGATAGATCCGACCTTGTTGTTGGATAAAACTTGATTGACACTTGGGCATTAGTTTTTGGTACCGTCTAAGTTATTTCTCATATCAATCAGGCTCACGAATTTCTATCTGTTCGATTTGTTGATTGTATTAAAAAATATAGATAAAGTTCTTTGATATATTTCTTGATTGAGTCTCACTTTTTAAGTTGGTGCTTTCAGAATTATATTGGAGATTAGTCCATACAGATTGCCGAACGAATTATTGGGTGTGGTTGTTATACCCCCGCTTTTTCACTTGGAAACCCCAACTTATCCTAACTGCACCAATATCCTCCCAATTGACAGTGTCATAGGCCTTCAATATCAATCTTGAGAGCACACCTAGGAGAACCCACAATCTTGTGATAATTGATGTAATTTTAGATAGTGGTAAGAAATAGGGTTGTCGTTCACTCGGATTCGTAGAGATTAAAGTTTTTAAAAATACTAAATAAATATATACAAAGACTATTAACAATGGGCGAGAGGTACTGGGACTAAGGATTTAGCCAATCTTTATAACATAAGGTTCACTTATTTATTCTCAACAATTTTAGCTCAAGAAATATAAACATGGACTCTATTTTTGCCAAGGTAGATTCTCAAAACATTGATTGTAAATGTTAAGCATGGGACATCAAATCACCTAAGCTAAGCATGACCCATCTAATCAAATGACAACCAATTTAATCAAATCATATTTCAATTAATTTTAATGCAAAAGTCATAAAAAGAATAAAAATAAATTTACCCATGTATGAAGTTCGGCCTCCTCCGTCATCCCAGTGTTGGGGTTTAACTCATCATGTCGAAAACACACTCAAAATATGTATTCATGGCTCAAAAAGTGTTTACAAGAAGAGAAAATAATGAAACAGGAAATCTGCAACTGCACAGGTGCGTTACAGACCGACTGTTTCAACTCTCAACTGTTATGATGAAGATAATCGTTACAAATATGAAAATAAATGTTGCAGAAGAGGATGAAGAAACTGTTACAATGAAAATAAATGTTGCAAACCAGTTGAAGAAACTGTTACAACGAAGATAAATGTTGCAAACCAGTTGAAGAAACTGGTACAACCAGTTGAAGAAACCGTCGATGTTTCCCTGTTCTTCACGAGCAGCAGCAGCAGCAACAACAGAGTTCTGAAAACTCTTGATTCACGCCTCCTGAGCTCTCCTCTCGACCCCAAACTCTCTACACCCCTTCTATGTGATCCTAGGAACCTATTTATACATAATTGCGACATTGAATCTCCTCCATTAACTACAAATAATCTTCTTTTACTCGGGTATATTTTTTTCCATTTTTTTCATTGATTTTGATTTTCACGCATCTGCAGCTGTATTTATTTCCTTCTATACCTTCTTCACGCTCTATAATATCGATTAAATCTTCCAAGCACGTGCAGTACACGTTTAAATTTCTCACAACTCATGCAAGCTCATGTTTTTCCTCCAACTCCCTGTTTGGATTAAACCAAGTTATCCAGCCAAATTTGATCGATAAAATCACCCATACTAGCTTTCTATAGTCATATCACGTCTACCCACTAAGTTTCAGGGATTGAATCTCACTAAATAACGTCCAAATATCCGATTGAAATTCTGCTGTTAATGAAAATATTTTCCCGCCAAAATTCATTTTTTGAATTTGAGAAGAACATGTCCTCCCCCTAATTCTGCACGGGTGTCCCTTTAGCACTTGTCTTATGGGGTGCAAATAGTAATTTTTGGGCGTAGATAGTAATTTTTCTGGGGTTCCTCCGACACATTTCTGGGGTGCTTCCGGTGCATTTCTGGGGTGCCTTTAGTACTCTATCCTGGGGTGTAAAACACCACTTTTCGAGCCAATTTCGCCGCAAGAGCTTATTTCTCTAAAAATACCTACAAAGACATAAAATAACAAAATAAATACAAAATCGAACACTAACAATATATACAATTGAGACATATTAGACACAATAATGCGTCTATCAATAATTCCTTACAATTTCATGGGATAAGATGAAATTATCTTGAATGGATCTACCAGAAATGAAGGCTGACTGACTAGAACTAATAATACCTCTTAAAACAAACTTCATCCTAGAGGCAATGATCTTAGTGACACACTTATAAATTACATTGCAACAGGAGATGGGCCTAAAATCCTTAACAGTAGTAGGATTATCACACTTAAAAACAAGAGTCAAGAAAGTACTATTAACTTCTTTAAGTAACTTAGCTGACTTTAAAAAATTGCTAATGGAAGCAACAAAATCCTCACCAACAATAAACCAAGCATATTTAAAGAAAAGGCTATTGAAGCCATCAGGTCCAGGGGCTTTTGAATAATGGATAGAAGACAGAGCCTCAAAAATTTCATCTCTAGAAACAGGGTTAATCAAAGCATCAACATCTGCATCAGAAACCAACCTATCAAATTTCAAATCATTTAAAACAGCATAAGCCTCTTCAGGGTCAGCTCCAACTTCAAAAAGAGACTTAAAAAAATCAACACATTCCTCCCCAATACCCTTATCCTCCTCCAGTTTCACACCATCTCTAAAAATTAACACAAGAATCTTCTTTCCTTGAGGGAGTTAAAGAAAAATATAGAGTTAGAATCCCCAACCTCCAACCACTTAACCTTGGACTTCTCCTTTGCTATAGATTCCTCATATTTAGCAAGCCTAGCATAATTCTTAACTGCCTCCTTTTCCTTCCTAGCAAGATCAGTATTCAAAAGTTGAGTTTGAAGTGCAGCATAACCCCTTTAGCAGTCACCACCTGATCATAAAACCTCCTAAATCTTTCATTATTCCAGTCATTAAAAACCTTCTTTAACCTTTTCAGTTTATTCACAAGGACCATCATAGGGTTACCCCTCATTGGTTCCATCCAAGACTTCTTCACAATACATTGAAAATCAGGCTCCTCCACCCAAAAGCTGCAAAATCTAGAAGGAGGTGGGCCATGAAACCTACCTTCAAAAATACTAACAATGCTAGGGCTGTGATCAGATACCCCAGGAAGAAGAAACTCAGCACTGGAATCTGAAAAAACCTCTATCCGCTCAAGGTTAACAAGAACCCTATTAATCTTTGAAGCAACCCTCCCCGCACCTTCTTTTTTATTGCTTCAGGTGAAAAAACAACCACTATATCTCAGATCAAAAAGATGAGAAACTTGAGTAAAATCCTAAAAATCTTGGTAATGTAAAGGAACAACCTCAACACCTCCATCCCTATCACCCTCACCAAAGCAGAATTAAAGTCTCCCATTAAAACCCAAGGCCTATTATTAAATCTAGCAAAAACATTGATATCATTCCAAAGATGTCTTCTCTGAATCAAATCATTACTCACATACGCCAAAGTAGAAACAAATGACATATTCTTATATGTACAAATATTAAGGAAAATATCCTGGGAAGAACTATGAATAACATGAATCCTCAAAATTTCAGGATCCAAACAAATCCAAATTCTCTCAGAACCATCCATAGCATAATTATCAATAAATTGCCAAGAAGGGCAGATATTATTCTTAATCCTATCTTTATTACCCACCTGCACATGAGTCTCCACAATACTAATTAAACTTAACTTATTTAAACTAATAAGGTTCCTAACTTCTACTTGCTTTAAAGGATCATTTAGACCCCTTATGTTCCAACATCCCATTTTAATCATATTAACCATTAGGAGGATTGACCTTCTTCACCTTGGAAGATTTGTTTTCTGCACTCTTAACACTCAAATTAGGTTTACCATTACCTGATAATTTAGAAAAGAAATAAGCCCTAACTCCTGTCACTTCTTCTCCTCTTTGACCTTTATCCAACTTCTCAACTTGATGAAGAACAAAACCACTACCCTCCTTAACCACAGTTGAGCCTTCTACATAAGAAGGTTTAGGGACAATAATAACATTCAAATGCTCTTCAACCACTTGCATATTAACAACTGAATCCAACTCTTTATCCTCTACAACTACTATCTCCATTCTTTCTTCAGTACCTTCAGCAAAAAGGGTATGAAAATTATTTTACACAGATACAAGGATATTTACAAAATTATTAGTCCCACTACTAGAAGAACCATCAAAACCTTCCACCATCCCAGTTATCTTTGGAGCCTGTTTGCCCATTCCCCTCTTCAAAGACTTGACTATCTAAGTACCAGGCTCAGCATCCTTTTTCCCTTTCTCCATCATTGCTTCTTTGACAACCTCTTTAGTAGCTACAGAAACAACAGCTGCAGCATCACTAGTAGCAGTAGCGAAAACACATTTTTCCTGAGAGTGCCCAAAAACTTTGCAATGCATACATCTAATAGGTTTCCAACTATATTCAACTGGGACTTTGATTTTAGTCTTACCAACCATAACATCAATATTACTAGGAAAGTATGAATCAACCGCAATCTCAACACAGATTCTCGCATAAGTCATTCTAGACTTAGAAGCAGTTTGTTTATCTAACATTAAAGGAACGCCAATAAAACTAGTTAGCTTACCCAATCCCTTGGAAGACCATAGGTGAAGAGGAATTTTCCTCAGCTTCAACCATACTGGGATCGTTTTAAGCTCCGATAACTCGTGTTCTATCATCAACGACCAAGGCCTAACAACAAACAACTGATCTGCAATAAAGAAACACATGTGATCCCG
The DNA here is from genome assembly GCA_023531105.1 of Papaver atlanticum. NCBI lineage: Eukaryota > Viridiplantae > Streptophyta > Magnoliopsida > Ranunculales > Papaveraceae > Papaver > Papaver atlanticum. The sequence goes on along the minus strand of JAJJMB010001096.1, from coordinate 1,763,605 downwards.
AACTGAAGTTCTATCCTATGCAGAGTCAAATTCAAATACAAAAATTTATTCACCATGAAGGATAATATTAATACCCCCCTTCAATTTCCAAATCCTTTGAACAGTCTTTTTCACCATAAAAAATGGTAATCTCTTATCCACAAAACAACCCACAACTAAATCCTCACACCTTTTTACATCATCTTCAACTTCCTCATCTAAAAAGACCATCATCTTGGCACCATCAACCAAAGAATAAGCAACAAATGGTCAAGGATCCTGAATCGGCTACTCCTTCTTCTAAGAGAGAAGATCCGACCACTTCATCCCTAACCCCAAACCTTCAATCGGAACTAGAATCAGAAACACTAAACAACATAGAGAAAGGAGAAACAAACACCACTAGAAACTAATCAACACCAATCATTAAACTAAATCAAGAAAAAAAACTCAATCGATGGAAAAAGCACCAACAGAGAAGGAGGAAAAAAACCTTGACTCAGGTCAACGTCGCCCGAAAAATCGCCCTAAACTAGACTTTCTCTCTCTTTTTGTTCTGATTTTTTGGTTTCTTTCCCTATAACCTTAAACCTACCTAAATAACCAAAAACTAAAAAGAAGCTAAATTAATCTGTCTTCTCGTCTTCCTCTCTTCTTATTCTCCATCGTCTTCTCTTCTACTTCAACGGCGACTAATCGTCGACTTTCAAGCAGTAATGATTTCAATTATGTGTGAATCGAAGAACTCACTCTTTTTGTTGCTTTTGATTGTATGAATAAATTAGATTTGATTAATTAGGGTTTTAAAAATTATTTTCTGAACTTCCTACGGTTGGGAAATATTGACCGTACACGATTTCTATGGTTGAAAAAATATAAACTCTAACCGTATATATAATATTTATGGTAAACTCCTAACATATGTTATATTTTGAATAAAAAAAATCAAAATTTTCCCCAACGCAAATAGTTATCCTTCATATATTTCCAAACATAAGTCACTCTGACTAAGTTAGGAAAAGTGGACTATCAACCGTATATTATATTGACGGTTGGGAAAATTGGCATTCCTAATCGTAAGTTTAATTTTCCAAAAATATTATATTTTGTTTGATTTTAAAACATTATCTATAAATCAACAAAACTAGTAGTAAAACACCAAGGTGGCCAAATTAGGAGTACAAAAACTCAGTTCAAATGTTGGATCCATTAAAACTCCATATTAAACAAAATTGATACAAAAACTCCAAATTTTTAAAATTTGATACAAAAACCCCCAAACAAAATTGGTTTCATCATATTTTTGCATATTTTGTATATCATGAAACCAAAGATTTTAATGATGAAACGATAAGTTTATGATGGAACCAAAATTTGTGGTACTGTTTCTGGTTAGTGGTGGTGTTGGTTGGTGGATGTGGTGTTGTTTGCTAGTAGTGGTAGTTAGTGGTGGCAAAAGCACCTTTGGGATTTTTGTGTTACTTTTGTTATTTGGGGTTTTTGTGTTACTTTTGTTTTGATGGGTTTTTTGTGGATGGATAGTGACGCCTTTGGGGTTATAACTCACGGATCGATAAATCAAATCATTAATCTAATCTAATCTAATCTAATCACTAATCTTAATTAGTTTAGTTAATTTAACACAAATTAACCAAGGACCTTTAAGCCATTAACAAAGCTAGTGGATAAGGGGTTTTGGAAAACACTGTTTTTTGTCCATATGACTACTTATACTTAAGAACATTTGTTCATACTTGATGAATTTGGTTAAGAACAACTTATTGTTCATGACTTCAATTATGATTCAAGATTTAATCATTTGAAAACAGTCTGGAATAGTGATATGTGTCATTGATATTATTTGGGAATATTTCGAATTGATTATTAGAGAGGTATAGAATTACTGTTAATCTGGATACAGGACAGTATGCATACCAGTTCACATACTGGGAGAATTTTTATAAGTTCGGAGTCGCAGTACATGTATCCAGTACACGTACCGGTGTAGCTATAGGAAGCGACTTTGTGGTACGCATACCCAGTATCCATACCCAAAAAAGACTGTGACTCGTGAACCAGGAACGGTACGCATACCCAGTATGCAGACCGGAAAAGATCTGTTGGTTTTGGTACCGAAAACGGTACTCATACCAGGTATGCAAACCATAAAAGATTTTTGAGTTCCTGAACTTGTTTGTTGTCTTAAGGGTATCCATACCCGGTACACGTACCATGAAAAAGACATTCATGAACAGGTACACGTACTTACTCTGTCGAATATTTTCATATATGCTCAAAAGTTAAATCTATTATGTTTTCTAAACTAAAAATATATATAACAAACTTTCTGAGAATTTTTTCGCAGTATCGATCTACCTGTGATCACACTTTTGTGTTATTACTGCACTATACACCCCATAAGATTTTCTTATGTTGAGTCATACCAATTCAAAATATCTCTTTGTTCTTAACTGGCGTTGAGATTAATTTATGTCGATGTTCAGGATACAAGTCCATGTGATTTGTTAATGTTCGAAAAAATCCTACATTTTCATTAAAGTAAGGTCACTCATGTTGTTCTCTTGGGAATGACATCAAATGTGTGCTGGGCCCCCCCCCCCCCCACTCTTAAATGAACTTGTGCTTAATTGTTATATCTTTGTGGTGCTTGTATCTTAAATCTCCGAGATGAGCGCTAAGTATTTTTTTTTACTCTGTGATATCATCTAAATTAAAGTTGATATGATTCATTTTAAGTCTTGAAATATCCTTTGATTGAATTCATTACGATCCCATAATTTTCGTAACTTTGCTAATTTTTATTGACAAAAAGGGGGAGAATTTATTAGTAGTTTCGCACTACATACATATTGTTTACGGATCATTATATAAGGGGGGTGAATCAATATTTATAGGTTTCACCTATTATGCATAAGATGTTAGCATAGATTAAGGGGGAGAAACATATCACCGTAGTATTACTTCAAAGTTGTGATACAATTAAACTTTGGAGAAGATAATAATACTATGTTTTTGTATAACGACGATTGAAAATATCTATTTTCAAAGTTGTTATCGCTACGGATCTTCAGTAACAACGATGATAAGTTGAACACGTTCAGAATCGTTGTAACTTGAAGTAACGAAGAATTCAAGGAGTTGAAGAAATAAGGAAATCAAGCATGATGGATTCTGGAGTTTTGAAGCTTAAATTTTTAATCTGTATGTATTGATAGTTTTGTCACTAAAATTGATAAAGGGGGAGATTGTTAGAGTATTGCTCTGTAGAACTTACAAGTGTTTCTATCTCAAGCTTGTTGTCAAATTTAGTTGTCAAAACTATATCTTGATTTCTGGTCTACAATTAGTCAGGTCTCGGATTAGGATAGAAGTGTGTAGTTCAGAATCGGATATCACTGCTGTTTGAAGGCGAAGATTAACAAGAGCTTTGGAGAACTTCAACATCAAAATGTAAATGAAGACTGAACCACCATTTCTCAAAGTTTTCACCTTTCCATCTATGAGACATTATCGCATGACTAAATTAGACATGACATGCATAACAGAAATTTCGAGTCAACTTTATCTTATATACTGTTCTCGAAATATGACTACTTATACTTAAGAACATTTGTTCATACTTGATGAATTTGGTTAAGAACAATTTATTGTTTATGACTTCAATCACGATTCAATATTTAATCGTTTGAAAATATCCAGGAACAGTGATATGTGTCATTGATGTTATTCGAGAATGTTTGGAATTGATTATTAGAGAGATATATAACTACTGTTAATCTGGATACATGATGCATACCAGTTCACATACTGGGAGAACTGTTATAAGTTCGGAGCTGTAGTACATGTACCCAGTACACATACCGACGTAGCTATAGTTCGGCAGCGACTTTGTGGTACGCATACCCGGTATCCATACCAAAAAAAGTCTATGACTCGTGAGTCAGGAACAGTACACATACCTGGTATGCAAACCATAAAAGATCTGTGAGTTCCTAACTTGTTTGTTGTCTTAAGAGTATTTATACCCGGTACACGTACCATGACAAAGACATTCACGAATAGGTACACATACTTACTCTGTCGAATATTTTCAGATGCATCATAATTATTTCTATGAGATAATCAACATTTGATCAACTCTCTAAAAACATTATCTAGACATTTTTGATCAAATGTATGATTCATAAAAAGTCTTAAAATGTTATATGAAAATGGTTAAGTATACAGTTAAATTGGATAGGTTCGGCTAACCTACATGAACAGGTCATTATACACGGTTCGGTTACGATCCATCCTAACCATAATGTATTAACTGTTATGTTAATCTCAAGTTAAGTTTTTCATCTAACAGTGATTATTGATTGGTTGGTTCCAAAGCTATCTTAGCTTTAACCTAAAGCAACATTAATCTTGAAAATATATACAAGGGGAACCTCTAACAACTGGGATCTTTGAATCCCTGACACTATTCTTGAGTATCCTAGTTGTAAACTAGAGTCGTCCTCTCCTTCAAACCCTTCTAGGATTTAAAGACTAAAAAGACTTCACCTGGGGATTCTTGAAGCCAGGTCTAACTATCTTTATCTTGATAGTTCGAGTATCCTGATGTTGTTTTGATCATTGAGTTTCTCACTCAAACAAGATAGATAGAAATCACAAAGTATCTTCGTCCCAGATCTTGTGATTCCACAAGTTTCGACTTGTGAGGTGAATAATAATCTAGGCTGCTCTTCGGGAGTCATAAGACCGAATTTTGAGGTTTGCTAGACTTTGTCTATTGCAATCGACTTCCTACCTCACCGTGATCTTTGATCAGAACATAAATCACAAATTGGCTTATCTGTGGGAGGCAGATTAGTTTAAAGTCTTCAATTGAGTTGAAGCAACTCTTAGGCTATAAAGGACGTTAATTAAGGGAATCATTTGCGTGGAGTCCTGCTGGGATTCAAGAGGCGTAAGGAGCGCGACTGTAACTGAATTGTTGTGACGGTTTAATGACGGTCCCAAATACATTCTTGTCCGAAGTTCTGATAGTAGGCTAGTGTCTATAGCAGTTTAATACAACTTGGAGTTCAAATCTGGACTAGGTCCCGGGGGTTTTCTGCATTTGCGGTTTCCTCTTTAACAAAATACTGGTGTCTGTGTTATTTATTTTTCCGCATTATATTATTTATCTTTACAAATGAAATTTCACTGGTTGTACGTTAATCAATAAAAGTATATATATCCATCCTTGTTTGTTGGATACAACTTGATTGGTTCTTGGATATTGATCTTTGGAATCGTCCAGGTACTCTCACACATAATCAGGTTCACGGATTCGGTTCCGTACACTTTCTGATTGTGAAAGGAAAAGATATAAGCTCTTCGTATAATTCCTTGATCTAGATTCATTAAGTTGAACTCTCGAAATTGTTTACGAGTTTAGTCCATACATGTTTCCGAAGAAGTGTAATTTGGTACCCCCACGTTTTCACAAACTACCCTTACAATTCTTAAAAATCTTCTCTCGGACGAACTCAGAAATTTATATGAGTATTCATTCTCAACATGAATTACTTCTTTCACTTACCCAAAAATAAAACCCAAAAAGATACCATCAATTAATTTTCACTACCGGTTCCTCAAACCTCCAATCTTCTTGTTGATACAAAATCACAAGCACAAACAAAAAATTCCTCTTTTGAATTTGTTATGCATATTTTGTGGTGGTTGCATAATTTGTTGCGCCATTTTTTGTTGTTGGAATGTTATTTATTAGACATATACATCGTTCAGTAGTTGTATAACCAAATTAGCGGATACATAAACCAAAATATGGATATATGGTGGCTGCATAACTCGTTATGTTTTTTTTTTTTTAAAATTATTTTTATTCCTTTATTTTTAATGTTATTTTTTAGGTACATACATCGTTTTAATGGTTGCATAACCAAATTAGTGGATGCATGGACAAAGAATATGGTTGCATAATTTGTGATGCATCTTTTGTGGTGGCTGCATTATGTAATATGCCTCATCTTGTGGTGATCGTATAATGGTTGTGTATCCAATTTTCGACATTTGTGTCTAAAAGAATATTCACCTTCGATTTTTTCGTAAAAAAAAATTAAGTTTGATATTGTTGTTTGAACGCGTTATGTAGATATCTTTACAAAAAAATCAACAAGATGAAATTTGTAAAATTCCAAGGCGCGTTTTTTTAGATATGTTAGTTCTAGTTTGCTTACCAATTACACCCATGAATGTTTCAAACATCAAAGAGAGTTTTCAGAACTACTGAAATATGAATCCAGTACGCATACCAATTTGCGCACCATGGATACATGAAATTTCGGAATACAGGTAGACACGGGTACCCGGTACGTGTACCATGGTGTTCTAAATTCACGAATGGGGGAGGTACGCTTATCCAGTACGCGTACCTTAAGAGACCGAGTTCATGAATAACCTTAGAGTACGCACACACAATATGTGTACCTTAGCCATCTGAAATCACAAACTGGTTCGTAGGTACGCGTACCCTCGCATACCTACCCAGTACGATTTAACAAATGCTCATGAAATATTTTAACAAATACATTAGTATTGCTACAACTTTCTCGAACACCTCTAAGACATCTTTGATCACTAAAACGCCCAGTGTATGTGCATCATGATCAAGTCTAAAGTGTTTAAATGAACACGATTATGCTTACTAGTTCTAAAGGCATACTTGTCATGAACTATCATTATACACGGTTCCGGTACCCTGGACCATAGTGTATTTTCTTTTATGTAAGTATAAGAAAAACTTCTGACATGCTTACATGGACTCCTAAAAAGAGTTGCATCTAAACAAAGAAAGTGTTTCCTTGAGTCTCAGGTTCTCTTAACTTGAAATCTAAGCAACCCTGGTCTTGAGAGTCTATAAATAAACTCAAACAACCAGGAAATTTAATTTATGACACTTTCGTGTCTTAGTTGTTTGCTAGAGCCGTCATCTATGAACCAAGGTTTCTTATGAGAAACATAATTAATTTTTCGACCTAAAGACTTCACTTAGGGATTTGTGGAGCCAGCCCCGACTATCTTTACCTTGATAGTTCGTGTATCCTAATCTTGTTCATACTGTTATCGAGGTTCTAGTAATCTCTTTCAGGAACGAGATAGATAAAAATCGCAAAGTTCTCTTCGTCTCAGACTTTGTGATCCCTCAAGATAGATATCTAAAATTCTTATTTATTGATCAGTTTAAGATTGTTCTCGAGAAGTGGTTAATGATCCAGGATTCTCATGTAACTTAGTGTAAGTGTTCCGGATTTGTGAGGTTTTCTAGCTTTGTTTATTACAAAAATATTTTCAAGAATCGATCTTTAGATCTAAAGTGAAATCAAACAGGCTTATTGTTAGAGGCAGATTGGTAACAAAAGTCTTCACTTAGGATGTAAAGGACGTCGGCTAAGGGAATCAACTGCGTAGAGCCTTACGAGGTTCAAGAGATGTAAGGAGCACGACTGCAGCTGAATTGCTTAGAAGGTGAATTCAGTCTCAACTACATTCCACTCCGAAGTCTGATAATAAGATAGTCTGCAGTGGCTTAATACAGTTCAGTATTCAATTCTGGACGACGACGTTTCGACAGGTGTAGTTTTTCTCGTTAACAAAACTTTTGGTGTCTTGTGTTTTTTTTCCGAATTATATTGTTTTATCTAGGATTTACACAATTAATCTTAGTAGATAAGTCCATATTAATTGTGTTCAGCTATCAAAACTCGTTCTTGTAGAATTCGTATATTGAAAGATAGATAACAAGTTTCATATATTGTTGACAGAATTTGAATTCAATCATTTGGGTACGACTAGTTTGATCTTGGATATTGATTTTTGAGATCGTCCAAGCACTCTTCCATACAATCAGGTTCACATACTTTATTTTCTTGACTGTCTGATTGTGAAGAAAAAGAGATATAAACTTTATATACATATTGTCAAGGATCTTTATGTAGGTCTACTTGCAACAGCATTAGGTTTTGTCCATACATGTTGCCGAACGAAAAAAATTAGTAGTATACTTGGTACCCTTTCCTTTTCACATGTAATATATATTAAGGGTGTTTAGGTCTTGTTCCTCCCGTTTTATAATTTAAGATAATTACGGGTCTCACAAAAACTAGAAATATTTTAGGCATATGAGTAGGATTTTTTGTTTTGTTTTGGGCCTTAGCGTCTATTCAGATCATATTAATTGCACGTTTGGTTCAGGGAATTGAAGGCCAGGCAATCCAGTTCCTGGGGAATGATCCCAATTCCTTGAACCAAGCATAACAAATGAACTCTTCGTAATTGTGATTTTTGATTCCTGGGAATCCGATTCCCTCAAAAATAGTCGATTTATGTAGTTTAGTGGAATTAGATTCCAGAATAAGAGCATAACTAATTGAATTATCTCAACTTATCGTTGATTTTTTGTATTTGAATTCATCTCCAAGAATCGTATTACCACATAATTGAATTCCTTCAAACCAAACGAGGTGTAAATCAATTAATTTGAAGTATTAGAGTTAAACTTATATAGTTCAGCCCGCCTTGCCTATTTAATTAAAGAACGATTTTTTGGGCACTATTCATAATTTGAGGGGACCATTCCTTAAAATTCAAATAGGTCATTATGAAGTAAAACTAAAAACCCCTTATCCATATATATATATGGTACTGGCTAAAATTCCCTTAGGTTATTTTATTTTTCATTTTTGTTTTTAATTTATTCATTTTAATTTTGATCATTTTTAAAAAATATTTATTTGTTTATCTGATTTTTTTTCATTAGGTTCGGTTCGGCTAGTTTTTTTTCTAGCCGATCCTCAATCTATTCTTTATATGCGAAGAACAAACTCATGCTCGATTTGGTTTTTAATTATATTCTTGATATGCGATTAACAATTTAAGGTTCAGTTAGGAAAAAGAATCCAATCGAATTTGGGTTCGGCTAAGAAAAAAAATCAACTTAGCAGAACCTAAATCTATTCTTCGCATATGGTGGACAACTTTTTTTTATTTTTGAAGTTCGACTAGGAAATATAAAAAAAGAACTCGCCGAACCTGGGTTCGACTATAAAAAGAAAATCAACTTAGACGACCCTCAACTAAGAACTGATAGGGGAAAAAGAACTAGCTGAAGCAATCTTAATAAAAAAATATTCAAGAACAAAAGAAAAATCATAATAAAATAATAAAAAAAGTAAAATATAAATAAATACACCCTCCGTCTCTAAATAGATGACCTAGTTCAACTTTGCACAATTCTTAAGGCAAGGATGAGGAGTATTTTTAAGTATTTTTTATAATTATATCCTTATGGATAATAATAAGTAAAATTTAGGAATGATTAATATCTCCAATTATACCACGGATATTTATAAACTTTGTACCATTTAAAAGCATTTTGAAACACCTATTTAACGAATATAAACATGTCTACCAAATTATACAAATTTCTTATATTAACAATAATCAATTAAAATAGTAGTTTTAGAAATATTCCCTTGTTTAATGATATAGGTCACCTATTAGTGTGACAAAATTTTAAAATGAATGTCATCTATTTAAGGATAAAGGGAGTATAAATGAATATAAAAAAATATAAAAAAAATAATAATAATGCAAATAAATATAATAAATAAGGTGTTGGTGCCCAGCTGGTCGCTAGGTTACCTACATCTCTTGTAACTTTGATTTTAACTTAAAAAAATAATAAAATAATAATAATATTGTTGGAGAGAGAGACTCCGGTGACAACACAGGCGATTGAAAACCTGCGTTCATCTTCATTATTATTACTTTGCCTATCTTCATCAGTTCCTTTCAATTACCCTCCCATTCGATTCCCACCCACTTTCTCATCCCGATGATCCCAATTTTTATGCCCTTCAATCGATTTTTCATGAACGGTTCAATCAGTTATTGTTCTCTGCAATATGCCGAGAACAAGATCTTCTACCTCTTCAAATGTACGAGTTTCTGCCTCATCTCAGAGAGGATTTTCTACATCCTCTTTTAATAGTTTGTTTGATTCTTCCCAGGAACAAACACCTTACACAAACTCAGAACTCGCAGTTGATTCTTCATATCACTGCCCCTTTAAAAATTTCGATGATTATCAGGATGGTGTTAATGGGAGAGGCTATGCTAAGGATTCGATCTACATGCATATGGTAGATAAACACTTTCCAACTGAGGCTTGTAAAGAAATTTGTAGGGAAAGGATTCAATCATAGGCATCTGTTTATGTTGCCTGGGAAAAGGTCTTAACCCAACTACAGATGTGGCTTTGCATCGAGTGTTTCTGTATCAATTCTTGGAAAAGACATTGTCGTCATGAAGGGGGATTAACCATTCCATGTCCTTCTAATGGTAACAGTGTTGCATTCTTGATTCATGGTGTCGACAAACCCGTTGCTGATACTGACCCTATAACTGAGACTTCAGAGTTAGGTGGTGGTTCCTCACATATTTTTTTGGAACTACTCAATTTACTTTTTCAGCAACAGATCGCCACTGTAGCAAGCATACCACCACAATACCGGTTGAATTCTCAAGGGCCTTAAAGGCGTCCCTGGACAAGGTACTGGCTAAGCACAATGACTTGCACTCATGGATTCAACTTCTTATTCTTATCATATGCACACTCAATCTATATACTCCCAAGAGCTCTATGGAAGAGAGATCCGGCACAAGGAAGCGCTTACAAACTTCTTCTATTAACCAGGCCCTGGCCAAGTGGAATGAACCTGATGGTTGCATCAACATTATTCAGTAACTACTGAGTTTGCATACTCAGACTCAAAAGAAGAAGTATCACAGTAAGAAAAAGCAAAAATATAGCGTGCAAGCCTGCAAGAAGAAATTGGGGTATGGCCACTACACTGCATCGATAAGTATATTATCATCTAATAGAGTTGCGACATCCAACCCAGACACTCTACATATACCGCAGGAAAAACAACCATCCACACCACCTCCCATTATCCCCCCTGATCCCATCAATGCTACATCCATAGTGATTGACACCAAGTTTGTCTTAAATAGCATGCACAGTTTCCCCAAAGGTACTTCTTGTAGCAGGGACAGTCTTCGAGCATAACACTTATTGAATGCACTGAGTGGCGCAGCTGCTGTTGTCGCCGACGAACTACTCTCATCCATTATTGGAGTTGTAAACCTGTGGTTTTCAGGCCAATGTCCCTAAGTTCTAAGGGAATTCATCGCCAGTGCTCCCCTAACTCCGCTACTTAAACCGGATAGTGGTGTCAGGCCTATTGCCATTGTCACGATTTGGAGAAGGTTATGCTCCAAACTCGTTGAAACTTCAGTGGCCAAGGAAATGTCAGCATATCTAGGGGACCATCAATTTGGTGTCGGCATCCCTTGCAACGGTGAAAGAATCCTCCATTTCGTGAACAGATTGTTGTTACACAAAGGTGCGCAGTCCAACCTCACAATGTTTCTCATCGATTTTTCTAACGCCTTCCACTTAGTGGATCGAACAACCATGATTAATGAAGTCAGGCAGAAATGTCCAAGCATTTCGCGATGGGTAGAATTCTGTTACGCCGCCCCTGCCCGACTGTATTACAATGACTCCACTCTTTCTTCGGCGAAAGGCATACAACAGGGAGATCAATTGGGTCCGTTGCTATTCGCGTTTACCCTATATTCACTTGTGAGGAAAAGTTATTCACGCTTACCCTACATTCACTTGTGAGGAAAATTACATTAGAATGCAACCTTGAACTCCATGCATGGTATTTAGACGATGGCACTATAATCGGTGATACCATGGAGGTTTCTAAAGCGTTGAACATCATACGAGAGGAGGGTTTTCAAAGGGTATTATACTAAAATATCAGTAAAACAGAAGTTTTATGGCCAGCCCCAGATCCACGTAGCACTGCACCAGGTGTTTTCCCTACCTCCATCAAAAGGCCTTCAACTGGTGTGAAATTACTAGGTGGGCCGGTTAGCTTGGACATGGATTTCTGCAGAAACTTGATACTATAGCGAGTAGACAAAACAGTTCAGCTAATGAACCATGTCAAGAAGCTGCGAGACCCATAGTCAGAGCTGCTTCTTTTGCGCAATTGTACAGGAGTATCAAAACTGTACTTCAAAATGTGAACTACGGATCCCATGGCGTTACAACAGGCTGCTAAGACCTATGACAGTCACCTCTCCCAGTTCCTGCGACATCTTGTTAACGGCGACGGGGCAGTGTTTGGTCCATTGCATCTACGTATTACTACCTTTCCTATTACAGACGGTGGTCTTGGTGTCTATACTATGTCTGACACGGTTCATTACTGCTATTTGGCGTCCTCCTTTCAAACTTGTACCTTACAGAGTACCATTGTGAAATCCGTTGATGCTTCATCCCTGAGTCCCGTCTTTCAGCAAGCTTTGGAAAAATATTGTCAGTTTTGTGGACTTTCTTCTTCCACCTTCAGTGCGAATGATGCTGCCGCCCATCCAATAAAAACGATGGCAGTTTTGTATTTTGATGCTGTGAAGAAGAATTTACACAACACCTTTTCATTATCTGCACATGAATCTTTTCTATTACATACCACCTCTACGGACCATGCCCAAGACTTCCTTAAGGCAGTGCTTATTGACGGATTAAACCAAAGTATCGGCCCTCGGCAGTTTCGATCCATCCTATAATATCGATTGGGTATACCCCTGGTTGAGCAAGACAACATTTGTTCATGCAGTAGCAGAGACATGGACATATATGGCGACCATGCTATTCATTGCGCGAGTGATGTATGTTAGGGCACTGCTCGGTCGAACTCGCAAGCATTGCCATCTCAAGCTTGTTTGTCAAGTTTAGTTGCCAAAACTATAAGTCTTGATTTCTAGTCTACTTATAGCTAAGTCTCAGATAAGGATGGAAAGTGTAGTTGAGCTTTAGACTTAACGACGTTCATCGATTGAAGACAAAGAACTACTAAGGGGAGCTTGTGGAACTTCATCAACAAAAGGTATGTGGAGACTTGAACTTATCTATCACTCAAAAGTCTATCTACTCTTTCTCATATTAGAGACAAAAGTCGTATAGCTATATAGATTTCGATTATACACATTTGATATTTCGAGCTGAGTTTAACTCGCTTACATATTTCTCGAAATATGTGTTGGTAAGCTTTCTCTTTAACCAAGTTCATCTTATATTCTTGATGATAGTCAAAAGACGATCATGTGAAAATCACCTGGTAACATCTTACATGATTTGTGTGAGACAGTCATTTGATGTAGACTCGGAATGTTTCGTATTGATCTATCGATCACTTGAAAATTGCTTTGAAGCTAATAGTTTGTGTGAGACAACTATTGTTGTCTTCTAAGAATGTTTCAATGATTGAAATGGGAGTTTAGAACAATTAACCATGATTGGATATAACATAGTATCCATACTTGTATGCGAACTGTTGCAAGTTATTCCAAGTCCGGGAACCATAGTATGCATACCCGTATGCGTACTGGTTGGTTAGTTGAAAGTCCGTGAACTTAGTATGCGTACCGGCGTGAGTTCAAGTCCGGGAATTCAACTGAGTTTGGTAGTATACGACAGTATGCGTACCTGTTCGTATACTGGCAAACCCAGACCAAGTCCGGCCACTTAGGTATGCGTACCCGTTTGCATACTTGAGTAGGTTATATTCTAAAATCGATTTGTTCATGAACTAATACATTTATAAATTAATGAATGCAATCTTTTGCAAACCATGGCTATAATGTTCATAAATTGATTCGAGTGAATCAAAATCGATTTTGCTTCAATTGTGTCTTGTATACTTCCATGAGAATATAAACAATTGAACAACTCTATAACTAGTTTCATTTGAGTCAACCAGTTGTGTTAAGATGAACAAGGTTGGTATGAAAGTGTTCACATGGCTAACTTCGGTTAACTATTGTTGAGCCAACAAGGTGTACACGTTTAGGTACGGTTACCCATATCTAAACGAAGTCACTTTTCATTTGTGTGTAACAAGCTAAGTTCGATCTAACGGTTGAAAGATATTAGCTTGAGTCTAATCAGGTTTTCATCTAACGGTGAATATTGAATGCTTTGTTACTAAGGTAACATTGATTGCAAACCTTGATCTGAAGACTATATAAGGGAGAACTCTAGCAACTGGGAAACCTAATCCCCACCTCCTATGTGATACTAGTTTCGACTAGAGTCGATTCTCCTTTAACATAGGTTTTTCTAAACCATTATAGGTTAACGACTTAAAGACTTCATTGGGATTGTGAAGCCAGACATAACTATTTTCTCTGTAGTTGCTTGTTCTGATCTTGGTTTATTATATCGTATTGAGTACTATATTCTCTAAGATTTGCTCGAGAATTAATCTCCGATATGCGAGATAAAAAGTAGGCACAAACATCTTCGTATCATCGTTTGTGATTCCAGAATATCTTGTTTCGCTACCATACGATTAAGATTATTGTGAGGTGATTGATATTACTAGGCTGTTCTTTGGGAATATAAGTCTGGTGTATCAATTGGTTCCTGTTCACCTTGATTTATCAAAAGACGGAACAAAACTCATAGGTATTTCTGTGGGAGACAGATTTATCTATTCAATAGACTTTTTTGTGTGAGACAGATTGGTTTATCAAGTCTTCGACTTTGGGTCGTAGCAACTCTTAGTTGTGGGTGAGATCAGCTAAGGGAATCAAGTGCGTAGAGTCCTGCTGGGATTCAGAGGCGTAAGGAACCCAACTGTACCTTAATCGGTGTGAGATTGGTTAGGGCTTAACTATATTCCAGTCCGAAGTTAGCTTGGAGTAGGCTAGTGTCTGTAGCGGCTTAATACAGTATGGTGTTCAAATATGGACTAGGTCCTGGGGTTTTTCTGCACTTGCGGTTTCCTCGTTAACAAAATTTATGGTGTCTGCGTTATTTCTTTTCCGCACAAATAATTTTTATTTAATTGAAATATCACAGGTTGTGCGTAGTTCAATCAATTAGATAATCCAACCTTTGGTTGTGGATATAAATTGATTGACACTTGAACATTGGTCGATGGTACCATTCAAGTTGTTTCACATAATAATCAGGCTCGCGGATCAGAGGTGTCTCTTTTGTGATTCAAAGGACATGTTCAACAGAGACGCAAATGGAGAAAAAATGACAATTATTTTTGTCATCTTCAACAAACCTTAAATCTAATACTCAAAGGTGTAACTGACATTCGGATGTCTAAACCAATTGGTTTTAGTACTTACCCTGTGAACTCTTCCAGGAAATTCAGTTTAATTTGTTCGTCCAACGTTCGAACGGAGAATAGTAGTGGTAACACAATTCCGTTAAGAAGATTTCAGAAAGGTTCTCCTCAACCTAAAGTAGAAAATGATGTTCATGAAGTGAGAGAATTTCTGAAAGATGGAAACTACAATGGAGATATGAAGGTCAACGTAAATATGATAATTAAGGGATACAATGATCTTATCAACAGGCTGATGAATGTCTCCAGAAAAACTTTTCAGGTAAGGATTCAAACATAGTCTCGTTTTTTGATGGCAGTAAGTTTTATGATAACTTTTCACATCAAAAAGGGTTCTCTTATAGAATTGGAAGGAAAAAGAGACTCAACCGTGAACACCATTCATTTAATGAACTTAGGGCTCATACTTGTGCTAATTAATCACAAGGTTTGAAATCTTACTCATGAAAAATCCTGTTGAGTAAGACTGTTCTATAAACAGGTATGTCTACTGGAAAAATAGTATATTATGTTTGTGCTACTCTCTTATCGGTCGCTAGCCAAACTTTGTCCACAGGCATTGTAGCATAAGTTTTTTTGTAATTATGTTATTGGTTGTTGTTCTTGGTCTAAAAATGCTACTCTTATGCTCTAAATATTTCCTCTTGGGAGAATTTAAAATTTATTGAGCTAAGATTTGTCAAAAATATCCACTTAGCAATATTTTGCTTTGCAAGACAATTTTCTTGGTTTGACTTTTTAGATATCGTAGTGTCTTTTATTTATGGGTCAATGATGCTTTCGTACGGGTACCCGTGTTACTTTTCACAAACTTTCTTTAGAAACCCTAAAATCCTTTTCCCTGAGAAGCCAATTAAATACCAAACTTTTTAAGTTTAGTACACGTACTTCAGGTTATTTTCTTGTCAAGAATGGCGTCACCATCTGGCTCTTGCGATTTTGCAAAAGGTTTTCTTGATAAGGGTTTTGGTTTCGAGTCCCAAGGGAAGAAGAAAAGAACTCTTGTAAAAGTTGACGATCTCTCTTATCAATCACCTGATAATTATTCAGACATTGAGGATGATGAAGAGATTTCTGCTGAAGTGGTTCTTGATTTTATTAGACACTTTGAGGAAGCAAAGCTGAAGCTTGTTGACACCATGAAGGGTCTTGATGTGTTACGAACTGAGTTGAAAAAGGTTAATTCTGACCTTGCACTCATGAAGACACATGTTAATAATCTTCTCAATGAGAATACCGTCTCCAAAGAAGCGGTTGATGCTGTCAATCACAAGCTCAAAGGTCTTGAAACCCGTGAAGCTTCCGAACATGAACTTTGATTTAGCTTGTGATCGGTCTTTGTTTTTAGAGTTGTTTTGTTTTGTCTAGGAAACTTCTTTTAAGAATTTATTCTTGTGTTTTAAAGAAGGAAAACTAGGGTTTGAAATAGCAGTTATTGTGAGTACACATAGCTATTCCCAACGATTTTCATCTTGCAATGTTTTTAGATTTATTTATTTAAATTCTAAAGTTTATTTGGAAGATGATTTTACAGTATTAATCTTTATTGATTTTATATATTGCAAAAATAATTTTATGGGATATGTGTGTTTACGTCCGTGAACTATGATTGTCCCATATACGTCAAAAGTTAAGTCTATTATATGTCATTATGCAAATATTGATGGAAAATAGAATGAACTTTTGATAACAAAGATTAAGTCTATGGTATCATTATGCAAATATTGATGAAAATAGAATGAATCTTTGTATATTCCGCAGTATTGATCTTTCCCTGATCCACTTCTATGTGAAAGTACTACGCGGCTCTGTAATTTCTCTTATGTTGAGCATTTCCGATTAAATTAATCATGGTTCTCTTGTGGTTAATTTAATTGAGTTTTCTGGATACAAATTCATGTTTCATGTAGTTTGTTAATGTCCAAATAAATCCTTATTTTCTTGTAAAAGTAAGGTCGCTCTTGTTGTTCTTTCGGGAATGACATTTTATGGGGGAGAGTTCTTAATTGATCTTGTGCTTGATTGCCAAATCTTTGTGGGGAGTGCGGCTGTGGAATATTGTAGGAGTTATCTTGTATCTTTATAAACTCCTTGATGAATACACTAAGTTTCGACTATGTGAAATCATCGAAACAAAGTTGATATGTTCTCTTTTAATCATGAAGTATCTCTATGGGAATTTTATTATGATCCCGCTAGTTTTCGTACCTTTTCCAAATTATATTGACAAAAAGGTAGAGAATTATTGTGTAGTTCACACTACAAATACATATGGTTTATAAATCATTATGTAAGGGGGAGTGTTTTTCATTGTGAGATGAAGTATTGACTAAGGGGGAGTGATACATATCACCATAGTATTGTTGTCAAAGTTGTGATGCAATTGGACTTTGATGTTGTGTAATAATGCTATGACACTGTATAACAATGATTGGGAGCTACTGTTTTCTCATTGTTATAGCTATGGATCTTCAACAACTATGATGTTGAGTTGAACACGTTCAGAATAACTGGAGTACTTGGAAGTGACGAAGATTTCGAGTAATGTTGAAGAACCAAGGAAATCAAGCATTTGGATGAGAAGCTACAAAGTTTATTTATTTTTTAATCCATATGTATTAATAGTTTTGTCACTAAAATTGACAAAGGGGGAGATTGTTAGAGCACTGCTCGGTCGAACTCGCAAGCGTTGCTATCTCAAGCTTGTTTGTCAAGTTTAGTTACCAAAACTATAAGTCTTGATTTCTAGCCTACTTATAGCTAAGTCTCGGATTCGGATAAAAAGTGTAGTTGAGCTTCAAACTTCACGGCGTTCATCGATTGAAGACGAAGAACTACTAAGGGGAGCTTGTGGAACTTTATCAACAAAAGGTATGTGGAGACTTGAACTCATCTATCACTCAAAAGTCTATCTACTCTATCTCCTATTTGAGACAAAAGTCGTATAGCTATATAGACTTCGATTATACACATTTGATATTTCAAATTGAGTTTAAATCGCTTATATATTTCTCGAAATATGTGTTAATATGCTTTCGCTTTAACCAAGTTCATCTTATATTCTTGATGAAAGTCAAAAGATGATCATGTGAAAGTCACCTGGTAACATCTTACGTGATTTGTGTGAGACAGTCATTTGATGTAGACTCAGAATGTTTCGTATTGATCTATCGATCACTTGAAAATTGCTTTGAAGCTAATAGTTTATGTGAGACAGTTATTATCGTCTTCTAAGAATGTTTCAATGATTGATGGGAGTTTAGAACAATTAACCATGATTGGATATAGCATAGTATGCGTACTTGTATGCTAACTGTTGCAAGTTATTCCAAGTCCAAGAACCATAGTATTCATAACCGTATGCGTACTGGTTAGTTAGTTGAAAGTCCGGGAACTTAGTATGCATACCCGTATGCGTACCGACGTAAGTTCAAGTCCGGGAATTCAACTGAATTTGGTGGTATACGACAGTATGCGCACCTGTTCGTATACTGGCGAACCCAGACCAAGTTCGGACACTGAGGTATGCGTACCAGTTTGCATACTTGAATAGGTTATGTTCTAAAATCGATTCGTTCATGAACTAATACATTTATAAATTAAGGAATTCAATCTTTTGCAAACCGTGGCTATAATGTTCATGAATTGATTCGAGTGAATCAAAATCGATTTTGCTTCAATTGTGTCTTATATACTTCTATGAGAATATAAACAATTGAACAACTCTATAACTAGTTTCATTTGAGTCATTTGAACCAGTTGTGTTAAGATGAACAAGGTTGATATGAAAGTGTTCACATGGCTAACTTCGGTTAACTATTGTTGAGCCAACAAGGTGTACACGTTTAGGTATGGTTACCCATATCTAAACGAAGTCACTTTTCATTTATGTGTAACAAGCTAAGTTCGATCTAACGGTTGAAAGATATTAGCTTGAGTCTAATCAGGTTTTCATCTAAAGGTAAATATTGAATGCTTTGTTACCAAGGTAACATTGATTGCAAACCCTAATTTGAAGACTATATAAGGGAGAACTCTAGCAACTGGGAAACCTAATCCCCACCTCCTATGTGATACTAGTTTCGACTAGAGTCGATTCTCCTTTAACATAGGTTTTTCTAAACCATTATAGGTTAACGACTTAAAGACTTCATTGGGATTGTGAAGCCAGACCCAACTATTTTCTCTGTAGTTACGTGTTCTGATCTTGGTTTATTCTATCGTATTGAGTACTATATTCTCTAAGATTTGCTCGAGAATTAATCTCCGATATGTGAGATAAAAAGTAGTCACAAACATCTTCGTCTCATCGTTTGTGATTCCAGAATATCTTGTTTCGCTACCATACGATTAAGATTATTGTGAGGTGATTGATATTACTAGGCTGTTCTTCAGGAATATAAGTCTGGTGTATCAATTGGTTCCTGTTCACCTTGATTTATCAAAAGACGGAACAAAACTCATAGGTATTTCTGTGGGAGACAGATTTATCTATTCAATAGACTTTTCTGTATGAGACAGATTGGTTTATCAAGTCTTCGACTTTGGGTCGTAGCAACTCTTAGTTATGGGTGAGATCAGCTAAGGGAATCAAGTGCGTAGAGTCCTACTGGGATTCATAGGCGTAAGGAACGCGACTATACCTTAATCAGTGTGAGATTGGTTAGGGCTCAACTACATTCCAGTCCGAAGTTAGCTTGGAGTTGGCTAGTGTCTGTAGCGGCTTAATACAGTGTGGTGTTCAAATCTGAACTAGGTCCTGGGGTTTTTCTGCATTTGCGGTTTCCTCGTTAACAGAATTTCTAGTGTCTGTGTTATTTCTTTTCCGCACAAATAATTTTTATTTAATTGAAATATCACAGGTTGTGCGTAGTTCAATCAATTAGATAATCCAACCTTTGGTTGTGGATATAAATTGATTGACACATTAACATTGGTTGATGGTACCATTCAAGCTGTTTCACATAATAATCAGGCTCGCGGATTTCTATCTGTTTGATTTGCTGATTACATTGTGAAACAGAGATACAACTCCTGGATATATTTCCATTGATTGAGTCTAACTGTCTAGTTGATTCTCTTGGAATTATATTGTAGTTTGTCCATACAGATTGCCTAAATGAAATATTGGGTGTGGTTGTTAGACACCCGCTTTTTTCAATGTGGGACTTAAATTTAGGAATGACTTAGTTCGAGATGCAATTGCCGACATGCGCTACAAGGCAGGGGTCGCAGCTAGGAAATAATCCACATTGGGTTTTCTATTTGACGGAACATCTCAGCGCCCGGCAGATGTACTAGTCTACAATTTGGAAAATGGGAAGGACAAATGCTTTGATTTCACGGTGGTTTCACCGTTCACAGGTAGCGGAAATTTCATACCTGGACAGGCTATCTCAGCTGCCATCACTCGCAAACGTACCAAGTACTTAGCTAAATGTACAATCCATGGGTATGAGTTTGGGGTCTTAGTCGCCTCAACTCTGGGAGAATTAGGAGAAGATGTAATTTTTTTATTAAAGAAACTGAAGAATTGCCTAGCTAGTCACGATGTCAATGACAACGTAGGCGGTTCTCTTTTTCATAGGCTTGGTATTATTATTCAAAAAGGCGTAGGAGGTCAGCTTGTGGCTCGACTCCCAGCCGTTCCTGTGTAATACTTTTTCTATTTAATAAAATCCCCTGGCGGCACTTGTTATAATAATAATAATAATAATAGCCTTGCGTGGCATCTTTTTATAATAACAATAATAATAGAAGTTGGAGCTCAGCTTGTTGCTAGACTCCCAACTGATCCTGTGTAAAACACTATTTGGTTTTTTAATAAAAGCCTGGTGGCAATCTTTCATAATAAATAAAATAAAATAAATAAAAATTAAAACACTCTAAAGCTGTTTTAGCCGCTTCCCAAAAGGAACCTCCTGTGGGAGGGATGGGCTTCTTACCCAATATCTGTTGGATGCACTCAGTGGCGCTGCCGCGGCGGTAGCTGATGAGTTATTACAGTCTATGGCGGGGGTTGTCAATCTATGGTTAGCTGGAGAATGCCCTGACGTTTTAGGGGAGTTTATCGCTAGTGCTTCCTTAACACCCTTGCTCAAGCCGGATGGTGGTTTAAGACCCATTGCAGTGGGCACAATATGGCGCAGATTATGCCCCAAATTAGCTATTACATCGGTATGCAAGGACATGACCACATACTTGGGAAACCATCAATTTGAGGTAGGCATACAGTGCGGTGGTGAGGGATTTTACATGCAGCTAATAAACTTATGGAGTTGAAAGGTCGCCAAAACAACATGACAATGTTACTAGTGGACTTCTCTAATTCCTTTAATTTGGTGGATCGAAATGCTTTGGTTAGAGAAGTAAGGAACCGATGTCTAAGCATTGCCAGATGGGTGGAATTCTGCTACTTGAAGCCAGCCAGGCTATACTATAACGATTCAATCTTGTCTTCATCACATGGTGTTCAACAGGGCGATCCATTGGGTCCTTTGCTCTTCGCTCTTGTCTTACATCCCTTGGTCAACAAGATTGCAGCTGCATGTACCCTTGATTTCCATGCATGGTACTTAGACGATGGATCTATTGCTGATAATACTATTAGAGCATTGCTCGGTCGAACTCGCAAGCATTGCTATCTCAAGCTTGTTGTCAAGTTTAGTTGCAAAAAATATAAGTCTTGATTTCTAGTCTACTTATAGATAAGTCTCAGACTAGGATAGAAAGTGTAGTTGAGCTCTAGACTCCACGGCGTTCATCATACAAAGACGAAGAACTACTCAAGGAACTGGTGGAACTTCATCAACTACAGGCGGAAGTTCATGTCCGTGAATTTCTGCTGAGTTTGGAAATCAAAACCAACTCAATTTGGTTACCTAAGTATGCGTACCCGTACGCATACTGGCGGAAAGTTCATGTCCGTGAATTTCTGCTGAGTTTGGAAACCAAAACAAACTCAAATCCGGTTACTTAAGTACGCATACCCGTACGCATACTTAAGTGTGTTACTTTCTAAAACTGGTTTATTCGTGAACTTAAATATATATAAACTAAGGAATGCATTTTTGCAAACCGTGGCTATAAAGTTCATGAATCGATTCGAGTGAATCAAAACCGATTTTGCTTCGATTGTATCTTGTATACTTCTATTAGATCTAAGCAATTGAACAACTCTCTAACTAGTTCTTTTGAGTCATTTGAACTAGTTAAGGTGAAGATGAATATGGTTGATATGAAAGTGCTCATATGGCTAACCATTTGGTTAACTACTGTTGAACCAACGACTTGTACACGTTTAGGTACGGTTACACAAACCTAAATGACGTATATTTCATTTATGTATAACAAGCTAAGTTCTATCTAACGGTTGAAAGATATTAGCTTGAATCTAATCAGGTTTTCATCTAACGGTGAATATTGAATGCTTTGTTACCATGGTAACTTAGATTGCAAACCCTGATTTGGAGACTATATAAAGGAGAACTCTAGCAACTGGGAAACCTAATCCCCACACCTCCTGTGTGATACTAGTTGTATAAGCTAGAGTCGATTCTCCTTTAACCTTAGGTTTCTACCGAGACCCTGTAGGTTAACGACTTAAAGACTTCATTGGGATTGTGAAGCCAGACCCAACTATTTTCTCTGTAGTTGCGTGATCTGATCTTGCTGTTTCTATCGTATTTGAGTACAATCGTAAGATTAGCTTGAGATTAATTTCTCCAATAGGCAAGATAGAAAAGTAATCACAAACATCTTCGTCTCATCGTTTGTGATTCCGCAATATTTTGTTTCGCTAGTCGATTAAGATTATTGTGAGGTGATTGATAATTCTAGGCTGTTCTTTGGGAATATAAGTCCGGGTTACCGATTGGTTCCTGTTCACCTTGATTTATCGAAAGACTGAAAAAAAACTTGTAGGTATTTCTGTGGGAGACATATTTATCTATTCGTGTAGACTTTTCTGTGTGATACAGATTTGTTTATTAAAGTCTTCGACTTTGGGTCGTAGCAACTCTTAGCTGTGGGTGAGATCATCTAAGGGAATCAAGTGCGTAGTATCCTGGTGGGATCAGAGACGTAAGGAGCACAACTGTACCTTGGATCAGTGTGAGATTGATTGGGGTGCAACTACAGTCCAGACCGAAGTTAGTTTGTAGTAGGCTAGTGTCTGTAACAGCATAATACAGTGTGTGTTCAATCTGGACTAGGTCCCGGGGTTTTTATGCATTTGCGGTTTCCTCGTTAACAAAACTTCTGGTGTCTATGTTATTTCTTTTCCGCATTATATTTTGTTATATAATTGAAATATCATAGGTTGTGCGTTAAATCGATCAATTGGTAAATCCGACCTTTGGTTGTTGATTGAAATTGATTGATACTTGAACATTGGTCTTTGGTACCGTTCAAGTTAATTTCTCTTGTATTCAATTAGACTCGCATATTTCTATTTGCTTGAGTAAGTATTGAATTGAGAAATTGAGATATAACTCTTTGATATACTTTTTATTAAGATTGAGTCTAACTGTCTAGTTGTTTCTCTTAAAATTATATTGGAGTTAGTCCATACAGATTGCTAAGCGAATTATTGGGTGAGGTTGTTGTACCCCCACTTTTTCAGATACTATGGAGGTTGCCAAAGCGCTCAGTATTATACAACAGGATGGACCTGCGAGAGGTCTCTATTTGAACATTAGTAAAACCGAGATCTTCTGGCCAGCTGTTGATCCAAGACGAGATGTTACTGATGTTTTCCCTGCCAATATTAGCATACCATCTGATGGAGTCAAAATTCTTGGAGGGCCAGTGAGTTTAAATTTGCAATACTGTAGTAACATGGTGGTTAGTCGAGTTCATAAGACAACACAGCTGATGCACACCATTAGTAAGTTACGAGACCCACAGAGTGAGTTACTTCTCCCCTACAATTGCGCCGGTGTATCCAAACTCTACTTTACCATGCATACAACATGTCCCCAAGCACTGCAGGAGGCCATAATACAGTACGACCAAAAATTGTTTCGTAACCTGCATCAGTTAATAGTAGGGGATGGCGCTGGTTTTGGTATCGTTCAACAGCGTATGGAAACATTTCCCATCAAAGATGGGGGCTTGGGTGTTTACACCATGTCAGATATGTCGCAGTACTTCTTCCTAGCTTCGTGTGCACAGACGCAACACTTGCAGGGTGTTATCTTACAGAATACAACCACATTCGACTCTAGTTAACGATATCAGCAAGCCGTGCAGGTCTATACTCAGTCTTGCGGCATTTCTCCATATAGTTTCAATATCAATGATGCTGCCCCTTAGTTCATGAAGTCCTTGGCGGCCCAATACTTTGATGTGATTACGAGGGAATTGCCCACCAGGTACACATTGTCGGCTAGAGAATCTATCTTGTGGCATTGCAACTGTACTGCACATGCTATGGATTTCCTTAAAGCCATTCCTATCCAAGGCCTTAACCAGGCAGTATGCCCACGTCAATTCAGGTCAGTGTTTCAGTATCGGTTGTGCATTCCTTTGTTTGCGGAAGACAATCAATGCACAAGCTGTAACCGTGCCATGGACATCTAGGAGGACCACACGTTACATTGTGCCAAGAACGTCGGCCTCAAATTCCGACATGATTTGGTACGCGATGTTTTAGCAGACATATGTTATAAAGCTGGTGTCGCGGCTTGCAAAGAGGTTTCCACGGGTTTTTTGTCTAAAACTGCCCATGCTTTAAAGCCGGCAGACATACTTGTCTATAATTGGATAAATGACCGCGATGTGTGTTACGATGTTACGGGTGTTTCTCCCTTCACAACTGCATGCCCTAGCAACTTCACACCGGGACATGCTCTTTCTATGGCCATTACTTGCAAGCGCAACAAATATTTGGAAAAATGCTCTGGACATGGGTATGAGTTTGGTGTTCTAGCTTTCACGACCTTGGGAGAACTAAGCGAAGACATGTGTCTATTCTTGAGAAGGTTGAAGAATTGCCTCGCTAACCAAGATGCAAACTGCAAAATCGGAGGTTCCATTTTTCATATATTAGGTATTATTATTCAAAAAGGTGTTGGTGCCCAGCTTGTCGCTCGTCTACCTTCTACCAATGTGTAGCGTATTTTTTTTTAAATTTCTAATATAATGCGCCTAGTGGTACCCTTTCATTAAAATAAGTGAAAGGACAATTTAGTCATTTGCTCTCAGTAGATACCCCTTATGTCCAAACAATGGATGACCTAGTAACTTAATTGTCCTCACAAAAAAAAAACATGTTTGGAAGATACCCCTGGGGTTACTTGTTATTGCAACCGGCGTAATTTTTCAATATCGATTATGCGGTCGGCATTGAAAAATTATGCCGACTAAGGCAAAAAGTAATCTCCCAATTTATGGGGTACTCTCCAATTTCTCCACCAAAAAAACCCAGGGTGCCAAAAAAATCGGTCAATTAAACGAAGTGATGGCCCTGCCCATAAATAAATAGGCTGGGCTGCCCAGTCCTGCCAATTATATAACCCTACGTGTTACGTGAACTTTTAGTACTTGACCAAGTCCCTTCCCGCCCCTATCTGGGTCCTGTCGGCTGGTTGTAGCTTTTCCTGAGGTCAAGGCATGGAAAGCGAAAGTCAGCTTCTTGCTTTTCTCGTGGCCCCCAAATTCCAGAATCACATGCAAGAAACTGAAAGGAGTAAGAAGAATGATGGTCAAATTCAGCCACAGGAGGCACATTTATGCTGCCTTTAGCTGCATATATTAAATTAACGAGAACTATATCAATGAAAAGGGTTCATGCCAATTGTTGACAAATTCTTCCGTCGCATGGCTTACTTTATTTCCTTTCCGCTTCCGAAGGGACAATTATGAGTTTACTTTAAGACATTATTATTGTTACTATTTGTGTTGCGTAATAACAAATGTCGGAATCCACGACTTTCATCTTCTCTTTTGGAATGCTGGCATAAGAATTAGTACACTAGTCCGTAAGGCAAAGTATATGGTGTACAATTTCGCTTCACTATAATTTATTGGAGTGAAATCCAACTATTATGGTCTTCCGTGTCATTTAAATGTAGTTATGTCTCTTACCTACACTTTAAAGTTGATCAGATTTGATCCACCTTGTAGGTAAGGAAAATCACACGGGAAATACGTTTTCGTTAAAAATACTATTTTACGGAAACTAAGTTTCCGTGTAATTTTCAACAGATACTAAGTATCTGTTTCTGCTTTTTACTCTTTTACACTAAAACTTCTTATTTTCGTTATTTTTATTTACTAAAACTCTTTGTTTTATTTGTTATATCTCTTTTTTTCTCCCTTAATTATTTTTTAACCTATACAAAAACTTCAACGGAAAAAAATTTGAAAGAAAAGAAAAACGGATACTTGTTTTGCACTATTTACACAGAAATTGAGTTACCGTGAGGCTTAGCTAAGAAATGGTATCGCGCCGGAGTAAGATTGACCTAGACCCACTTTCGTTATAGCCAAGGGAAATCCTTCACTATAATGCTTGACTTAAGATTAAGATTAATACAGGAAACAATTCATGGGAAGAATCGTCACATAGTAGGTAATATACAGCTGGGTCTAACACACCTTTCAAAATGGTACTAGATCACCGCTGCCACGGTGGGGAGGGCCGACCGAAGAAAAACGAAACACCGTTATGCGTAATGGTGTTATAAGGTTAATATTGATATGCATCCAATTTATGGTAGTTTACATAAGTTTCCCCCATTTTTTATGCATTTTTTGTGGTGGTATGCATCAATTTACCCCATTTGCTATGTAACATTTGTGGTGGTTTGCATCAATTTCCCCATGTATTATGCATCTTTTGCGGTGCTTTGCATAATTGCTATGCATTAAATTTTAAAAGTCACCATCAAATTTTTCGCAAACACACTAAATTTTATATTGTCGTTTGTACTCGTTGTGTAAATTTTTTAAAATCCTTTCCAATGACATAAAATTTGTAAAATTCCAAAGCACTGATTTTAAAATATGTTATATTAAAGTTTGGTTGCCAATTGTACCCCTGAAAAAATAGGATGTATAAGGAGCTATAATAATTAGACTAAATAGGGGGACATTTTAGGCTTTTCATGTCCCAAAAACTACCACCAAATTCATTTCTAATCTTTTTATAAAATTGAACATTTGTGTTAGTCTACATTTTACAAAAAAATGTCATAAAAGGGATTCCCTTCATTCGGGCCCTCCGGTCGGCCCAATTATGTCAAGAATATGCCAGTGGAATCTAGTAATATAACATTAAACTTAAACACCACTGTTGTTACAACCAAATTACAAAATGGACCTCATCTACAATGTACGAGGAAACGATTTCTTTCTGCACACCACTGGACCGATTTGCTTTTCTTCGTCAAATGGAAATGATTTACCTGGAATTATCAAATGTACTGTTTGCAATAATATTTTTTTGCCAATCCCAACGCAAAGACTGGTGACTTGGCACTAGTATTATTAAAAATGAAAGAGGACATTTTCGTCATTAAGCACGAAACCCTGTTGAAAAGAAGAAACAGCATATGTTTGTTGTTCGTATAAATAACGCAACCAAGGAAAAGAAGAAGGATCCTACAAGAACGGAGATTCACAAATTGGTGGGTGCCTGTGAGTAATCGAGAAAGGGAACTTGAAATCCCCCATCGTTTTCTCACTGCCCTTCATTCATTTCTCAAATCTCCTCCTTCTCCAGGAAACCCTAGTTAGTAATCTTCAGAAATGGCGTTTTCAGATAACTCAAGACAATCATTGATTCCAAACTTTCTTTATTCCACTTCATCAACAACTAAATCAGTTGGTTTAGAGAAACTTCTGAATGGAAATCGAACTTTCCCTTCATCTTCTACATCATCCTCGTCGATTGCTTCTTCTTCATCCTCGAGTTTTGTTGTGGCTGCACCAAATGAACCAGGAAAGATTGAGATGTATTCACCTGCTTTCTATGCTGCTTGTACTGCTGGTGGTATTCTAAGTTGCGGTCTTACTCATATGGCTGTTACTCCTCTAGATCTTGTCAAGTGTAATATGCAGGTTTTGATTTCTCTATCCCTTTCCCAGATCCGTCTGTTAATAGTTTCTTTTTCGTAGATCTAACTCGGTTTTAATCAGCCGAGTCAGATACACTTCTATTTTCTCTGGTGGTTCGGTCACTTATTTGGTGTTAAATTTTTAGGGTTTGATTGAGCTCTGATTTTCTTTATATGTTTCAGTCGATCTGTAAAAAAAATCGTGTATGGGACAGATTTGAGAATTATTTTAGGGTTAGAGGTGTTGAATAACCGGTAGTAGGAATGTATTTCTTGGGTTGTTGCTTTAACTAAGTTTTCAGATCAAACTTTAAAAGTTATTTAATGCTTTGGAGGACAGATTTCTTTATGTTAGAACATTTGAGAAAGTTGGATAAGAACTCATGGACTGTTGTAGGCCTATGGAAATCAAATGAATAAATAGAGTTATGAGAATCATTCAAGATTGAATTCTATTTGACATTATACCTAGGTATATAGATCATTAGACTGTATTTGCTTGTTTATGCAAGAGTGGAGAATTCAAATTCATTGCTATGTTTCCTGAGATAAAATTCAGATATGCTAGTTCAAACCCCAAATTCTGTTGCTATTGTATATTTGATCTCTTGAATATGGGTGCTTGTTCTAGTTGTTGTGTTTGATTGATATCAGTGTTCATATGAGATGAAGAGGATGCATGATAATCCTGCCGATGTTGTTGAAGGAGGTTCAAACACGGCAGTTTTCATATGCCAACCTAAAGCCATTCTCACTGTGCTCTGATAATCATGCTTGTCTATAGTGCAATGCAGTTACTAATCAAGGCTTTCGTCTTTTCACCAACCTGATATTGTATGATGTCTTGTTTTTAAAGAAAAAAAAATTACCTTTTCAAGTTTAACTTTCTTCCATTGATTCGGACCTTTTTTTATTTTATTGTTTATTTTGTATGTTTGTGTGTGTTTGTGAATCAAGATTATGTCCACCTTTATGTCATATTGTTTTCTACATTGGAAAAAGTTTACTGGCAGATATGAAATTAAGTTCAGTTTATGTCTGTTTCTTAGTCTAGTTTTTAGAATATGTTTGAGGGTTCCGAATGTGTTTGGTCTTTTACATTTTTGTTTCCGGTCTGTGGTGTAAATTATAACTCCTGTTTGATGCTCATATTCAGATTGATCCTGCAAAATACAAGAGCATCTCTTCTGGTTTCGGGGTTTTGCTGAAAGAACAGGGGGTTCGAGGTTTCTTCAGGGGATGGGTGCCTACTCTATTTGGTTACAGTGCACAGGGTGCTTGCAAGTTTGGATTTTATGAATTCTTTAAGAAGTACTACTCTGATCTTGCTGGTCCAGAGAATGCAGCCAAATACAAGACTCTCATCTACCTGGCTGGTTCTGCGTCTGCTGAGGTTATTGCTGATGTGGCCTTGTGTCCCATGGAAGCTGTGAAGGTACGAGTCCAAACTCAGCCTGGATTTGCCAGGGGATTGTCAGATGGATTCCCAAAGTTTGTGAAGGCTGATGGTTACGGAGGGTATGTACTCAACCTTGCCTTTTGTTTGTGACCTTTTAGACACTTTCATCAAGTACCTTTCCCTAATTTGCTGAAAATGATTCACAGATTGTACAAGGGTCTTGTTCCTCTCTGGGGTCGACAAATTCCATGTAAGATATTACCTTTTGTTGTCATATTTGCTGTAATTGTTTATTTTTTTCAAGATAATATTGCGCGTAAAATTGGGTTGAATTTCATATCTAGGTTTTGGCTCAACAACATTTGACTCTTGATTTTTTGGTTTGGTAGCAGCATGAATTGTTTTTTTTTCTCGTCCCTACCATGGTTCAATGATGCTATTTTCTCGTGCTCTTATTTGGTTGCAAGCTCTAGGAAATAAGTGGTTATCTCTATATTCATGTTATATTCATTTATACATTGCTTCTGGATGTTGTTATATGCTCTTCTCTTAAATTATTATTATCAGCCCATAAACCAGCTGTTTTGGTATGAATTCACCTGAAACTCCCTGCTTTTCAATTGTAAACAACTGTGTAAGCATCTTATTTGTTGTGATCATGAAACCTCTTCCTTTGCCATGGGTCTACATGTGACGTGTCTTGTTGATCAACTGATTAATAGATTATTGTTCTTCTCGGAACATATTTTGGGCTCCACATTTATATTAGCGAAGTGTCGTCTTTTGAGATATATTTTCTTCAGTCGTTTTTCCTCATTTTGCATTGATTGTTAATCTTGTCACTTGTTTTGGTGTTTTCAGTACTTGACCACAATTTTTTTTTTTTTTTTTTTGCAGACACTATGATGAAGTTTGCATCTTTTGAGACCATAGTGGAGAACATTTACAAGCATGCTGTCCCCAAGCCCAAGGACCAATGCAGTAAATCCATGCAATTAGGTATCAGTTTTGCTGGTGGATACATTGCTGGTGTCTTCTGTGCTATTGTTTCTCACCCTGCTGACAATCTTGTGTCATTCCTTAACAACGCCAAGGGTGCCACTGTTGGTGATGTGAGTAGTGGTCACTTCCCATTTTTTTCTCAAACTGTGCTGTTCCGCTCTGTTGTTACTCAGGTTTCTCTTGCTTTACATCCTTGTTAACCCCATGTTTTGTTTTGTTGTAGGCCGTGAAGAAGATCGGTGTCTTGGGTCTATTCACCCGTGGTCTTCCATTGCGTATTGTCATGATTGGAACCCTTACCGGAGCACAATGGGGTATCTATGATGCTTTTAAGGTGTTCGTTGGCCTGTAAGTCCATTTTTCCTCTCTCCCCTTTTTGATTGGTTGTTTCCGATTTTTTTCTTTTTGTTAGTAGTTTCTGAATTTATTTTCTCTTGGTTTTGTATGTTTTACAAGTCCATAATTTTTTTCTGTCCAACTGACTTAATAATTTTCTCCAATTGGGGTCTTTGTATGTATTGTTCAGGCCTACAACTGGAGGTGCCCCACCAGCTGTGGCTGCTGCTCCTGATGCCCTAGAGGCTTGAAATGTGAGATGATACTCATGATAGGTCGGACAGACATTAGAAAAAGAGGAAATTAAAGGAATTAAGAGGGGCTTGTAACTTTTGTTATTTTGGGATTATTATTTTTTACTTTACTACTTGTCCATTTAGGAGGATGGTTTTGTTCTCATCCTTCAAAACCTCTGGATTTTTTTTTGTAGTACTTTGTGACCTTTAAGTCAAATCCTGATGTAGATTTGGGAGACTATAGGACCGTAAAGGAAAAACGGAAAAATAATCAGTCTGTCTGAAATACATCAACTTTTGTGCATCGATTTTTTATAATCCCATTTTGAATGTTACTAAACTGTAATAGAGGCTTGCATTTCCTGATTTTATGTTTGATGAAAGTGAAAAAAATGCAAATAGACCATGCTTATAACGAGATCAAATTTTGACAAACTGCACGTTCTAAATGGGGACTCTTGAACCCTGTTTTGTGTCGCCCAAGTGGGTATCATTTAGTTAGGCTTGTTTATTGGCATATTAATTGAAGGTTTTCTTGTTAGGCTTGTTACTGGCATATTAATTGAAGGTTTTCTTGAATACAAGGGGGGCGTAAAAAGCAGACATCCAACACCCTATTAGTTTTTATTTTATTTTTATAAAATTAAAAGGTAATGTTATGTGATCCAAGACGATACAACAATCCTACAAGCAAAGTTACACCAGAAGAATTTGAGATGAAAATAGCCATTTCAGTATTTGAAGCTCAGAAAATCAAACTTCACTGTCAAAGCTAACTCTTGAAAGCTTTTAGACCGGCCACCATGAGCTCTTACATTCCCTTTCTTCCGCACTTCCCACATGGTTGGTAATGGCATCAAAGAGAATAACAACTCAGTCTTCCACTTAATGATTTAACCAACCAGCCATTCGACTGAGCAGCTGAATACATGTAGTATAAGTGAAATGACTCCAAAGCTTCCAAGTAAACATGCAATGAAGTAAAAGATGATCAGTTTCTCCACCTCCAAGTCGCACATCAAGCGACTTACTGACTGCACTTGAACACCTCCGGCGGTATCCACTTCTTCCAAGCTAGCGAACCAAGCAGTGAAGTTACTGTCGAGTCTTAATGCCGTGTAAAGGCTACCAGCCGTGAATGAAGCACCATCCAGCACATCTTCAATCCCTGGAGGTGTTTCAGTTGTACATCCCCGAATAACGACACAGGTACATCAAATGTAAAACTTCAAAAACTATCTGATCATTGTTCATTCTCGGCTTCAGTTCTTCTTATGTTTCTTGGTACTTCGCCTTATAATGTGCCTTCTTTCTCGAAATATGTAAGACCAGTATGTTGAAACTACGATTTCGTAAAACAATGGAAATTGCAGAAAGTAAAACAATATCACTGGAACACAACCAAGCAACGTTATAGGAATTGGAGCCCAGGAGAACCGATGTCCAACAACAATAGTAAGTGCTGAACCAAAGGCCACCAATATTGTGGCCATGGATATAAATAGAGTTGCAAGACCAATTATTAGCTTTTGTGGCAAGGATTTGAGAAAATCCTCTTCGGCATATCTTGAAGTTAATATGGCTAAGAACATAAGTACTGATGTGGTGGATGAGAATAGAGCGAAGGCATCTGCTACTGCAAAGACCACAAAAGAGTTATGGTCCAAGAAAACTGGGATTCCATTGTTCCTGCTATCTTTGTCACTTATGTTTCCGCCAGGTACGGTAAATGCAGCTGCAAATGCCACAGTAGCTATGAGGGTTGCCACTAGCATGCATGATTGGGATGTATCTTTCATCCATTTCTCTCCTTTTTCCATTAACTTCTTGTGTTCCTTTGTGAATATAAATTGAGCTGTCTCTCCCTCTTTGTTTCTCATAAACTTATTTTGCTCCAATACCAAACTTTCCACCCCCTGAACCAAATGAGATTGCTAAGTATATAAAGTAGATGCAGTATGTACGTAATAGTGATGGGCGATTAGCACTTGAACACAGTGAAATATAAAGCATAATGTGGAAGACAGGGAAATTTTGATTTGTCTACTTTACCTTATACCATAGGAGTTCTCGTTGCATCTGAAGAGCTGCACCCGACACTGAATTAAGTTGAGGAGAAGGTGCTAACTTGGCAGCATAGTGCAGGATAGTGTTATTCCCTTTATCTCTTAAAGAAAGTAAATTGATCTTGTTATCCTCACGGCATCTATCACAAATGAGATACAGAATAGTTTTATTTCGTTCTTCAATAGCCATTTGTATCATTTTTTGTTCACCGATATATAACCTGATTAGGAAAGGAAATTTGTCAACACACTCTAGTACAAATTCTGGGATTCCGTACTTTATAGCCGTCTTTAAGACGCTAGAATTCGAGAAAAAATCTCGTATTTCTAACTCAGTCATTGTTGTCTCAATATCTATTAGCATACACTTAACCAAAGTAATGGCTTGTTTGTGCATTGATTTTTGTTCGTACAGTTGTTTCAAGCAAGGAACTGATGTAAAAATCGAAACCATTTTACCAAAAAACTCAGTCACTGTTCTTTTATTACTGGTATTGTTTGGTCTCTCCACGGGGTTTTCTTCGTCTCCTCTGGTGCCATGGTCACATGATGGCGAATAGTCCATGTTCACTTGAATCACTGTGCCACCTCCAGATTTGGATTTAGATAATGTTTGACGGGGAAAAACATAATAGCGGTAACCATAATAAGAAACAAGAAAAATAAGGAGGTTAGGGTGATTAACTAACATTCATATAGGTAGCTCTTCCAGCCTTTCATTTTTGCCCCACTTCGAAATGCAAATGGCCTCTGAACCATCATTTCTATTCCACATACTTTACTGCGCGTTTTCTCAGTAACCAATTTCGGGAACCGTTTAACAAGACACATTGCCAAATCTACAGACACAACAATAAGCAGATGCTAGCTAGAGGCAAAATGAATAAAAAAATTAGCTTATTTTCGATAGTTCGCTTACGTACCATAGAAATTGGCATCAATGGTACAGCACAGTAGTTCAGCCCCATCATAACCGGAGAATGGACTTGGGTCCTCGTCTCTAGTTACAGAATAAAGATAGAGAGCTGTCTCCTTTTGTCCACTTGAAATGCTTTTGATAGCAAGTAGGAGTGGTACTGCTCCCCATTTATCGCGTATTTGTGTCAGTTTAGGATTTTTCTTCACCATCAACTCAGCAGCTTTAGTGTTTCCATCCCAGACAGCTTGGTGAAGTGCTGTATTCTGGTAGTATCTTTCTTTCAGTTCAAGGGCTTCCAGTGGCATGACTTTCAAAATCTCCTCCACAAACAACCATTGCCTATTAATAACAGCTATATGCAATGCTGTCTGTGATTGGATCGTGATCACTTGGCTCATCGCTGTTGGATTAATCTTGAAAAATTCGTTAGCCTTTGGCCAGTCACCTTTTGCTGCTGCATCGAATAGCAGCTCGTATCGGTCCAAAATATTTTTTCGACTCACCTGTTTATTCTCTTCGCAAAGCCAATTGCAAAGTAACAAAACGAACCAAAAAAATCAGTATTAATTTTCATTTTTTTTTGTTTGAAACCATATTTAATAGTCTTGCTTATGCTTTCATACCTTGCTTCTTAGTACGATTTTTCAGTGATGGGGTTCTGACGACCTTTTTATCGTCTTCATGAAGCTGGAGATCGCTAGCAGGGCTGACCATAACAGACTTGTCTTTTGCTTCAGTAGCATCACTTGCTACAACTCTATAGTGTCGATCATTGTTTGCTTCCAGTTCTGAAAGTTTACGGAGCATCGCTTCTTGAGATTCAATAATAAGTCTTATTGTTTCGTATAGTCTAGTATCACGATCCCGACCTTCAATATTAATGATACTAGCAGTGCTGGTAGACATTGTGACTGTGAGCAACACTGATTAGGTAAAAGAAGCTTCAAAGGGAGTGTGAAAAAATCATGAAAACAGAAGCAGTTGAAATGCAAAATTTATACACTAAAAAAGTATTATTTTCTTTCGTTCGAGTGAATTCCTTTTCTTATTTTATTATTATTAGTAAAGCACGCCAAGTATGTATTCTTTTTTCTACTTTTCGTTTAGCACGACACTGTAGTACAATGCACGCACATCACATTTAGTCGTCCTGTTCACGAAGGATTTTTTTGGGCACCACTGTTTTTTTGGGGACTATGGTTTGATTAGGCCACCTGCCCTATAGTTATAAGGGGTGTCTTAAAAGGTGGAGATGACTAGTTTACCCTTTAACCTAATTAAAACTATAACTATAACACTTCTTCTTCCTCTATTCTACAATTTTTCTTCTTTTCTTCTTCATCATTTTTTATTTAAACAAGCTCGCAAGGAGATTATATTGAAAATGAAAGGAAAAAAGAAAAGAGGGGGGGGGGGGGGTCGCTGACCTCAAAAAGAGAAGAGAGGAACAAAGAAAAACAAAAGAAAAAACGACATGTTACAAACTTATCTAAATCTGTAGGTAGGAAGAGAAGATCTATCATTTCCCATGGAAGATCAAATGAACGAAGGTGGTTGATTCCACCATTGATTCATCAATTTATGATCATCTAAACCTGATCATATCTAATCAAAATCATCAAATTTTCATCGTCGTCAATTCATTGAATTTTTATCGTCGATTAATCAATTTTTTGTAAACAAACTCGTCCATAAGTACTTTCCCACAAACCCATTGCTTCTAATTTCTAATTCGTTTTTGATTGAAAATTCTGAGTAGTAGTCATCAAAACAGGTTGAAAATGGAAGTTACAGTAGTAAGTTCGGTTAGGAATTTTGTGGAAAAACTTTGTCGAACTAGCCGAACTTGCTGGAAATAAAGAACATGAAGAA
Organism: Papaver atlanticum; assembly: GCA_023531105.1. Lineage (NCBI taxonomy): Eukaryota > Viridiplantae > Streptophyta > Magnoliopsida > Ranunculales > Papaveraceae > Papaver > Papaver atlanticum. Next base: position 1,727,439 of record JAJJMB010001096.1, on the reverse strand, counting down.
CAGTTTGGTTGTTTCACACAAAAAATATTTCCAAACCGAACTTTTAATTTCCTAACCGAACTTTCAATTTCCTAACCGAACTTTTTTCGTATACAATAGTCGGCTAATGTTCATGAAAGCGCAGGTAGCCGAACTTGGTTTTAATGGAGTTTTTTTCTTTCAGAGAAAAGTTCGGTTACGTCGCAATTTTTTTTCCTAGGTTCGGCTAGTTCGCAAAAAAATATTCCTAACCGATCTAAGGTTCGGTTACATCGCAATTTTTTTCTCCTAACCAAACTTTTCTCTGAAAACCTATATATTGATTTAATTTAATTTGTTTTGATTTAATTTAATTTTACACTAATCATTAATTATGTTAACTAATGATTCAACTAATCATTACACTAACTTAATTGAAAAGGGTAATTTTGGTATTAAGATAAATATATGGATAAGGGGTGACTTAGTTTTACTTCAAATATCTTTCCCAAAAAAAAAAACAATGGTCCCCAAAAAAACAGTGGTGCCCAAAAGATCGTTGCATCCTAGTGCAATGGCTTGAATAAGCCCACTTCATACGTTTTTTTTTCTAGCCCACTTCGTACTGAGGTAGAGGAGTGAGCTACTATGATCACATTGATCAGATATAGGACGTCAGCTGGGGCATTGAGATTTGAGAAAATTATTCTTATGACCCTCAAAAAATATGATCTTTGGAAAATTTTCTTTTCTAACAATTCAAAGTACCTTTATATTAATGGAAATTCGAGATTACAATGAATTTAAGACCGAAAATAAGAGAATACATAGGAACCGTATATACAAGCATAATGCCGAGAAATACGATAAGAGAAAGAAAAGGATTATCAGAGTAGAACAAATACAAATATGAGATGGAACTGAGTAGATCAGAGAAGTAATGGTTTTTCTCGGAATTAATTTCCAACCATTTTATTTGTTTTTTCTTCTTTAGAAAGATGTGCTCTTAGAGTAGGAGTGGTTTTCTCAAAATCTCTTATAGCTAGAGATGAAGATTCGGTTGTCAAAATCATCTTTGATGAAGATACCGATAAAGATCTCGTTCCGAGATAATTAAAAAATGAAGATCCTATCGCCGGAAACAAAAAAAGATGAAGATTTCTCCAATGGAGAACACCACTAGTGATCTAAAAACCCTACCAAGTAACTAAGAATGGTCACTAAAACCGAGATAAATTTCTTGAAAAGAGGATATAAAGCCACCATATGAGTGGACAAATCTCACCAAACGGCAAGAGAAAAACATGAAGAACCTAGCTAAAAACAACTAACAAGATGAAAGCAAGTAAATGGAGTGAGAATGCCACTCAAATCCGGCCCAAAAGGGACCAGATTTGAGCAAGATAGGTTCCTAGTAGGAGTAAGAGAGAGAGAGAGAGTGCAGGCGAGTTTTTTTCTTTTTTTTTTGGTCCTTCTATTTCTTTTATTAAAATGGCCGAATTATTCCCATGATCCTAATTTTATTCTAGAAACACCTAATTACATAAAGTAAAAAAGAAATGTACGACCACATTGCTTTATTTTATTCAGAAAAACATATTCTCTCACACACGACTTACTCTATATCCTCCCGAAAATCTCCATTAAAAAATATCTTCAAAAAAACAAACAAAATTTGTTCATATCCTAAGAACATTGAAATTGGAACTTAATATCATTCAAATCATCATGGTTACGACTACAGTTACAAACTCACTAGAAGAAACTGGGGAAAACAAACCTTAGAAGTAACTATGAAAGAAATGTAGATCTACATCAACAACAAAAAAAGAAAAACATGATCAAAAAATGAAGAAAAAGTAGAAGAAAGAGTAATTGATACAACAGAAAAAGAGAGTACATAAAAAAGAAAACACTGATTTTGAACAAGAATAAGCACCTGCTAAAAAAAACTCCAAAAATATGCATATTGGCTGCACAGAAGTTTTAAGGAACAAAAAAATTCAACACGATTTACATGAGTGAATATTTGCTGCATAGTTCGAGTTTGTGCATATTAAATCAAAAACTCTCAATATCAAATAGGTTTTCAGATGTGTGGATATTCTCTGCACAAATCGACCGTGTGCGTATTTTCTGCATAGATCAAGTTTGTTCAATTGTTGACGCTAAAAGTAAAGAGTTTATGATGTGCAACTTAAATATTTACTGCGCAGATCAACATGAGGGCATGAATTATCCACACTAACATTTCTGTGTGCAGCCATTACGCATAAACTTTTTTTCTTCTTCATATGGTCTTTTATGGCGTACAAATACAACTAATTCCATCTAAGAACCCACACAAATATTTAGTTTTGGACAATAGATGCACTCTAAAAAACACTATGGATAGGTGTTTAAAAAAAAAACACCGTGGATAATAGTTGCACTCTAAAATGAATGATGAAAATAAAGAAAATCATTTAGACAACTTTTTGTTTCTAAATTTGATATTCGTATTTATGCTCGTCGTATAGATCTTTTAAAAAGCTTCTCGAATATATTAATTTTTTCAAATTATGACATATGATTTGTCATATACATAATGTTTAAGTTTACTAAACAATTGTGCTCCTGAAGGATAGAATTTCAACACACAAAGATATTTCTTCCATTAAAATCTCTTGTTTGATGACGTCATCAAATATCTTTATCCAAATGAACCCTCATTTGAAGGGTCATCTCATTAATATGGGTTAAAGATGTTTTTTAATGAATCCCAAGACTAAGACCGGACAAGTAAAACAGAGTGAGATGAGGGTCAAATGCTTAATACCCGCTTCAAATTTCTATATAACAGAGTGGGATGAGGGTCAAACGCTTAATACCCGCTTCAAATTTCTATATATTCATCGTCGCACAGTTACTAAACAGACAATTATAATGCGACATGTAGAAATTTGATTATGTATGACTTGATATTGAATCATGTGTTATATTAGATATACTGCGGAAAATCAAAAATGAAGTTTTTTTTTTGTTTTTTTTGTAAGGTGTAAATAGAGTTTTGTTATAAAATTTGAAGTACGATTTCTGGAATTAAAAAAAAATGGTCATACACTTCGTTAACAATATTTAGATGCTTCCTTAGACACTGAATAACAAACAACATCCTTAAGGTACAACCTTGTTATTTTTGTCTTTGAACCATTATAAAGACGAGGGTACCAAGTATACCGCCGATTCTTTTTCGTTTAACGTATATAGATATACCTTGTGTAATCTTTTCGATTCCTAAAGATAAAACAAACAAGGTGACCTTGATAATAATCTAAGTTCTACCAAGAACAAATATATGATCAATTAAGGAATGATTAACGTATAAGTATAATTATTTCACAAAAAATAATTATAATACAAAAGTAAAGTATAACACAAAAACACAAGATTTTGTTAATGAGAAAAACTGCTTGGATGAAAAATACCGAGTGCTGGTCCAGTTTTGATTACTCTCAGAATTAAGCCGCCACACAAATACGTACCCGCAACCTCGGGTAGTTGAGATCGAATAAGCTACCCTTAGTTACTTAGTTTCCTCAGTATCCCTACACCTACAACAAATCTGGAAAACTCATGTGAATTCCTCAATGCAGTTCACTGTCAAGAATCGATTCAAAATCCATCATGAAGACTTCTGCAACGCGATTCCTTTAGGACCTCTTTAAAATAATAAATGTGTTGATGGTGGTTTTTAGCTTAGGGAGAAAACCATAAAATCCCATTTCTACCTTCATTCTGCAAAGAATTTGAGCAACGTGCTAAAACCTAATGAGTGCCCATGCCTTTCTCTTTCGAATATGTATAGTTGTATTTATGAGCTTCACCCGACTGAATTCAGAAAATATATTTGTGCATTAGCAATTTATATTTACTGTACGACTCAATACATACATGTATGAAAATTATTAGAACAATACTGGTGCATGTTGCAATACTCCCAGGTATTCCATAATTTTATTATATTAAAACTCAAGCTCCTAGTTGCATCATTCATTAATGCAGAGTCTGCTGAGTATTTATTTTATGTTGTGTTCCCAGTTAAACTCTTATAATACTGACATGATATTTATGTTAATTCTCAGCTGAATAACATGAATTTCCTGGAATGTTTGAATTAAGATATGCATGAAAGGCACCGCAAGTCGTGTCAACAAGAGCAGATGTGCTACATGTAAGAGTAGCCAAAAAATTAATGATTTTGTTAAACGTACAAAATTTATCTAATTTACTTAATTTTGTGCCAATATACAACATTTAATTATTTGACATAATTTTGTGTCAACTCACAAAATTTGCTTTTTCCCCCTAAAATTGGAGCATGCACGATCTTGATCCCTATTGGTCGATACCAAACCTAGGCAAACTAGGAATTAGCCTATCAAAAGGCCGGTGGGTGTAAAACCTAGTCAGTCACGGAGGAAGCTCGGCCAAGCCACTTGGCCGGCCAAATTAGCATGTCTTGCGCCTCTCATGGCCGGTAGGACATGTCCCATAATGTCCAGCTTGCGCCTTCCTCTTTTATCGACAAATAACATCTCTCCTAGCCTACATGCTTCGTTCCCAATTGTTGGCCAAAGTAGGCTGGTCGAGATGCTTCAATTTTATTTAAAATTAGATCTTGGCCGTCCAAGACAGTCGCAAATTGATCACAACCATCCAACTTGGCCGGTCAATTTAGCCGACCTAACATCTCCCATGTCCGACCGATTAGGTGCCAGGGTGACTACATGTCACTCGCCTATTGTCCTGGCCAATCGGATCACCCCTAGCCTACATGTTCCGTTATAAATTGTTGCCAAAGTAGGTTAGTGGAGCTGCTTAATTTCTTAAGGGTTGAATCTTGGTTGTCCAAGTAAGTCGTAAAATGATCACGACCACACAACTTGACTGGTCGATTTAACAAGCTTGGATCCTACCATGCATGACCGAGCAAGCTCTAGGGCGACTACGTGTCGCCCTTCTACTATTTCAGCCAATCAGAATGCCCGCAGCCTACATGCTCCGCTCTAAATTGTCGAACAAAGTAGGCTGGTCGAGCTTCTTAGAAGCGCCTTAATTAGGTCAACGACAACCCATAGCTGTTGCAATTCATCTTGGTCGTCCGAATTAGCCAGCTGATTTAGCCGGCTTAGATCCAATCTTAGACGACCAATGAGGTACCATGATGGCTACCTGTCATCCCTCTTCTCAACAAGCCGATCATGCCATCCATGACCTGCGTGTGCAGTCACCAATGATCAGTCAAAGTAGGCCGGTCACGTCCCTTTTTCAAGATATGAAATCCGCGATTGATCCAAGACATTCATTATAAACCATACTTTGTTTTAACCATTTATACAACCGATTTTGAGCTGCTTACGTGCAAAAGATGCTTTACTTGCATCGAATATCATTTGAGCTACCTGCTTATAAACGATACTTCTCATGTATCGAATACTTAAATAATTATTTATTTATTTAACCTAAAGAACCATGTGCTATTTTTCGAGTACCACTCACGGCAAGTCCTATTTTTTTGACATGACTTGTCATCTATGACCACTATTATCTATATGTAGCATAACTCACATGTGACTGATCAAAACTCGCACGCCTTATATGCACGATCAACATCACATATTTAGTGATTAAACAGTCACGACGTCTTATCCACCTCTCACATCTACTTTTCAGTCAAGAAGAGGTGATGGAATAATCACGTTCCACACAACTTGTCGACCTAGTCATACAGGTCAGTCTAGTCGAGCGAGTCGACTTCTCCTACAACTTTTCACTCGAGACATCAAACATGTCACAAATGGAGGATGTTCATCAGGGTATTGTTCTGGCGGGCTACAGCGTGCGGTGTGCAACATACCATTATGAGAAAGTGACGGGAAGAGCGGACAGTTGATGAATATAGGAGCAGTGGGTGAACAAACCGTCAAGTCCTCCCTTAGCAATAGGGACATGGTTTCTACCAATTCACATGATCTCCACTAATTCACTACTCTACAACTCCCACTTCCAATGAGATCATGGTGTTCGACTATGACTTGATATAAATAGATTTTTAATCTATTCAATCAATACAAGTATCAGGAAAACACAGAGAACTTACATCTTACCATTTTTCTGCAAGCAAGTTCCACTTTCGGAGATAAGTCATACATAGTCACATCTTACAGAGCATGTCTCTCTGATCTCAATGTCTCTGCTTCCCTCCCTAAGATCAACCCTTCTCCTTCATTTTGTGACGGAAACAAGACTGGAATGACCATTTCTTGGTTTATGCCAGAATTGTAGAGATTGATCCCTCGAATCTAAAGTACTTCCGTGCAGTACATTTGTTTAGGGTCTAGATTCGTTTCTCATCAACATACCCAGTTTTACTCTTTCTCCAAAATCAGTTTTTACCCTACTACAAATTGGCGACCGTAATGGGAGATTCATCTCTCGGTTCCAAAATCAATTTCTCAACTTTCATATTCAATTATCTCATTTTCAGAATGGTTAGTCTTAATATAGATCCAACGATTAGCCACTCTAGCCTTGTCAACGCCAATGGTCACATTCATGATTCCTCCTCTCCCATTAGCAACATCCTGCTGTCACTGATGGATCTACCAATTCCCCTATTTCCGGCGGTATTGCAGGAGAGGCTAGAAGCATGAAACCTTTGATCACTTTAGGTGAATTGGTGCAAACACAAGAAGCTCATGCGAGAAAACTAGCATGTTTGGAAAGTACATTGAATTATGTACTTACCATTTTTCGAAGGTTAATAGAAGACCTGGGATGTCATGGTATCTTTAGAGATTCAGAGCCTCTAGTACCTGAGATGAAAACTCCACCTGATGATATCCCTTCTCAACAAGTTGGAAGCTTCTCTGCCAATGAGAAACCAGCAGATAAAGAAGTAGCGTCCCTAGTCGAAAGCTTGTGTGAGCTGCTACACCTTTCCAAGGATTAGCATAAGGAGACGTTTGCTGCAATCAATCAGATAGCTCTTGATTCACGCTTGGTTCCTTCATCTCCAGAATCCTTGAAGACATCTCTGTGAATAGTATTACTTTTACCGAGAAAGATGATGGCTGAAGAAGGTCACAACATAGCCATGTATGTTACTGCATGCATCAAAGACTCGAAGTTCAAAAGAGCTCTCATCGACATAAGAGCAGCCACGAATGTCATTTCTCTCAAAACTCTCAGGTCAGCCAAGATTCGCAAAGCAAGATTGTGCGACAATCCACTGTGATGACGGATTTCGAAGGAAATCGAAGTAATACATATGAACACATTTACTTAGATCTTATAGTGGGACCCGTTCAGTCGAAAGTGAAATTCGAAGTGATAGAGAAAGAACCAGATTACCACATGATATTGGGAAGACTGTGGCTCCATGATAACAAGGTTATACCATCAACATATCATCAATACCTGAAAACCGTGTTGGATGAGGAAGTTGTTCAGATACCTGCGTCTCTGTCTCCTTATGCTCCGGATTTATAGCGCTGAACTCTTCAAATCGAAAGAAGATACGCAATGTTCATCAGATAAAAATTACTGCACACCACCACCTACATGGGCGTCAATTGAGGAGGAAGAGAGGTTATCACTACTAAAGAAGGGCGTAAAGATGGCAAAGGAGAAATGATTGTGGTGTAAGTACGGTGTAACTGCACCAAATCTAAAGACTTAAAGGCCTAGACAAATAAGGCTCCCACGTTGAATGGTGAGGAAACCCTCACTTCTTATTGGCCGAAACAAGCTTTTTTTGAGTTTTGTGAAACGAGCATTCTGGTGAGGACACTTGGCAACCTATGATTGGTTTAGAAAAAAAAGAAAACGAAAAAGAAAAGGAAATCAAATATAGTTTGGAGTTCAAACCATGAGAATTTGGAATTCCTTCCGGACGTGTCAATTTAGGTCGTCTCAATTTGGAATTCAAAATCGTATCTACGTTAGGAAACCAAATCTAGCCAAGCTGAAAAGGGAAACCCGTCATGTATAGAAACCTTGACTTCTTTAGGAAACCATTCCATGGCAGGATATTATACCCTCAATGTTTGCCTGGGGTGAGAAATCAAGTTTACAAAATTTACATCATCCGTGAAAGCTTCTGTAAGGATCTTCCCATAAAACTCCATTACCAGAAGTTTTTAGGAATTAATGGTGTTAAGAGGTGGAGAAGAAAACAAGTTTGCAATTAATTTATGTAAACATACGTAGCTAATGTTGTAGCTTTCCAAGTAAAAGTGTCAAAGTCTGAATACAATTTGGTTGTTGAGTTCGTGTCTATACAGATTTCACGAGGATATGAGCCATACGGAAAAGTGTATGCATTCTTTTTGTTGCGCTAGAATGTTTGGTGAAATTCATGAACGATACAAAGGTAAAGTGTCTTAGTTGTACCGAAACTTCTCAATTCACCTGCCAATTTTTTTCCCCATAGTTTTGTTTTGTTTAGTTGTTTTTACCTTTCTGTATTCACCCACCTTCTTGGTGTCTGGAAATGTAGCATCACTCACGGTTCCACTGTGTTTCATCGTACTTCCGGAATCACCACACTATGACATGGAAGCCATCATTATTTTGGTTATAGTTATTTTTGCTATTATTTAACATTGTTGATTGTTGTCTATATTCGTCTTTTTATTATATGCTTACTTGGTTTTGTTTGCCATAGGAAGGTCAAATGAACGCTCTCATCCAGACATCGCGGAAGGGATCTTAGCATCAATATCGTGATGAACTTGCAACCACTCTCAGATACCATCTATATATGAATGCTGTAAGTGTGATTTATTGCCATGTGAATTAACTAATGATATATAATGCTACTCCATTTTAGTGGCATATCAGTTTACCTTTACATCCATTTTAGTTTTAGAATGAATAAATGGATTAGTTATACCAGTATGAATGTCGTCTGGAGTTGGTAATGTAGTATACTATTTATACCATTTAGATGTGTTTTAGATTACTGTGTTGCCTACCCCTATTAGGGCATCTATGTGTTAAAAACAAACCTATAACGTGGCTCTTAAAAAGCTTTGCACAAGCAAAATGGTGTTGCGCCGGGTGTCCATTCACATTGTAACTATCATGTTATACGTTCATGCAACATGCTAATGTTTTATTATTATTATTATTATTAATTTTTAATGGTGTATTGGGTGTTTTGGAAGTATGTAAGCGCATCGAGATTATATGGACTACCTAAAGAACAGTTTTGCGCCCAAGCCTGATAACCAAAGCATACAAAGCAGGTTTTGGCGATTAATCTATATCCCTTAAAAATAAAAAATAAAAACTTCGCTGTATCTAAAGAATCGTGTGACGTAATTACATCTTAATTGTTTTAGTTAACTTTGTTATGAGTGCAGTCTCACTATTTTTACCCACCAGTCGCACCTACAAGTTTTGCTTCTCTTGTTAGTGGCTTTGTAGCAGATCATAATTTTCAAGCTTCTCAAATGGGAGAATGCGTACTTTTGCTCCATTAAGCTTGAATTTGGGATGGACGAACCTGTATAATGCAAAATAAGAGTATTATGACAGAAGGCATCCAAGGGGCCAGTGTAATGGAGTTTTAATCTTTTTCTGGAACACAGATTTTCTAAATTATGTTCACAATTCCATATTATGATTATTTGAAATTTTGTATTCCTTCTTACTTACTTGCATGGAAAGTCATTGAATGTTTGAGAAAAGGAAATTATAACCTCACATTGAAAACATAAGGCAAACAAAAGCAACCATGCAATGTTTAGCACAAAATGATCCATTACATAATACTTGAGATGCTTCTATAGCACTGGGCACCCAAAATATAATCAACAAAAACAAACACTATAATAATGTTGCATTCAAGGCTATATTTTCTATGAACAAAATAAGGAGAAAAAGTTTAATACTCTTGGTGGCTTGGTGCACTGAGGTTATCCTGGCAGTAAAAGGTATAGGACTATATGCCACAGGGAAGGTGAAATATATGGTATCCATATGCACTTGATAGATAAACATGTATGTACTACAATGTTTAATTTCTATTAACAATTTTCATCAATATTTTGTTAGGAGAAAGAAAATCTTGGTTAGAGGATATATCAAAAAGGAACGAACAACTATCAACTTTCATCGTGATATTGAAAGAAGAAAATCTTTGATCCTATTTGGAGAGTATAACAAAGATATACATCCAACTATTGATTTTCATCATCATAATTTTATTTTATTTTAAATGTACATTTGATTTACCCAGGTTGATACTAATCTCGAAGCAATCTCTACCGGAACTTTGACTTTATATTTTGCCGAAGAACTATACACGCTAAAGTCAACATCATATTGTGGTGATACTCAAAGACAAACACAGAGACTTATAAAAATACTAGAATTACCTCATATGGAAATTAGAGTGTTTGGTCGGAGAGAAAAAGTCTTAAATATTTTTGCATCTTGAATGAGAAGGGTAAGAAAGGAATGCACGTTTTACATATTTTTGCATGTCGTACAATATCACAACATGAGATGAAACGCATCTCCAGCGAAGACCGCCTGATGCACCAGTTCGAGTAGGTCGTATCAGGGGTGCTGAAGGAAGGATGAAACGCAGAGGCCGACCGAAGCTAACATGGGATGAGTCCGTAAAGAGGGACATGAGCAAGAGAAATCTATCACCGGAGCAGGCGTTGGACAGACAAACATGGAGAGCGGCGATCCACATGGAAGAGGTAGGTTTCCGGTACGTAGACTAACAACCCACTTCTTTTCTTCCTGTTAATTCCTTTGCCCCTCAATCAGCGAACACGTAAATGCAACCCTGCAGATTGTGCAGGGAGGGGGGGAGGGGATCCCCCTGTAGCGCTGCAGTTGGCAGGATGGTGAAGGGGAAACCCCTCGTAGCTTCTGCAACATGGACAGGGTGTTAGTATATCCGCATTAATGGTTGAGAATTCGTAATCCCATTAAAACGGTGTTTACTTTTCATCTATTCCAAAACAAAAACAAACGCGGCGCGGGTAGCGTCAAGTATTTGCCTGCCGTAGTGCGGGTTGTGCAAGGCTTGACAAGCCGGCGTAAAAACTATGTTATACTTTTATGAGATACTCTCTAGCCGACCCGGTACTTGCTACTGGAAAAGGCTTTGGCTTTGGATTTGGATTTGTACAATATCACAGTAAAGCTGGATAAGATTAGGCTTTCAAAAGAGACAGACTTTTTACTTACCATGTTTGAGATTTTATGGAAATCCAAATTCGATTCGGAAGTCGAGTACCTATTATATTAGGATCATTTTTTTCTTCTTCAAATTAATACATAAAGGAAAAAAATAACCACAAATTTCACGCACAATATCTGCAAAAATAAAAATGAAAAAATAAATAAAATCTGCATGTATTTCGTATTTTTTCTCCAGCTATTTAATATATTCGCCCCACCACACCAAATCAAAAGTGCACCGCCACGGGACAGACGAAGCCCGGCGCACACCAAATCAAAAATACATCGCCATAGGGCGGGGCGAAGCCCCGTGCACACCAAATTAAAAGAGAACAAAATGTCCCGTGCATAGCACGGGCACAAATCTAGTATTTGTTTACAACAGTTTCGTCCTTTAACCCATCAACAGAGAAGCGAGTAGGCCGCCTAGGAGGTGCCAAGCACGACCAAGTGTGATCCCTCCTATAATTACCTAAGCCTTCCCTGGATCCAAAACCCCTTTTCCTAAACTACTTATAGACTTCCTTGGTTCCCAAGTAAAATTAGACCCTTCTCCTATATAAAAACACCGCAGTTGCCACCACGTTGTAGATACATCACACAAGAACAGAACAAAACCCTAGTAAATTCGTCAGATTTTCCGTTCTCAAATTCTCCATCAATGGCTGTTTCCACCGATTCTTCTGTTGTTTCTCAATTTCAACTCATTGGTCCTCTATCAATTCACCGCCAAACTTTACCATCTCGTGCGGATGATCCCCAAATCTCAAAACAAGATGATCCAGCAGTGCCTGATTCGACTCCTGCTTCAACTTTCATGGATCTAATGGTTTCAAATTTCAACAATCTAAACACAAATTCTCCATCTCATCTAAGCGGACTCACAGAGAATGGATCAGCAACATATGTTTCAAGTGATAATCCATTACTTGATTTCTTCTTCCATGTCGTCCCTGATACGCCACCCGAAAGCGTAACCCAAAGATTAGAATTAGCTTGGAAACATGATTCCTTAACAGCATTGAAGTTGATATGTAACTTGAGAGGTGTTAGAGGGACTGGTAAATCTGATAAAGAAGGGTTTTATGCCGCCGCATTATGGCTTCATAAGAATCATCCCCAAACCCTAGCTATTAACCTCGAAGCTATGGCCGATTTTGGGTATTTCAAGGATTTACCAGAGCTTCTGTTTAGATTGCATGAAGGGATTGATATCCGAAATAAACGAAAGACCGAATGGCAGACTGAGAAGTATAATTATCCAGTTGATCCAGGGACTCGGAAACTTGTTCGTAGGAATCCAAATCAGAAGAATGTGACGGCGGTACATAGGAGGTATCCAATTCAGAAGAAGGCGGTACGGATTCCGATGATGATAAGCCAAAGAAGAAGACGAGTAGGAAGGAAAAGGCGATTGAGTTGTCGAAAAGAGCACTAGAGAGGTATGGAAACGATACCGAGTATAAGAACTTGCATGATAAAGTATCTGATCTTTTTGCCGAGTTTTTAATTTCCGATTTGAAGTATTTGAATTCCGGTGAGACTGGTAAGATTAGTTTAGCTTCGAAATGGTGTCCTTCTTTAGATTCTTGCTTCGATAAGGCTACTCTTTTATGTGAAAGTATTGCTAGAAGAATTTTCCCCCGTAGTTCGAATCCTGACCATGAAAATATTGAAGAGGCTCATTATGCTTATCGAATTCGTGATCGTTTGAGGAAAGAATACTTGGTTCCTCTCCGTAAAATGCTGGAATTGCCTGAAGTTTACATGAGCTCTCAGTTGTGGGAATCTTTGCCGTATAATCGTGTTTCTTCTGTTGCTATGAAAAAGTACAAGAGATTCTTCTAAGAACATGATCAAGAAAGGTTTAATGAGTATTTAGAGAGTGTTAACAAAGGGGAGGCAAAGATTGCTGCTGGTGCATTGTTACCTCATGAGATCATAGGTTCTTTGATTGACGAAGAATTTTTGTTGGATGACGAGTATCTAAGGCGGAAAGATGCTGAGGATTGTAAGGTTGCAGAGCTGCAGTGGCGTAGAATGGTGGATGATATGTCAAAAATTGGAAAGTTAAATGACTGTCTTGCAATCTGTGATGTATCTGGTAGTATGAACGGAACACCAATGGATGTCTCTGTTGCTCTTGGTTTGTTGGTATCAGAAATTACCCAAGAGCCATGGAAAGGACATGTTATCACTTTCAGTGAAATACCTCAACTGCACAAGATTGAAGGTGATGATTTGAGATCAAAGACGACATCCATTAAACGGATGGCCTGGGGAGAATCAACTGACTTCCAGAAGGTGTTCGACTTGATACTGAAAGTTGCAGTGGAAGGGAAATTGAAGGAAGATCAGATGATAAAGCGGCTTTTTGTCTTTAGCGATATGGAGTTCAACGAGTCGAGGTTGGATTCAGCTGCTAATGAATGGGAAACTGACTACGTGGTGATACAGAAGAAGTTTAGGGAGAATGGATACATGAATGTGCCGGAGATGGTGTTTTGGAACCTTCGAGACTCTTCATCAACTCCTGTGTTGGGTCAGCAAAAAGGTGTGGCTTTGGTTAGCGGGTTCTCAAAGAATATGATAAAACCTTTTCTGGATGGTAAGGATTTAAATGAAATTACACCCGTAGGAATGATGGAAAAAGCAATCTCTGGTGAGGAATACAGCAAACTTGTTGTAGTTGATTGAGAACTGGATCTTGTTATATTTGTGTGAAAGCAATTATGTTCTGTAGGATACCTGTTCTCTAATTGCAAGGTTCTGTAGGATATCTGTTCTAGTTCTCCAATTATGCAATTTTAAATCAAATTTTGTTACTTGTCAAACCTTTTATTATTTTACTCCTTCCGTACCACATATATAGGCGGAGAGCGACAATTCTCTTAGATTAAGAAAAACACATTGGATTCATAATTTCTCATATTTTTTCATGTTTTACCCCTTGTCCTATTAGCAACGCAATTATCTATGGACCACTAATAAGGGTATGTTTGGAAATATTCATCTTGGAAATAATAATCCGCCTATCTAATAGGACAATCAAAATTCCGCCTATATATGTGGTACGGAGGGAGTATTTCATAAGAATGAACAAAGGGATGAATTGTCAATTGATGCTGCCGAACAAAACTGTTATAACCTTCTCCTTTTTTCTTTTTTTTTGCATTTCGTGAAACCAACATTAAGCTGCAGACCTTGTCTTTGGTCTTTGATCTAGGTAAGCAGGATAAATGGTATCAAACACAACCCTCGCAAATACATATTGAACTTCCTCAAGCTTTCCCATGGCTAAATACTCGTAATCAATCTTATTCCCCCTTCTAGGTGTAAATCCCTTCCTCTGACTACCTTTCACACAATCAAATATTCGTAGCACCCTCGTATAGCATGCTAATGGGATAATTACCTGCGTACATTACACAAAACCATCTACATTTAAAACTGGTTGTTCAAATAAATCTCTTCCTTCTCCCACTGATGTGAGACATTCGACAGAAAACAAAGTTTGAACATGAACAGAAGAGAAGAGTACTAACCAAATCAGAGTATGGAGCTTGAGGGTACTGAGCCATTGCTTGAGAGACAAACGATTCGTCCGTCATCTGTCTCAATGCAACTTTCACTAAACTCGCAAGATCCATAACCTCCATCTTTAGTTTCTCGTCAGAATCCAAATATTGCGTATCTAGTTCACTAAAATTACTGTCATGTGGTCTGGTTATCGACCTTGCTATGTCTATCGCTTCTGGTAAATTTCCACCATTGTGGACTGCAAGTGCAAATGTGGCAACTACAAGGGGATCCTTAGGATTATCCGCTAATGCTTTGTGGAAAACTAACATCGCAATCCTACACAGAGTAATCAGAGAACAGATTTAACAGCCTACCAATGTTAAAAATATGTATGTAGCACTACTTTAAATAAAATGAGAAACTATGATCTGGGTACAGAAAGTGCAAGCTAAGCAGTCAAACTACTTACCATAAGCTCTGATGGCATGGTCTGTTAGGCGCCAAAAATGCATCCAGGTTAGCAAATAATGACTGCAGAAAAAATAAATCAAATAGTTATAACAGTTGAATGCCTAAAGCTTCAGCCGTGCAATATGCATATACAAAAACATGTGTTGTGAATCATCATTGACAAAAAACATCGAACCAAACCAAGGAAGAGTATGGTTGTATAAAATATTGTATTAGCTACCAAGTTCGTGAGCGTGTGTGTGTGTGACTGCATGAATGCCTCTGTGTTTCTAACATTGCATGCGGTCGTTGTCACTTCAGCCATTTAAATTTGACTACAATGCAATATAATTTAAGCTTTGAATTCGTATTTCCAAGTTCCACAACGTAAATGATCCCCGAGAAGATATCCACACCGGATCAAAAAAGTAGGATTTTACTTGAACTTACCAAAAGCATGTTCAATCTCTTATCACGTCTCCGAAAACCCTGGGTGACAAAATATGCTGCCTGTGTGGAGCAAGTGTCAGATATTACTCATATACCCTTGGGTTAACACATAACCAATGGATCCCACATTTAAATGAGGAAATAGAACCATACTTGAACCGGCAGTAGTATCTCCAGGAGCCCAACCTTCCAAAGTAACCTCAAAGAGGCTTCTGCAGATCCATATGCCAGCATGTAATTCATTTCCATGAGGTGCCTAGTCTGTGGCATTGAAAAAGAATGACTTGAGGATGAGCTTGGGTACTATTATTACTTGAGAAGATATGAAGTGTAAGAATAACGACAATAAGTGTTATAAACACCTTGTCAAGTCTCAGTATGGAGCAAGACAAGTCTTTCAGAGAAAATGCTGTTTCCTTCGTAAGACGGAACCCTAAGCGAGCTGCAATTCTGATTGCTCGCAGAATGCGAGCTTTGAAATCAAGATACTGACATTAGGTGCTAATCTTTTGGCAGATATGTAATATATGAGCATAGAAAACATGGTGTAACTGAGACAGTGATTATGAATACATTAAACCCACTGTTAATGAACAGTAAAAGAAGGAAAAATAAAACAAAATGTTTACCACAATCCTCCTGGAAAGAAGTATATGCAGGTATCACGGTCCGAACCTACAGAGCAAAATAGCTAAGATGAGAAAAGCATAACCACCAACTAGATCTGTACTAGTTCAAGGCAGAAGAAACTATTAAAGATACATGCACACTTTAGCTTTTTTTAAATCTTCCATGCCTCCAATATAGTCATAGACAACATTTGCATATGGATCAAGCATCAACCTGCACAAAACAATAGCAATTCAGAAACTATATCTGCTATGAAAATTAGAACCGATGTAGACCAAAAGTTACACTACACAGTACACACAAATAAATGTGCTATCTCTAACTTCGTATAGAAAAGGTCAAAAATCAACTACCCATTAATTGTGAAATCCCGTTTCATGCAATTCCTCCAAATAAGGTAATCCTGCTCACTGCAACCACGAGGTTTTCTGAGAAAATCACTAGAGCTGGACTTTTTTCTACTAGAGGTGCTAAAACTTGATACCTGTTATCCACAAGAATCACAATTTTGTCGATACAATTTAGAAGAATCATCATTCCAACCACTGAGTACAATAGAAGACAATACCTCAATGAATGTATCATCAACGTGCACATGGCAGATAGGGAATCTTCGTCCAACAATTTCACACCGTGAAAATGTTTTCACTACCTACATATAGCAGCAAAGTTTAAGATAGTCATCCCAACTATTAAAGTACCATGGATATAATATTTGAAGTGTTTGTACCAAAACAAGATAATAAACATGAAAAGTGTAAGCTACCTGTCTAAGCTCGGCCGAAGTAATAATATCAAAATCCTTGGGAATTTGCTTCAAAATGAGATCCCTCACACAACCTCCAACTAGATAAACCTGGTATCCTACAGTTACGAAATTTGCAAATTTATTTATACCATTGCTATCGCTTGTTTGACAAATTCAGATGATTATAAAGGAGTAGTCGTGTAGCACAAAAAGTGGAATTTTCATACCTTTTCTTTTCAACTCCTTGAGAACAACTTTTGTTGGTTGCGAAATCATAGAAGAATTAATTCCAAGTTCTTTAGCATTCCATTTCTTCCATTTCAGTGCCACAACACCAGCATTAACTATTCCAATACCAAAACATTCAAATCCATATCAGATTATAGCCCCCCAAAAAAAGAAAAAAATCTCAAGAAAACCAATACTTCAAATATTCAGATACACACATCAACACCAAGAACAGTAAGACTGGAGGGAGCAGTAAGTCAATACCCAGCACCAACAACAGAACCGTTTTGGGGGCCATGGCAATTTCCGGATCAACAACAACAAAAAGGCTATTGTCCAGAACGCAATTGCCCCCTTGGCTTCTGTTGGCTCCGCCACCACTGGCACCAACCAACAACAACAACAACTAACATGCCCTGGGAGCCTTAGGGGTACCACCAATATCAACAACAATTAAAAGGCTTCTGGAGCCACCATAGGTCATGGGAGGACAATTGCTCCATAAGCTGCCTCCAACAACAATTAAAACGACTATGGAGCAAGCATGGGTCATAGGAGGCCAATTGCCACCATGGCATATGCTTCCCCCGCCAATACCAACAACAATTAAGGCTTCTAAAGCTAGCAAAGGTCATGGGAGGGCATTTGCCCCCACTGCATTAACACCACACAAAAAAAAAGCTTTAGAATTCACCTGTTTTATGAGAAGTAAGTTCACTATCATCACCATCATCATTGAAGAAACCTTCTTGTTCGGATAGGGTTGTTTCCACAGCCGCAACTGAGCATTTTCTAACCTAAAACATCCCAAAAAAAAAAAAAAAACCACCACAAATCAAAATCAATCTTTTTTTAAGAAATAATGATACCTCGGATTTAATTTAAGGATAAGAGAGTGTAAATTGGTAGTAGAAAAGGAGAAATAGTGAAATACCTTGCGAATGCAGTACATATAAGGAGGAGAACGAAAAAGGAAATGACTTCTACAGCAAAAACCCAAGCCTGATATCGCCATTGAAGCAAAGGGTTTGCACCATATCACGAAAGAATCATCAACAGTAATTGATGACAACAAAAAACCCTATGAATCAGTAATTATGAAGTGAATTTTGAGCGTGTAAAAATGGGTTTTTCCATGAAGATGGATGAGAGGGAAATATATCTCTCGACTCCGTTGGATAAAATATATGATCATCTTAATGGGCTTCATAATGGGCTAAAAGCACATCAATGAAGAAAGCTGATTCTGGGGCTTCTCAAATCAGTAGAGGGGCTTATTCAGATACTCACTGATAAGGGGCTTGGTTTGGGGGTGTCCTAGTATTACTGGTATGGTCAGTGAAGTGTTATAGTGGCACAACACGGCGGCATAGCTGTCCGAGTCAGTGAAACGCAAATGATGGCGTTAAGCTGCATAGTCCGTAAAGCGCAATGATAGCGCTACCCTGCAGGGTCAATGAAGCGCAATGATGATGCTACACTGCAAAGTCAGTGGCCAAGCCATGAAGCATATTGGCCGACACAATGAAGCTTCATTGAGGAAGGCAAGACAAGGCTAATTGACGAATGCAGCATGCGTTGATGCATATTCGTGGAATTGAGTTGGCCCAGCTCAAGGATGATGCAAGAACATGGAATAGGCCAAGAGTTGGCCTATGCATTAGTCCAAAGCTTGGTCGAAGCTTGGACAGTGCATATAAGTTAGTGGTGCAAGTGTATGCATCACTATTGTCTAGCAATTGGCTAAGTAAAGCAAATGGCACATAGGCATAGTGCATTATTGACATCAGTTGGAAGGCATTTTGGCATGACTTTGGCTTAGCTTAGACGTCCAAGCAAGTTCAACTTAAGGCCATGGCATAGTGATGCACAATGGTGGCGCTACATGGCTTAAGTAACAGTTAGAAGATGGTGTTTGGCTTTACACGCAGGCTAGAGATGCAGGGAAAGTATGAACGACTATAAAGGGAGTATATAACCTTGTGGGAGTATTCATAATTGTTGTGGGACATGTGTTGAAGGCTGGTTCGAGTAAACAAAGAAACTAGCCGGTGGGCACAATTATAGACGGTTATGGAACTTTCTTATGGGACAGATGGTTGTCTCATGCGTATGTAGCTTTTGTGCATAATTTTTCTCTCCATTGTAACTGCTATATAAATAATATAAAGGCATTATAAAATCAGTAAGCTTGCATAGGAGATTGTGAGAGTTTTGGTGAGCTAAAGGCAAGAGGAAAAAGTCTGTGTAAGTCCCTAAGTGGGCAAATGAGTTAATTGTGTCATGTTTTATGTGTTCTTGGTTGGATGATTTGTGTCGGTGATGTATGGTAATATTTGAATGTGTTTTGGAACGTATTTGAGAAGAACATATAAAAGAAATAAGGGTTAAAAACTTTCATTGCAGAACTGTTGGGTTTTCGCACTTAAATTGGTAAGTGTATGAGGCTGAAGTATTGTGGCCGAAGCTTGATTCAACGAACCAAGGTATCGTCGGATTACTTTTGTGCCAGAAATTTGCAAGGTGCATTTGCCCGGTATGACAATTCGGGTATCAGAGCTGTATTTGGTACACAGTTTGAGTGTATTTATTGGATAATACAAATGTGCTTCTTTTTCTCTTAAGCTATCTTTATATGAGCAAGTCATCAGTGCATTGCAGTCAGGTATTGCATTAGAAACGGGTTCTAATGGCCAGTTAATCGACGAAGAATTATTGGGTACATTCAATCAAATAGAGGAGTATTGTGACCTTGGTGAAATGACCATGAAAATGGGTGCTGATGACCTAGATATTCCTCTTATTCCTGAAGAAAATGGAAGACTAGAATTACTTGAAGGAAGAACGTCAAATTGGTTCAAAGAATTCGATGAAAGAGTATATGCAATAAACACCAAGGTGTCTGATGCAGTCTTGTTGAATTGTGAAACAAATGCTGAAGTTGCTGAATTTAAGGGGCTATTCAGTGACGTAAAATTCATACTAACATGCCATCTGAAGCTAATATCCGATGAAACGGAAAGTCTTCGCAGGCTAATCAGTGATATAAAACGTTTGTAGGGTAAATGTGGATGGGGTAAAACTCTAATCGAGTCCCTGAGCCAAGAATGTTTACGGGTTCCAGAAATGCTTGAGAAATTGAGAATTTCTTGTATGACGTTGAGGCATACTTTGTAGCATATGGAATTAGAGAAGAACAAATAGCGACTCTCGTAGGCAAATACATATGTGGTGATCCCAAGGTATGGTGGAGAACTATGCTACAAGAAGATGAAGCAGCTGCTTATACCAATCCTATGTCTTGGGAAGGAATGAAAGAAGGACTGAGAGGTCAGTTCTGGCAAAGCAATGGTGCTTGGTACACAATAGAAAGTTTACATAGGCTAAAGATATCGGGTATACCACATACCTATGCTGATAACTTCCTTGTATTAGTGCAAGAAGTGCGTGGCATGAGTGCAGAAGATCAAATGTTCTAGCATCTGTCTGATGTGAGTTCTTGGGTCACTACTGAACTCAAGAAGCGCAAAATTTAAGATGTTCATATGACCATTCAAGTATTAAGAACGTTTGCTGGTTGCACTCAAATTGAAGATGTGCAGAACTGTGATAGAAAGGCAAAAAGAAAGAAAAAAATCTGTTGGCGGTGAGTGCAAGCATGAGCCGATGGATGATGAGTTATTCCCTTCAGCCCAAAAATATAGAGAATGCTTCATTTGCAAGGCTTACATTTCGCTAAAATCTGTCTACTCAAGGCAAAACTTACTTCATCAGTTGGGGATGATTATGATAGTCATTCTAGCAAGACTCGTGAAAGCCAAAGTGGAGGTACAAGGAAGATACCTCACGGTGATGTGGTATCTCACTCTGGCAAAGGAAGAAACTAAGCTAAAACAAGAGGGAATGTTGTTGTCTCCATTGGAAACACTTGGGGAAGAAAACAGAAGTGTTTTCTGAACTTGTTTCATTTAGTTTTAGTTGATGAACGTTCCCAGCTCTGTGGGTAGAGTTTAGTTGTATGGACTTTTATTTGAGTCTTCAATTTTGTATAAACTTTGTTTTGATGTATGCAATTTTCTTTGTTAATGAAGTTCTAGATTTCAATATGATCAGTGGATGTAATGGTACATGGTATCACTATGTGAGAGAAGCAATGAATAAAGGTGTATTCGTTTATAAAGTATTAACTCTTTATTTTCAATGTAAAGCTGGTTCATGGGGAAGTGTTGCATAGAATATATAAACCTAATGTATGCAGTAGCGAGACATATGAAAGCTAATAAGCGAAGCATATGATAGGGATCCTAGTTGATGGAATAATGATATTGCTGTTTGGGGATTACAATATTGCACAACAGCGAATAAGAAACAACCATGCGAGCAATGCGCATCAAGAAAGGAAATTATTCCATCAGCAAACATAAGTTGGGTAGAACTCATGGCTTTGGGAAATGGCACACTATTTCCAGGAAATGTAGAGATGCAGGTCAAAGGAATAGTTAGAGACATATTGGCTTTGAAGGAAAAGTGTAAGGACTACTAAAAGGTTAGCTATGTTATATCCGAAGGAAAGTTATTCATATATGTTTGAGTGGGTTATTGTTAGAGCATAGCTCGGTTGAACCCACCAAGCGTTGGTATGTCAAGTTTGATTGTCATATTTTAGTGAGTCAAAACTCATCTAAGAGTCGCTTAATTATGTACTAGAGACAACTTCGTTTAGGTTAGACTAGAAAGTCTAGGAATGTTAAGACATACAAGTATTACTCGAAGACCTGAAGAACGTGAAGAAGTAACGAGCTACAACGAAAACATCATCCTTCCTCTTGAGGTTAGTAATATTGACTTGAACTTTTTGATTCCTAACGTATCTTTCAAGTCGTGCTATATTGAAAACATAACTGCTAAGCTGTGTATGGATATATTACTCTAGTAGTGAGACATGATCATATGATCATGGTATTAGGGAATTAGACTACGAAGTATAACGCTTATCTTTTGAACTTCGTAGATATGACATCGACATAATCTTATGAATGTTGTTATGATTATGTGAATGGGTAAAGGTTAAGATATCATCATAGGAAACAATGTTTTACATTTGTTTAAAGGAAGTACATTCATGAACTTGTTTTATGAATCGAAAGGGAAATCACTAGGCTTATTGGTACGGCTATTCATTGCAAATCTTTGGATTACCAATATGTGTGAGATGGTAGAACCGATCGTAACTTTGTTATGTATTTTGGTACAGCTAATCACAATGCCTGACTTATGATTTGTATGACTAGTTTTGATTAATTAGTGTAACCGATCCTAAGTAATCACCTGAGATTGTATGATCGATATTTGTAATTGGTGTGACAGATCCTAGTAATTGGTGTGACCGATCACAGAGTTGTGTAATCGATCCTTGTAATTGGTGTAACCGGTCCTAGTAATTGGTGTAACCGATCCTGGTAATTGGTGTAACCGATCCTAATGACTAGTGTGACCGATCACAAGCAATACCATGTGTATATGGTAACCAGTCCTGGTAATTGATGTAACCGATCCTGGTAACTGATGTAACCGGTCCTGGTAACTTGTGTAACCGATCACAAGTGCTTCCATATGAGGGTATAACCGATTCCAGTGATTAGTAGAACCGATTGAACCCATGGATGTGATTTGATATTTGATCAATCACATAGTTGTCTTGGAATACAGATGAACCAATTCTAAACTTGTTTGGAAATGTGGTATAATCGATTCCAAGATTGTAAATATGAAAGAGGATTTACAAAGAAGAAATGTCAACATTCTTTGAACACGTACAATAACTCTTATCTTTTATTGTTCAAAGATATTCCTTAGTACTCAAGGATATCCTGTTCCGAAATAAATTAAGAATCTTTTAATTAAGGTTGTTAGTTTTATATGATATAATTACCAGCAATTAAATGCATATCTCTAGAGAATAAAAATTAGTAATGTGTATTTACTAATTGGAGATTTTCTATTGAGAGATTTAGGGAAATACTGGACAAAGCATTTACTGGAACTATGAAAACCGAATGGGCATTTATTGCATATCTTGAGAATACTTTCGGTTTTGAACATCCCTGGTCTATAAATACCTAAGTTTGAATTTCTAGCAAACTATCCTAAGAGTCATGCAAACTTCATCTTTTTGTTGTTTCTGGTGGAGCCGGCTAATCGGAGAGGAAAGTACCCTAATCAGGCGAAATCTCTTATGACCGCTCATTTAAAGACTTATGTGGGATCAAGAAGCTCTACGACTACCGTTGGTGGGAAACTAGATAATTGCAGTGTTATTAGTTTTCGATTGATTTGATTGACTAACGGTTGTTGAAACTTTGATTGCGCCTAGTTTGTTTATTCTTGAGAATCTTTTCTTCTGATATAAGATTCACTCAAACTAGATCGAAGTATCGACAGTATCTTTAGAACTATTTTTAGATCTAAAGACATCTTGTGATAATCCATTATTAACAGACTCCGTTATGTGCGTGATTGATCACAAGAGATTCAAGTAGTGTTGTGCAGGTTTCAATTGAAGATTAAAGAAGATTTGAAGACGAAGAAGATTTCTTATTGGTTTCTCATATCTTTGTGTTACACAAACCTTGATCGACTGGGATCCAACTATAATCGGATTTATTCGATTGATTAGTTGTGTGAGATCGGCATCACTTTATAGTTTCTTGTTGGAATCTATATCGATTGATTACGAATCTAAACTTGACTACTTTTGTAGTTATTTGATCAGAAAAGAATGTATCCAAAACTAAAGGAACATGTTTTGGATTCGACTCCAATCACTAGTGAAAAATCTTCTGTTTCCATTTCAGAAAGAAAGAAGAACTTTTATTCACTATCCTGCACAAGCTCTGAATTTTGTATAATTTTACAAAGGTTTTTCAATCAAGTTGAAACCTATTCAGAAGAAGGAAAATCCATTGATAGCCTAGAAGATGTCCTAGAACTTATTGTTCAACTAAATGTAAGAATTTATGAAGGAAAGCGAGAAACACTCAGCGTTCAAAATAATCTGGCAGATTATTTGGAACAAAAATTGGCTTTATGTAATGAAGTGAATCAACAAACTTCAGAGTGTGAATATCTTAAACAATCGCTGGAACATTCACAAATAAGGAATAAAATCCTTATAGAAGATCTTCTTACAGAGACATGTCGAAAGGTATACCTTGATAAGTGTTTAGAAAAACATTTTCAAGAAGGAATGGATACCTTAAAGGGACATATAAAATGTCTTGAACGAATGACATATGCAATTTGTGTAATGGCAGATCAAGATCACTCGGGTTCGAATACAAAGAATATACCATCCTGGGCTCAAAATGTAATCAAGGATATAGCATCACGCAATATTCCTGATAAAAAGGATGAATTCGAAACCCACACAAGCGCACAAGATCATGTCCCTAAAGATAAGAAGGAAGATGTTACTTCAATGGTACTTTGTGAGGAAGGTTCCTCTCATCCTACCACTTAAAAAGTATTGGAAAGTGCATCCTTACAATGCCCAATCTTTTGATGTAAGGAAGCACAAGTATCTGGGCATATTGTATCCTGTTAATATGTCTTATTCAACATAGATAGTATACACAATCTCCTGAAGATACTTAATAAGTCTTCATATGTAGAAAAGTTATCTTACAACAACTTGTGTAAACAAGATAAGTTTTCTTGTCTAAAGTATTCTTAGATACATGATCTAGAAGATTGATTCTTTTCGAAAAATATTTATGATTTGTTAACATATAAGATGCCAAAAATATTCAAATCTGGTCAGAATTATTTATTTAAGGTTGATACCTATGTTTGGTATGTGTTAAAAATCCTCTGGTATATGTACTCATCTTGTTTGAGAACTTATACTAAAAGATGTATCCTCAAACCAGATCGCAAGCTAAGAACTTGAAAGTTTTGAGTGGAATGGTTTCTAATGAAACTATTAATCTTGATGATTTCTTCAAGAAATCTGGTTGTAAAGATAAATGAAAACAAATGGAAGATATGACTAATCTTCTTGTCCAAAACAGTCTGGATGCTAAGATTGATATTCCCAATCTACGTCAAGTCCTCCTCAGTACTATTGAAACTCATCATAGACATAAGTATTACTAAGAATTAGTTATCCGTAACCAAAGAAAGCTGATTAAACTTGGAATCGGTAATAGGGATTATGCTCGGAATATTAATCGAAAGGTTAATGCTTTAGCATGTGAACATAATCAAGGTACTATGTGCATAATCCGGGAAATCAGTCATGATGCTATTGATGAAGATCTCGAGAAATTTGAGGATATTGAAGATGATCTTTGAGAAAAACTGTTCAAAAATCTTCCAAGAAAATAGACATAAGTTTTTGATTTATTTCCATTATTGTATAAGGTCTATTTTGAATAAGACTATCATTATTTATGAATAAAATTATTATTTTATAATTTTTCTTGTGATAGTTTCCGATTACATAGCCTATGCTTGAATGTCTATATTTTTGCTATGTGTTTTCGGTTTATGGGATGCCTGATTTCGGTTTTCATAACCTTAATATTCGATCTCATATGATGTGAACCCTTATGGTTTGTGTGACTTTTTGATTTAGCGGGATTAAGTTATAGCCCATGTTGGTAGACTTTATCAAAGGATCATAAGGTGTTCCGATTGAAACTCATACGTGAAAAGTCACAATATGTTGAATCAATTTGTGTTTTCATGAGTTGTGTTTAGCATAAACATATGTGTTTCGGGTTTTCAACTTTTGCTATTGGCACGCATTAGTTAAAAACCGACTCAACCTTTCTCTGGTAAAGGTTGCTCTTGTTGTTGTTGTATTATTTCTTGCCAACAACATACTGGGGGAGAGTTCTTATGTGAACTTGCGCTTAATGATATATCTTTCTGGAGAGAAGAGGATGCGGAATCTGAGGTAACGAATTTGTTAGTTAATCGTTTTCCTGTTTAAGAAAAGCCTGTTTATATTGCATATACTTTGCTTTTGCTTAAAAAATATTCGGTACAATTGATATATTCCATTATGATGCGTATGGATGTGTGTGTGTGTGTGATTCAATTATTTACGGTTAAGAAAAACTGTGTCAGTTTGTTTGGCTTATTGTTTGGTATCTTCTTTATTGTTGGGTATCAAGTGTTTTTTCTTAACGAAATTTCGGTGCAACTGTGGTGCTATAATGTCTATGTTTGTTTCAATTGCTTTCGGTTAAGAAAATAATTGTGCAAGTCAATTTATTTTGGTTTGTATGTAATGTTTATGGATTAACAAAATAAGAGATCATTTGTACTAGAGACAACTTCGTTTAGGTTAGACTAGAAAGTCTAGGAATGTTGAGACATACAAGTATTACTCGAAGACCTGAAGAACGTGGAGAAGTAACGAGCTACAACGACGACATCATCCTTCCTCTTGAGGTCAGTAATATTGACTTGAACTTTTTCATTCCTAATGTATCTTTCAAGTCGTGCTATATTGAAAACATAACTGCGAAGCTGTGTATGGATATATTACTCTAGTAGTGAGACATGATCATATGATCATAGTATAAGGGAATTAGACTACGAAGTATAACGCTTATCTTTTGAATTTCGTAGATATGACATCGACATAATCTTATGAATGTTGTTATGATTATGTGAATGGGTAAAGGTGAAGATATCATCATAGGAAACAATGTTTTACATTTGTTTAAAGGAAGTACATTCATGAACTTGTTTTATGAATCGAAAGGGAAATCACTAGGCTTATTGGTACGGCTATTCATTGCAAATCTTTGGATTCCCAATATGTGTGAGATGGTGGAACCGATCGTAACTTTGTTATGTATTTTGGTACAGCTAATCACAATGCCTGACTTATGATTTGGTATGACTAGTTTTGATTAATTAGTGTAACCGATCCTAAGTAATCACCTGAGATGGTATGATCGATATTTGTAATTGGTGTGACAGATCCTAGTAATTGGTGTGACCGATCACAGAGTTGTGTAATCGATCCTTGTAATTGGTGTAACCGGTCCTAGTAATTAGTGTAACCGATCCTGGTAATTGGTGTAACCGATCCTAATGACTAGTGTGACCGATCACAAGCAATACCATGTGTATATGGTAACCAGTCCTGGTAATTGATGTAACCGATCCTGGTAACTGATGTAACCGGTCCTGGTAACTTGTGTAACCGATCACAAGTGCTTCCATATGAGGGTATAACCGATTCCAGTGATTGGTAGAACCGATTGAACCCATGGATGTGATTTGATATTTGATCAATCACATAGTTGTCTTGGAATACAGATGAACCAATTCTAAACTTGTTTGGAAATGTGGTATAATCGATTCCAAGATTGTAAATATGAAAGAGGATTTACAAAGAAGAGATGTCAACATTCTTTGAACACGTACAATAACTCTTATCTTTTATTGTTCAAAGATATTCCTTAGTACTCAAGGAGATCCTGTTCTGAAATAAATTAAGAATCTTTTAATTAAGTTTGTTAGTTTTATATTCTTTAATTACCAGCAATTAAATGCATATCTCTAGAGAATAAAAATTAGTAATGTGAATTTACTAATTGGAGATTTTCTATTGAGAGATTTCGGGAAATTTTGGACAAAGCATTTATTGGAATTATGAAAATCAAATGGGCATTTATTGCATATCTTAAGAATACTTTCGGTTTTGGAAATTCCTTGGTGTCCAAACATCCTTGGTCTATAAATACCTAAGTTTGCATTTCTAGCAAACTATCCTAAGAGCCAGGAAAACTTCATCTTTTTGTTGTTTCTGGTGGAGCCGTCTAATCGGAAAAGAAAGTACCCTAATTAGGCGAAATCTGTTACGACCGCTCGTGTAAAGACTCATGTGGGATCAAGAAGCTCTACGAGTACCGTTGGTGGGAAACTAGATAATTGCAGTGTTATTAGTTTTCGATTGATTTGATTGACTAACGGTTGTTGAAACTTTGATTGCACCTAGTTTGTTTATTCTTGAGAATCTTCTCTTCTGATATAAGATTCACTCAAACTAGATCGAAGTATCGACGGGATCTTTAGAACTGTTTGTAGATCTAAATACATCTTGTGATAATCCATTGTTAACAGACTCCGTTCTGTGCGTGATTTATCACAAGAGATTCAAGTAGTGTTGTGCAGGTTTTAATTGAAGGTTAAAGAAGATTTGAAGACGAAGAAGATTTCTTAATTGTTTCTCATATCTTTGTTTGCACAAACCTTGATCGGCTTGGATCCAACTAGAATCAGATTTATTCGATTGATTTGTTGCGTGAGATCGGCATCACTTTATAGTTTCTTGTTGGAATCTATATCGATTGATTGCGAATCTAAACTTGATTACTTTTTTAGTTATTGGATATATTGATCTAACCAGGCAGAGGAGTTTATTAGCTTAAACGGAAGAGCCTTTGCATATGACTTGAGATATCTTATCTTAAAGAATCAATAGAGTTGTTACCAAACAGATTTGTTGTTCCTTTAAAGTTTGGAATACGACCCAAAGGAATTGTTCCAGTGGGTGCACTCATCGAAGTCGAAAGCGCAGGGATACCGAGGAAACTAAGTGACTAGGGTTAGTTTCTTGGTCTCAACTATACGAAGTTGGTTTTGATTTTGTATAGCGGATTAATTCTGAGAGTATTCAATTCTGGACTAGGTCCCGGGGTTTTTCTGCATTTGTAGTTTCCTCGTTAACAAAATCTTGTTGTGTCATTTACTTTACCTTTCCGCAATTATAATTGTTGTTATTATAATTTAAAGTAAATTACACAAACGTTAACTCCGTGCATACTTGATAGTGATCCTATAGAGTTTGGTTAAGTCCGAACCTATTATCAAGTATCATACTTCCTTGTTGTATTGTCTCGATCTTGTATCCATAGTCAATCACACAAGTTATCTTGTTGTCATATTGTCTCGATCTTGTATCCATAGACAATCACACGAAGTGTGATCCGATTTGTTGTATTGTCTCGACTCAGTCTATAGACAATCACTTTCGGTGGAGGACTTATAGGTGGATAAATTAAAGATTGTGGTTTATTTGGGTACCCTCGTCTTTTCAGTTATGCAAACCAATAGTTTTGCTTTAGTGAGTTAAGCAAAGAAAACTCGCAAGTGTTTGGTTCGGGTATGCAATTAGGCATAAATATAGAGAGTTTACACTTAGTTCCCGCATTCAGAGTAACAAGTTCCTGAGTCGTTTTTGCATAAAAAAACACGCGAGGCATGAAGTGTATGCTTGGTTATTTCAGTCAAACAGAAAACCACTATACACTTGGTGACGTGCTTGACGGAGGGCATGAAGGACAACATTCCATGGCATGTGTCAGCAAAATGGATTGAAAATTAAAGGCCAAGTCGCATCTAAGTCCTTATCATATGGAGTAAGATGAAAAAGACAAAGTAGGAAGGCAAAAGGTTATGGCAATGGACTGGTGATCAGTTTGGGAAAATTATTTCTTGCGTACAATTAAGCGCAAATTATTCAAAATAAATTCAATCCTAATCCAAGGTAATTGGCTAAGAAGAATTTCAAATTTGCATTTGGGTATTGATGCATGATTTGAGAAGTAATTGAAGTGTAGTGCACGACGTTGAGACGAGGCTCAAGTGTATGAGATCGTTAAAAAATAGTAAAGTTAAGTGATGTTGATGCTAAGGCATGAAAGTTGGCTAAGGACGTTTGCAAAAACCAACAAGGTTGCTGAATGTCTGAAAAAGAGTGGTGCAGCTATGATGTGGTTGGGCCACATACTTGAAGTATGTGACCCCTCTTTAAATGCTGACACGTCATATAAAGTATGAGAAAAATCTGAAAACCAATTTTATTACCTAACTGTTTATTTGTTTCCTTTTTTTAACTTCCTACCTTTTCTCAAAAAGTATAACAGTTTAGGGGATTTGGAGGGGGCGGGTTTTTTAGTTAAATAGGTGTCAAAAAATAAAGAGGGGACAAATACAAAATGTATGTGGCCCGACCACATCGTAGCCGGGACGGAAAAAGAGAGGTTCTGAGAATGCATGTAGCGAAGATTACGACAAGTATAGAGTTTATGCTTGGTTGAATTCAACGAGGACGTTGAAAAGAATGGGTAGGGGAGGTCTATTTCCAGTACGGTCTGTAAAGCGCCATAATGGCACAACACAACGTAGCCGGCGTAGTCAGTGAAGCACAAATGATGGTGCCACACTACATAGTACGTTAAGCGCAATGATGACGCTACCCTGCAGGGTCAGTGAAGCGCAATGATGGTGCTACACTACAAAGTCAGTGGTCAAACAATGAAGCATATTGGCAGACACAATAAAGCTTCATTAAGGAAGACAAGACAAGGCCGAATAACGAATGCAGCATGTGATGCCTGCATTGATGCATATTCGTGAAATTGAATTGGCACAAATCAAGGATGATGCAAGGACATGTAATAGGCCAGGAGTAGTCTTATGTATTAGTCCAAGGCTTGGCTAAATCCTGGACAGTGCTGTTTGAGGGTAAAAACTGGTTCTGCTGTTTTTTGGTAAATTTGGGTGTGTTAATGAGAAACGAATTAGTACCCTAAACAAATGCACTGCACGGGAGTACTTTTAGATTCGAGAGATCAATCTGTAAGATTCTGGCCTAAACCAAGAAATGGTCGTTCCAGATTCAATTCGGTTACAAAGTGAAGGAGAATGGTTTATCTTAGGGAGGGAAGCGAAGAAGGTGTTTGAGATCAGAATGTTGAATAACGAAGGTATGGATGTTTTATGACTTGTATCAGAATATGGTTTATGGATACTTGTGTTGATAGCACTTGTGTTTTTGAAATAGATTGAAAACCTATTTATACAAGTCATTGAGCGCACCCTGATCTCATAGGAAGTGGAAAAAGTTAAGTAGTGGAGAAGTGGAGTTGTGCGGAAAGTGGTGATCATCGTGTTTCCGTTATGAGGGAAGACTGGTCACACTCTCACCCACTACTCTCATTACTTGTTAACCGTCCATCATTTCCTTACACTTTCACGTAATGGGCGCGTTGCACGCCGCACGCCAGACCAATACCCTAGTGAGTATCCCCCAGTTCGTGACATGTTTGATGTCTCGAGTAAATGGGTCAATGTAGTGCTTCTTAGGTCAAACAAAAAAATTGTTCGTGAAATCAGCGTTTATGAATCATCGTTTATAATCGATGCGTATAAAGCATTGTTTATAGTCGATGTGCATAAAGCATCATTGTTTTAAAGATCACCTCAATTAGTCGCGAGTAAACCGTCTTAAAAGAAGAGCGTGATCGGGCACCTTTGGGCGATCGTTTGGTAGCTCTAGGGGTGAGTTACTGCTTGGTCGATCACTCCCTGTAGGCGAGTGGCGGATGGTAGCCATTCTAAAATCCTACCGGTTGATCTAAATTGGATCTGGATAGCTCAAATTGGCTAGCCAAGTTGAATGGCTGAGATGATTTGCGGCAGTTAATGACTGCTGTTGAGGCATCACAAAGGGCCATCTTTGGGTGATCGTTTGAGGATCACATGGGATAGTTATAGCTTGGCCGATTGCTCCTCATGGGAGGGGGGTGGCCGGTGATCATAGCGTCGCCTTATCGGTTATCTAACATCTGATCTAAACCGTCCGACCAAGCTAGCGAAGTTGGATGGACGAGATGGTTTGCGGCAGCTATTTGCTGCCGTTGATTCAAATAAGGGTTTGGAAGCTGTGTGGCCAACCCTAGTTTGGCTGATCGAATGAAAGGGCTGGGCACTAGTTTGAGAAGGCCGATCAGCTATGTGCAAAGACGGGCCGCTGGTGTGCACGCTGACATCTCTTGGGCCATTTAAAATTAGATCTAAGCCATTCGATATGGCTGGCGAAGATGGGCGGTCATGATTGATTTGCGATAGTAACATACTGCCGCAAACACAAATTAGGGTTTCAAAGCAGACGCGTCTGCCTTAGTTCGATCGAATGGTTTGATGCGTCATTGACTTGCCATGAGCAAGTCGATCGACTGGGAATAAAATTGGGCCGCCGGTGAACACATTGGTGCCTTTTTGATCGTTCGAGATGCGATCTAAGCCGTCCAACTAGGCCGACCAACTTGGACGGATGCGATGG